>CM065724.1:58310757-58318257 GCA_033310375.1 Conus canariensis
CAATCGCCTGTGTTCTCTGGCTACACGGTTTACTGTAAGCCAGCATTAAAGTTCACTGCACGTGGCAGGCGTTCCGGTGGACTGGTATGCCTCGTGAAAAATGAACTCTGTCCTTATTTGAAAGTTGTCGATGTGGTATCGGATTTATTCTTTGCTTTTATCATTGATAAGTCCTTGTTTGGCACAATAAAACATGTCATGTATGTGTGTGCGTATATTCCTCCGGAGGGCTCGCCGTATTATTCGTATTTTGATAGGGAAAATGGAGTTTCTTTGCTGGAAGAATTTTTGTGTGATTGTTTACTTTTGTTTAAAGATGACGTTTTTGTAATAGTGAGTGGTGACTTGAATAGCAGAGTGTCGAATTTTTCTTGTGTTTTTGAGGAAAATGGGTCTGGATATGATAATCAGTATAAAAGTGGACCATTGCCTGTTCGAAGTTCTGAGGATTCTGTTTTGAATAATTATGGAAAATTACTGCTCAATATGTGTACTGCTTTAAAACTGTGTATTCTAAATGGTGTGTGTAAGGGCGATCTTGAAGGTCGCTACACATACATATCTGACAGCGGTAGCAGTGTGAATGATTATTTTTTGATGTCCTTTGATTTGTTCTCCGTTATTTTAGGTATTTGCGAGTTGTATGTGTCTGAGAAAATTGAATCAGACCACATGCCTTTAGAATTTAATATCACTGGCCTGTATCATAACTACGACTCTTCTCAAATTAACCATAGGCGCTTTACAGTTGAAAAATTTGTATGGAATGAAGATCATGTTGATTTGTTTAAAAATGTAATTCTTTCTAACGAAATGCAAGTGCGTATGCAAGAAGCTGTAAGGCTGGTTGATATTAACATCGAGGAAGCACTAAACGTTTTCAATTGTTGTGTGAAAGAGGCTGCAGAATGTATGAAGAAAGAGATTAGTGTTGGAAAATATTCAAAAGAAGATGACTGGTATGATACGGAATGCCTAGTTAGTAAAAGAAATGTTCGTAATTTATTAAATAGATTTCGACGCTCTTTATCCCAGCCGTCTCGTGAGTCTTACTGCAAAGCAAGGCGAGAATATAAACATCTGTTAAAGAGAAAGGAAAAACAATATAACGATGCTTTGTTGACAGAACTACTCCAATCTGTAAACAGTCAGAAGGGTTTTTGGGATTGTGTTCACAACATTTCAGGAAAAAGAAGACAACCCTTAAATGATATAAGTATTGAAACATGGTTTCATCATTTTAGGGATTTGCTCGAAGGAAATGCTGACTCTAGAGATGGCCTGGTTAATGAAATTTACGTAAATGACTCTGAATATGGTGATGACAATCTAAACCGTCCCATTTCTAAAGAAGAAGTTGTAGTAGTTCTCAGAAAGTTAAAACAGCGGAAAGCTGCTGGCCCAGACGAAATTATAGGTGAAATAATAAAAACTGCATGCGAATCAAACTTATTTCTAGATTTTTTGGTTACATTCTTTAATTCCTTGTTTGATCAAGGGATATATCCTAGGTCTTGGTCAGAATCCATTGTTATTCCATTGTATAAAAAAGGAGATGCAAATGATCCAAATAACTATAGAGGTATATCTTTGTGTAATGTCTGCAGTAAATTGTACAGTGCTATTATTAACAGGCGATTACAGGAGTGGGTAGAAGAAAATAACATCACAGGAGAATACCAGGCCGGGTTTAAGAAAAACTACTCTACTGTTGATCATATGTTCACACTGATGGCATTTATCCAAAAACAGTTTTGTTTAAATCGTAAATTATATGTTGCCTTTATTGATTTTGAGAAGGCTTTTGATTCAGTTAACAGGACGTTATTATGGCCTGTACTGTTGAAAAACGGTATTCATGGGAAACTTTATAAATGTGTTTTAAGTATGTATGAATGTGTAAAGGCAAGAGTGCGATCTGGTGCAGCGTTAACGGACTACATTAAATGTACATCTGGTGTGAAACAGGGTGATGTTTGCAGCCCTGTTTTGTTTTCCTTATTTATTAATGAACTGCCTCAGGAAATCACACAACGTGGAAGGCACGGTGCAAATTTTATAAATGACGTTCTAGAGATTTTCATTCTCCTCTTGGCTGATGACGTGGTCTTGTTATCAGAAACAGTGATTGGATTACAGACTCAGTTAAATATTTTACAAGGAGTTGCTGCTTCATTACAGTTAAAAGTCAACATGGCAAAAAGCAATATAATTGTATTTAGGAAGGGAGGATATCTTGCGGCGAGAGAAAGATGGACATACAATGGATCATTAATGCCTGTTGTTAATGTATATAAATATCTTGGTATCTACTTCTCCACGCGTTTGAGTTTTGCCTTTGCTTGCAAGGATTTAGCTAGTAGGGCAAAAAGTGCATTATTGTGTCTTATGAAAAAACTGTCATTGCTAAATAACGATTCCCTTACTTTGTTTTTGAAACTATTTGATTGCCAGATTCAACCTGTGATACAGTACGGGGCTGAAATATGGGGCCTTGATGCTGCTGCTGTGCACTGTGAAAAAATACATCTTTTTGCTCTAAAGAAGTTTCTGGGGGTATCGTTGCAAACGCCGAATGATTTGGTATATGGTGAAACGTCTAGATATCCCATGTATTTGAATTCTGTTGTGAAATGTGTTCGATATTGGTTAAAATTGTTCAGATGGAGGATCACAGATTGCCACTCAAAGCGTATAAAATGTTGTTAGACTTGGATAATAGAGGAAAGAAAAACTGGGTGACAAATGTGCGGATGAAATTGTATGCGTATGGTTTCGGTTTTGTATGGATGAACCAAGGTGTTGGTGATATGAATGTTTTTATTCGGGTATTCCGAGAAAGATTAATTGATTGTAGTTGGCAAAACTGGAATTCACATGTGCAGAACAGTACCAGATTTGAGTTTTATAGAGCTTTTAGTCATTTACACTGTATACCTGTTTATATGTCAATGAAAATAGACAAACATATAAAACGTATCATGACTAAGTTCAGATTTGGTGTGTCTGATATTGCTTCTCATTATTTTCGTTACAGGCAGTCACGTGATAGAAGTCTGATTTGTCCATTGTGTCGAAATTCGAAAGAAGATGAAATCCATTTTGTATTAACTTGTCCAGTATTACAAGACCTCAGAGACCTATTCCTACCACAAAAATATTTCAAGAATCCTTGTTTCTTTAAATTAGTTTTGTTAATGTCATCATCAAATGAGAGTACTGTTAAACAGTTGGCTATTTATCTATATAAAGCATTCCAGAGGCGAAGTGTTTATGTAACATGATCAAGTCAGTGTCAATCTGCGACATGAATCATAATGTATATCCCCATTCTAAGGGGCTAAGGCCTTTATGAATAAACTATTGGAGTCTTGGAGTCTCTCTCTCCGAGGTGGATTGATGAGTCCGGAGTCAGAAAATGACCCACGAATTGGAGTGGGGCCATGACGTCAGTTCGAGAGACGAAAGGTTGTCTGGCGCAGTTCGTTCGTACATTGCAAACAATCAGAATGTTTTCGTTCAAGTTTTTTTTTTTTTTTTTAATCGTTATAAGTAAACAGTGTCTGGAATATGTTTGTATTTCTTCTAGATCGTCTTGCTCATATCACTCCCAATATTTGTCTCTCTCTCTCTCTCTCTCTCTCTCTCTCTCTCTCTCTCTCTCTCTCTCTCTCTGTTATGTGTGTGTGTATGTGTGTGTGTGCGTGCGTGCGTGCGTGTGTGTGCGTGCGTGTGTGCGTGTGTGCGTGTGTGTGTGTGTGTGTGTGTGTGCGTGCGTTGTGTGTGTGTGTGTGTGTGCGTGTGTGTGTGTGCGTGAGTGTGTGTGCGTGTGTGTGTGTGTGTGTGTGTGTGTGTGTGTGTGTGTGTGTGTGTGTGTGTGTATGTGCGTGTGTGTGTGTGTGTGTGTGTGTGTGTGCGTGCGTGCGTGCGTATGTGCGTGCGTACCTGCATGCGTGCGTGCATGCGTGTGAGTGAGTGTGTGTGTGTGTGTGTGTGTGTGTGTGTGTGTGTGTGTGTGTGTGTGTGTCTGTCTGTCTGTCTGTGTTAAGCGCAAACTATGCTCTTTTTTCCCACCTAGCCTTTATTGGATCGTTTATGGCTCCCTCTCTCTTATTTTGAGCCTTCACTGCATGGTCTTGTTTCTTTCTTCCTTCAAGCAAGGAGATGATAAGACACTGCGCAGTATCTTCAGACCGCACTAATCTGTTCATCATTCAGCCTCTCGTCTGTTTTGATTTTTTTTTTGCTTACCAAGTGTCAAAGGCTTGTCTTCATGAGCGGTAAGCACTGGAAGGAACTGAAAAACCCGGGAGCAGTTTTGTTGCTTTCTGCAAATTTTGTTGCACAGTGTACAGACTGCATTAGCAGCATCAAGGTGAAGGTCTTCAGGTTGATTGCATGTTAACTCTTCGCCTTTCTGTTTTGTGTCAGTTTATCCCCACCTCCACCTACTCCTGCCCAGGAGTACCGTGGACTCTTTCAGAACAAACTGCATCCTGTTTTTTTTTTTTTAATTATGTGCTGATTACACTGTTTTGTCATTCTTTTTCAATCTGCCCTTTTCTCTTTCTTCACTGTTGCCTACTGTTTTATCCCCCCGCCTGTGTGGCATATTAACCCACCTTTGCTCTAGAACGTCGGTTTTTTTTTCTTCAAATCTTAAGAATTTAAGTACGACAGCTGCCAAACATGAACCGAAGAATCACAAGACAAAACACGACGCTTTCTGTCTCTTAGGTCTTCTTCAGACAAGATAAACAACACCCAGGACGACGAAAATGAAGAATGAGCAATCACTTATCTCATCAAATTCGGCGCATGATGGGCGGTCGCCTCACTCTGCAACTAACCTTTTTTCTCTTAAACAAATCTTAAATAAATGTTAGCGAACCGCCCAGAGAACGGTTCCTTGCGCTGAACCCTGCGAAGTGATCTGAAGCGATCAAAGCTAAGTGAATTTTCATTGTTTTATTCGTTAATGTCTCACCTGATGAAGACCTAAGAGGTCGAAACGCGTTGTGTTTCGTCTTGTGACTCGTTTGTCCACGTTCTCTGGGCGGTTCGCTAACATTTATTTAAGATTTGTTTAGATTTCCGCCTGCAGTCCTCTCGCTTTGCAACTAGATCTTTTTTCTCTTGTTACAAATGTTTTGTTTTGTTTTGTTTTGATCTGGCAAGTGGGTAGTGAGACTGCTAATACTGTTCGTTGTGGACACTAGTCCTCCATGCTGCAGTGTCTGTAAGTATCTATGTTTTGTAGTCAAATTGTATCATTGCTCTAGATGTTTTTCAGCCATTTTTGTACCATTTTCTTTTAAACTGGAGGTGAAAAGTTATGCAGATGGCTTAAAACTTCCAGCACTGCTAAGGTTTATCCACCCTAAGGACGCAATTGGATTTGAAATCATGCTATGGGTTTAATGCAAGTAGTTTGCATACATTTATATGGTGCTTTATTTGCATGCTTGCTTTTGAGGACTGGACTATTCCCTCTCTGTGGCGCCAGCACTCCAAAGGCCCTGTGTGGCCGGCTGGGCTGGAATAGATAGACTGTGTGGGCAACACATGAATTCTCATGGATTTTCTGACCAATGACAAGGATTACAACATGAATTCTCATTGATTTTCTGACCAATGACAAGGATTACAACATGAATTCTCATTGATTTTCTGACCAATGACAAGGTTTACACAATTTACTGAATGATCTTGACCGACATACACGGAAACAAAAGAGACAGAGATGAACAACAACAACAACAGCAGCAACAACAACGACAACGACAACAACTACAACAGCAAGGATGAATTTCAAACCTAACTTGTCATACCTTCTTCACGTTTCAAGTCCAGTTCATCTTCAATACTGACCAGACACATTCTGTCTTTAGGGGCTAGAATTTAATAATAAAATCTTTCAAATTATCTCCAGCCAGTATTGTTTTCCCATTACACCAGGAGCAGAGGCATCCTCTGATTGGTAGAGAAAATCGTCAGACTTTTCAACGTCCCGCTTCACTGTCATCAGTGCCTTTGAAGGGGGCCGGAACAGCTCTGTGGTAGAGCGCCGGACTCGTAATCTTGGTGATCCTGGGGTTGCGGGTTCGAATCTCCGCCGGGCCGTTTCGATACAGGGGGATTTTTTCCTCGGAGTTAACATTGGTTCTGACTCCATTTTCCATACAGTCCTTCGAATGAGACTATAATCCGAGGTTCCGCGTGTGAACGCACGCATAAAATCTTGTACACACGTAAAATCCCATCATCAACTTTCGGAAGAGAAGGCCAGTTTGGCCGTTGGTATGGATGACACGATACACATAGCATGCACCTTCCCCGAAGTTGGAGTATGGATGCCTTAATGGTAGAATAAAAAACGGTCATACACACTAAAACTCCACTCCCTCTGTTGGGCAGATGGGATTAATCCTTGCCTGTCTATACAGGGAGTGTCCGCAGGAGTATCAGCCTGCGTAGGCAGAAAAAAAGTGCCCTTGAATTGGAAGTTATTGAAAGTTTGTTGTCACTCTTGCTTCCATTTGAAACATATCATCATCACTATCATTACTATTACTACTATTACTATCATTGTTATTGTTATTGTCATCATCATTATTTTGAGCTCCCATGATCCCCTTCTCAACGGCCTCGTTTTCGTTCAACACCTATCTTGCGCCGAATATGAGAAGATAAGTGGTTGCTCGTTCTTCGTTTTCATTGTCCTGAATGTTGTTTGTTTCACCCGAGGAAGACCTAGGAGGTCGAAACGCGTCGTGTTTTGTCTTGTAATCTGTTTGTCCATATTGTCTTGTGGAAGTATTAACAATTTTTTTTTGAACTAGGTAATGTGAAATATACACTCTTTTTATTATCTCCTCTCTTTCTCAACGAATTCTGAGTTTGCTATTTTAATTATCTCTTCTATTTCAATGAATTCTGAGTTTACCGTATTAATTATCCCCTGTCTGTCTCAACGAATTCTGAGTTTACTGTTTTAATTATCCCCTCTCTATCTCAACGAATTCTGAGTTTACTGTTTTAATTATCTCCTCTCTATGTCAACGAATTCTGAGTTTACTTTTTAAATTATCTCCTCTCTATCTCAACGAATTCTGAGTTTACTGTTTTAATTATCCCCTCTCTATCTCAACGAATTCTGAGTATCTGGCACTGACCTGGAATAAGGCCAGGGAGTTCTTGTGAAGCATTTTTTTTTTCTTTTCATCAAAACGACTCTTGCGGAGTCAGACTGGGGCAAATCCAGAACTGCCCGCTCCTACAGAGGAGACTGGTTGGATGGGGAGGGGAGGTCACTTCGGGCATACCCGGATTAATTCCCTTGTAAGTAGATCCAGGATGGGGGAGTGGGAGGGGCGGGGTG
Source organism: Conus canariensis (assembly GCA_033310375.1). Lineage (NCBI taxonomy): Eukaryota > Metazoa > Mollusca > Gastropoda > Neogastropoda > Conidae > Conus > Conus canariensis. The sequence goes on from CM065724.1 coordinate 58,318,139, forward strand.
GGGGGGGGGGTGGGGGGGGGTGAGGAGCGTTTCTGTCCGCGATAAGCCCAGACTGACTCCCAGGAGTTAATCTGGCAGAGAGGATCGTTTCAGTGAGTTACACACTGAAGTCTACACAT
>CM065724.1:58320757-58325757 GCA_033310375.1 Conus canariensis
TCGGGGAGGGGGAATAGAAAGCGAAACAAAATGAATCAGATATCATCATCCCAAATGAATAATGGACTTTACTATTTCCGGTAATAAGTGTGTGTGCGTACATGCGCGCGCGCGTGTGTATGTGTGTGTGTGTGTGTGTGTGTGTGTGTATGTGTGTGTGTGTGTGTGTGTGTGTGTGCGTATGTGTTGTGTGCGTGTGTGTGTTATCCAAGTGGACGGCAAATTGTAAGAGTTATTATCGGTGTATTTCAGAGCTGCTGAAATGTTTTACTGAACGGGAGTATTGTAATTCATCGCCCTTCAGCGGCCAAAGATTTAGAAATCAATGTCACCTTGGGTTCAGTTTTTATCTATCAATGTCTTATCTATCGAGGCTGAATATGAAGATGAAGCCAACGACAACAACAATAACAAAAATAAACAATAATGATAATAATAGTAATAACAAGACTGATAGTAATAATCTCAATAATAACAATAATGATAATAATGATAGTAATAACACCACCATTACTACTTCTACAAAAGGTGATGATTGTGATGATAATACATATAATATTAATGATAATGATGATCATGATAAAAGTAACAATGATAGTGATGATGAAGGCAACAAAAATGATAGCAATTACCACCACCAGTGCCACCACCACCACAATATTAGTAATGATGATAATAATAATGATAATAATAACAATTGCAAAAATAGTAATAAGAATAATAATGATATGATGTGGATGAAAAACTTGTCTCTTCAACAGATTGATTGCGCATCGGAAAAGAAATGTGGGCTATTAGTAAGATATTGCCCACCAGCCCACATAAGAACTCTCTCTCTCTCTCTCTCTCTCTCTCTATATATATCCAGAAGAAAAAATATATTCAATTATAACCAAAGCTTGCTCTTATGTCTTAGATTGCAACACCAATATATATATATATAATTCAATTATAAAGAAAGCTTGCTCTTATGTCTTAGATTGAAGAAATAGGGGGAGATAAGCATTCATATCTGCAGTGGTAGATCATTCTGCCAACTAACAGTATGTGCTTGAGTGGGTGAATGGGGAAAAATAAAATAAATGCTTCTCAAAATGAGCCTTTAGCAAGCTTATAGTTTCCAAGTGGGAGACGATCTCCAATAGGGAGAAAACCCACTAACATATAACTCCTGGTCAGATACCGATATTTCGAAACCTGATTGTTTCTCCTCAGTGACCGCGGAAAGTGGTAATTTGACTCCTCTGCCTTTTCGGTTTTAAGAAGAATGCTATCCCAGAAAAGGCTGGTGTGCAATACCGTAGTATGTTTGTTGAGTTTTCAAAAAACCAACCAAAGGTGCCACCTAAGAAGCAAAAGAAAATCATGAAAGAGCAAAACAAGCTACATTTTCTTGCGAAAAGTAGAAAATATAAAAAGATAACCTCTCAAGACACAAGTGCTGAGGGCCAGTTCTTGGAATGAATCCGCAAGGGACTAAATTACAATAAACTAATAAATTCCAAGGATAAGTACCAAGCACCATTCCAGCAACTTACAGAGCAGCTAGGTGTTGCAATGACTGCAAGAAATATTCAATTATAAAGAAAGCTTGCTCTTATATATATATATAATTTAAAACAATGCTCTCTTGTTGTCCTGAGCTCCGCACCTTGTAGAATAAACTGAAGTAAAAACCGGAGACGGTAAAATACAAGAACAAAAACAACAGTCTTTTCTTGTCTCAGACTTGTACTCTTAACAAATTTTCGCTGTTAAAAGCTTGATCAGGCCAAGGTACAATTGTACCTTGGCCTGATGAAGCGTTTAACAGCGAAAATTTGTTAAGAATACAAGTCTGAGACAAGAAAAATTTTACCTTGGCCTGATGAAGCGTTTAACAGCGAAAATTTGTTAAGAATACAAGTCTGAGACAAGAAAAATTTTACCTTGGCCTGATGAAACGTTTAACAGCGAAAATTTGTTAAGAATACAAGTCTGAGACATGAAAAGACTGATGTTTTTATTCTTGTATTCTTGTAGCACACATATATATATATATATAGCTGAACAATTAAGTAGTGGGGGAAAACAAGTGTAGGTTAACAATTCTTCAGTCACAGTAATGACTTGGCAAACATTTGAACTTTAAAAAAAATAAAATGAAGATGAAGAAAATGGGGGAATATATTATAAATAATGGGAAACCCTTCACTAGCTGCATGAGGGAACCATTGTAAACCCTCTCGAAGGCAGATCTATTTGTATTGCCTGCTCCTAGGCCTTTCGTCCGCTGGATCGGACTCATCAGGGAGACACGGCTGACTGTGTCTGCACTCCTGGCGTCAAATAGAGACACACCACAGTCCATAATTCTGTGGTGTTCTCACCACCAAGGGTTCAAAAAAGAATCCAACAGCACCCCCAAAGCAGCCAGTGATGGATAGTAAGTGGAATAATACGAAAGTGTGGAGAGGGGAAAAAAAAATATATATATATATATGTGTGTGTGTGTGTGTGTGTGTGTGTGTGTGTGTGTGTGTGTGTGTGAATTTGATATTACTCTCTCTCTCTCTCTCTCTCTCTCTCTATATATATATATATAATATATGTGTGTGTGTGTGTGTGTGTGTGTGTGTGTGTGTGCGCGCGCTTGTGTGTGTGTGTGTGTGTGTGTGTGTGTGTGTGTGTGTGTGTGTGTGTGTGTGTGTGTGTGTGAATTTGATATTGACTTGAATCTCTCTCTCTCTCTCTCTCTCTCTCTCTCTCTCTCTCTCTCTCTCTCTCTCTCTCTCTCTCTCTCTCTCTCTCTCTCAAATCCTGCCAGAACCGCACGCATCGCGCTAATACGCACAACAACAAATCCAACATTGGATAGACGGAAAGATGCCTTTGTGACACAGCCCCTTGAAAACGATCGACCGCTTCCCCCTAGACTGCCTCGTCAGTTACCACCAATACGATGCCCTGGGAAGAGTCACCTGATCCGTCCAGACCACTCTGAGGACAGACCTCTAAAGCAAACCCGAAGGATTTGTTTACAGAGAACAGCTGCATTGGCTGGGGGTGGATGGCGTGGTCGTCTGCCCATCGACATAGAAACAGCAAACCGGAGCCACACTCCGTGAAAGAAGACACCCCTTCCACTAAATCATTTGATGAAACAACACGCGTGCGCGCGCACGCTCACACACACACACACACACACACACACACACACACACATACACACACACACACATACACACACACACACACACACACACACACACACACACACGCACGCACGCACTCACGCACGCACGCACGCAGGCACACATGCACGCTCGCACGTACACACGCACGCAAGGACACCCCCCTCCCCCAAACACACACACACACTTGCACGCACGCACGCACGCACGTACGTATGCACGCACGAACCCACGCGCGCGCGCACACACAAACACTTACATGAACGCACGCCCCCCCCCCCCCACACACACACACACGCACGCACGCACGCACGCACGCACGCGCGCGCGCAAAACACACACACACACACACACACACACACACACACACATACTCACACACACACACACACACACACACACACACACACACACACACACACACACACACACACACACACACACACACACACACACACTTCAATTTTTAATCGGAAATGAAAGGCAAACAATATACAAAAGACAGTTCATTGCCTTACACCAAAATGCGGAAAACGGCAGTGGATGAGCATACTCGCACATATTGCACGGATAAGAATCTAGAGGCACAAAAGTATAGTTGGACTCGCCTCACACTAGCGAATATAATGCAAGTGCGCGCATAGATAATGAACACACACACACACACACACACACACACACACACACACACACACACACACACACACACACACACACATTATCAGTAAAAATTTCAGAAGTTATCAAAGCGAAGACTATTGTGACAATGTTTTAAAGGTCCTTTCCGGCAGCCTGACCGTCTGTAGAACATGTGCCGCTCCATGACTGTCTCAAAATCGACCAAGATCTCAAATTCAACCTTGGAAGGCACATGATGTGTTTGTTTGTTTTACTTTTTGTACCCCGCTCATGTACACACTGACCTAAAGTGATTTCCAACTCATTGTGTTATGGGGGATCTTATTTAGTCGCTCTGATGACGACCTAGTGAAGTTAACAGCTAACAGTTGTTGCAACAAACATATGCCTGAGAACAATGTCAAACTGACTTGCTTGACATTTACAAACGCGAACGAAACCGCTCACACACACACACACACACACACACACACACACACACACACACACACACACACACACACACACACACAGGCTCACGCGCGCGCGCGTGCGCGCACACACACACACATATACGCCCGCCCGCGCGAAGATGACTCGGAGTAAAAGGGAGACGAAAAAGGTCAGGTATGCATGTAAGCACTACCCACTCAAACCGCCTTCTTGCCTTCCCTCCCCCCCCCCCCCTCACCCCAACCCTCTCCCTTTTCGCCCCCTTCATCTTCCCAGTCTATGTCCCACCGCACAGCATAGAGGGCTGGGACAGAGAAGGAGGAAGGGGGGGTGGGGGGATGAGCCAGTGTCTGAAATGCCAGGATATTTCCAGTGAGGCATTCTGTGCTCACACCTGTGGTAAATTATCTTTCCAGTGACGCATTCTGTACTCACACCTGTGATAAATTATCTTTCCAGTGATGCATTCTGTACTCACACCTGTCATAAATTATCTTTCCAGTGACGCATTCTGTGCTCACACCTGTGATAAATTATCTTTCCAGTGGCGCATTCTGTACTCACACCTGTGATAAATTATCTTTCCAGTGTTGCATTCTGTACTCACACGTGTGATAATTATCGGCTGCTAGCAGGTAGATCTCCCATCGTGTTTGACGAGAAAATAGAACCACCTTGTAATCATCACCATTGTTTCTTTTTTCCTCTTTCTGTATTAATTTAATTAGTTATTTTCAAATTTAACGTTTAGGGTTG
>CM065724.1:58328257-58343257 GCA_033310375.1 Conus canariensis
AGACTTATCCTCTAGACTTTTGATCTACGGAACGAATCACAAGAACTACCTGACTCCATACTGACTCTGGCCGAAGAACATGGTGTCCTTGACTGCAGCGTTTTTATGCTGTAGAGGTGGGAACTTCCTTACCAAATACTGGGGGACTCTACCTCTGGAATAACTAAACCGGTCCCTAACCAACCCCTAAGCTGACCCTAACCCTTACATCGACAGAAACCCTAACTGACCTTAATCCTTACCCTAACCCAAACCGTACGCGGGCCCAAACCCTTACCTTGACCCAAACCCTACCTGACCTTAACCCTTACCCTAACGCAAACCCTACGCTGGCCCTAACCCTTGCCTAAACCTTAACCCTGAGCTTACCTTTACCCTAATCCAAACCCTAGACCGCCCCTAACCCTTACCTTAACCCAACACTAAGCTGCCCCTAACTCTTACCTTAATTCACACCCTAAGCTGACCCTATCTTTTATCCTACCCCAAACACCTATCCGAACCCTAATTCTAATATTGTTCAGGGATGTCCCACCCTATGTGAGTTTTTTGTTTCTGAAAGGGCTAAACATTTTTCTTCTTAGATGAGACGCAAGAAAGATCTTAAAGCAACTTTAGCTTGTCGTAAGAACATCTGTTTAATGAGCTACATGTGATTTTTTTAAATACCTGTGGAGAGAATTACTGGGAAGAGGTGACAACACTGATATGCCCTTTGCAGTCAGCTGGCTTATGCACAAGATAAACTGAATTGAATCCAGGCCTTGACGTATCCCTATCCTTACTGCACCTTACAAAAATGTTTGAACAAAATTCATAGATAAATTCACCCACACAGCCACATACACAGCCACACACACACACACACACCCACACACACACACACACCCACACACACACACACCTCTGTAAGTAAGAAAAGGATGGAAGCCCCACAACAAAGTGGTTAAAAAGAGAGGACAATAGAGCCAACCACGAAGACAGTTCAAGCCAAAGCGAGGACAGAGTATTACGGAAAATGACACAAAACGAAAGTGGAGGGGGGGGGGGGGGGGGGGGGGGGGGGGGGGGGGGGGTGAAGTCCCGACAAGAAAAAAAAGAAGTAAATTTAAAGAAAATTGAGGAAGAATACGATAAGTGAGGCCCCATTTAAAAGCGCGAAAAAGGGACGGGGGTGGGGGGGGGGGGGGGGGGGGGGGGGGGGTCGAGACCCCATTAACAAAGAAAGTGAGGAAAAAAGAGGAAGATGAAGCCTGAACTAACAAGGCAGGAAAAAATAGACGATCCGCTAAAACCATATGAAAAAGAAGAAGCTGAAGACCCACTGATAAAAAAGGAACAGGAAGATAGAAGTCCCACTAAGATATACATACATACATACATACATATATATATATGTATGTATACGTGGTGTGTGTGTGTGTGTGTGTGTGGAGAGAGAGAGAGAGAGAGAGAGAGAGAGAGAGAGAGAGAGAGAGAGAGAGAGAGAAGCAATGAAGGCTATACTACCCCCCCCCCTCCCCTAAAAAAAAAGAAAAAAAAAAGAAGAGAAAAGCATAAAAGAAGTAGAGGCCCTCGCTTAAAATGAAAAAACGACGCCACACAAAAAAGGGGGGGGGGGGAGGGGGGTTAACAGGATAATGGAGGCTGCCCCCCCCCCCCCCCCCACCAAATTGAAGTAGAAAATGAAAAATATAAATTGAAATAAGAAAAAAGGTGAGATAAAGGATACCGTGTCTCTACTAGAAGTAGACAAACAGAAAGAAAGAAATAATGAAAGGAAGAAAGAAAGAATGAAAAAAAAGAGAAAGAAATGAAAATAAGACAAAGCAGGACAAAATGACTAGAATGGGTGTTCCAGTTAAGGAAAACACACACACCACACACACACACACACACACACACACACACACACACACACACACACACGAAAAGAAGTCAGGAAATTTAACGAATGGAAATAAGATAAAGCTGGGAAAAAATGGATATTCCAGTAAAATGAAAATAAAAGAAAACGAAAACAAAAAGGTGAGAAAAGGAAAATGGATAAATAGAAACCAGATGAAACAGCACAAAATGAATAAAATGAATATCCCAGTAAGAGGAAAAACAATAAAAAGAAGAAAAAAAAAGAAAAAAAAAAAGAGAGTGAAGGAAAAAGAAGAAGAAGAAGATGGAAGTGTCATTTGAACAACAACAACAAAAGGCCTTCTTCTCGTGGAGAAGTGTGAATGACCATCCGTGGCCCGCGTCATGTCCACGTGCTAGCAGGGCGTCATTGGGCCGTGTGTCACGTGCAGAGAGAGAGGGACAGAGGACACGAACATGGTTGTCAAGCCGAGCCGTCAGCGCCAGGAAGATCGTTGTATCATCAGTTTTGCTGTCGTTTTCAAATCAACCTCAGAAAGGTTGGAGTGGAGGGGGGGGAGGTTGGGGGGGGAGGTTGGGGGGGGGGGGGGGGGAGGGGATAGACTAGATGGCGAGGACTAGCCGTGTCATTCTTTTCATACCGACTGACGAATTCTGTCTGCTTCAGCCCTCTGCTGCGTCGTAGCCAGCTGTGATAGGTATTTTCGCCCATTTCACAGTCTTGAGACTGTGGACAGAGGCAGATCATTTAATCTGGGGGGGGGGGGGGGGGGGGGGGGGGGGGGGAGGGGGGGAGGGGGAAGGGGGAGGGGTGTGAATGGTGTGGGGAGCACCATATATTTTTAGAGGTCTACTGGAAACCAAGCAAACTTCATAAAAAGTCAGTGTGGTAGGTGCATGCATTTGTTGTGTGTGTGTGTGTGTGTGTGTGTGTGTGTGTGTGTGTGTGTGGTGTGCGCGCGCACGCGTATGTCTGTATGTGTGTCTGTGTGTGTGTGCGCGTGCATATGTGTGTGTGTGTGTGTTCGTGAGCTTGCACTTTTGTGCGTGTGCTTAAATGCATGTGTGCTTGCGTATGTGCGTGCATGCGTGTGTGTGTGTGTGTGTGTGTGTGTGTGTGTGTGTGTGTGTGTGTGTGTGTGTGTGTGTGTGTTTATCTGTGTATGTGTCTGTGCATGTGCGTGCATGTGTGTAAGTGTGTATGTGTGTGTGCATGCGTGCATTGTGTGTGTGTGTGTGTGTGGTGTGTGTGTGTGTGTGCATATATCTATATCTGTGTGTGTGTGTGTGTGTGTGTGTGTGTGTGTGTGTGTGTGTGTGGTGTGAATGAGATGAAGGATACATTTGCTGATGATGCATTTAAGGATGATTTGTTTTTCTTTTCCAGGTCTTTGATGCTTTCAGACTGTCATTTTTTTTCCGAACTAGGCCAGAAGGGGGGATATGCTCGGGGATGAGAGAGAGAGAGAGCGAGAGAGAGAGAGAGAGAGAGAGAGAGTAGAGAGAGAGAGAGATAGAGAGAGAGAGAGAGGAGAGAGAGAGAGAGAGAGACAGACAGACAGACAGACAGATCGACCGATGGAGCGCTTCCTGATGCACTAAGAATAGAATCTACAGAAGGTGATGCTGAACATGCTGGGACACACATGTCAATAAGTGAGCTGGGAACGGCCGACAAAGATGTCAAAAATACAGGATGACATTCTGGAGCTTCTTAGGGCCTCCACAGAGCTCTGTCGATTCCAGCGTGCGCGCGCGCGCGCGCGCGTGCGTGCGTACGTGCTGTGTGTGTGTGTGTGTGTGTTGTGTGTGTGTGTGTGTGTGTGTGTGAGTGTGTGTGTGTGAGGTGTGGTGTGTGTGTTTGTGTGTGTGTGTGTGTGTGTGTGTGTGTGAGTGTGTGTGTGTGAGAGTGTGGTGTGTGTGGTGTGTGTGTGTGTGTGTGTGTGTGTGTGTGTGTGTGTGTGTGAGTGTGTGTGTGTTGAGGTGGTGTGTGTGTGTGTGTGTGTGTGTGTGTGTGTGTGTGTGTGTGGGGTGTGAATGAGATGAAGGATACATTTGCTGATGATGCATTTAAGGATGATTTGTTTTTCTTTTCCAGGTCTTTGATGCTTTCAGACTTTCATCTTTTGTTTTCGAACTAGGCCAGAAGGGGGAATATGCTTGGAGAGAGAGAGAGAGAGGAGAGAGAGAAGAGAGAGAGAGAGAGAGAGAGAGAGAGAGAGACAGACAGACAGACAGACAGACAGACAGACAGACAGAGATCGACCGATGGAGCGCTTCCTGATGCACTAAGAATAGAATCTACAGAAGGTGATGCTGAACATGCTGGGACACACATGTCAATAAGTGAGCTGGGAACGGCCGACACAGATGTCAAAAATACAGGATGACATTCTGGAACTTCCTAGGGCCTCCCACAGAGCTCTGTCGATTCCAGTGTTTATGTGCGTGTGTGTGTGTGTGTGTGGTGTGTGTGTGTGTGTGTGCGCGCGCGAGCGTGTGCGTGCGTGCGTGCGTGCGTGCGCGGCGTGTGGTGGTGGTGTGTGTGTGTGTGTGTGTGTGTTTGTGTGTGTGACGCGAGCGTGTGCTGCGTGCGTGCGTGCGTGCGCGCGCGCGCGCGCGCGTGTGTGTGTGTGTGTGTGTGTGTGTGTGTGTGTGGTGTGGTGTTGGTTTGTGGTGTTGTATGTTGTGTGTGATCTCACAAGTCTATGAGAGTGATAAGCACTCCAGGCTTTGCTGGTATCTTTGCTCGTATGTCTTGTATATATATATATATATATATATATATATATATATATATAGAAATCTTTGCTAGCACATTCCATCTGAACAGGCCCCAATAAGAACCACAGGCCGCACGTGCAGCAAATGAGATCCGCCTGCACACACAGAGTTGAAATCAAGTCCGCACGCCATAAAAGATCGTTGGCGTACCCCAAAAGACATCCTGAAGATAGCAACGCTAGAAACAAGCTTGTAGATTTTAATACTTCATTTTTAAAAATATTTTTTAACAGATGTTGCTCCCCAAGGGGTTGAGCACCTTCAGATTTTTAAAGGACTTTTTTATATTGTTCATAATAATATATATATTATATATATATATATATATATATATATGTCCATCTGTCTATCTATCTACCTAGTTTCCTACCTAGCTGTCTATCTATGTATCTATCTTTCTATCTATCTCACTTTATTCCCATTCAACAAAGGTCTGTCCTTCAATTATAGTATCCTTATGAGATGGACTTCGATGTTTACGCTATGCTACACATTACTTTTATGGAGATGGAAGAGACTGGGGAAAGTCTCTTTTAATAGGTACACACACACACACACACACACACACCACACAACACACACCACACACACACACCACTGTCCTTTCATTAAAAATAAAAAGACAGTTCCAAATGAGTGTATTAGATTAGTGACGTTCTGTAATTCAACGAGGAAAATAGGGATGTGGGGGGTTGGATTGGGAGGAGAGAAAGAATGTAACTGAGAAAAAGATGGAGACCACGAAAAAAAAAATGGTTCAAAAGAGAAAAGAACCAACAACAAAAACATTACCAACCAAACTGGGGAAAAACAATGAGGATAGAGGACTGCTGAAAATAACAGAAACTGACAGTGGTATGGGACAGGGAGATGGAAGCCTGACTGGACAAGAAAGGCAATTAAACGAAAAAAAAAAAAGTAGGACAAATAGCATGATTGAAGCACCGTTCAAAGAGTGAGTAAAAAAAAAAAAAGAAGAGGGAGATGGGCGCTCCATTAAGAAAGGAAGATTGGGGGGGGGGGGGGGGGGGAGAGGAAGAAGAAGGCTGAACTAACAAATCAGAGAGACAGAGAGGGAGAGACAGACAGACAGACAGACAGAGACAGAGTCAGAGAGAGAGAGAGAGAGAGAGAGAGAGGAGAGAGAGAGAGAGAGAGAGAGAGAGAGAGAGAGCGGAAGCTTCATGAACAAAAAGAATGTTAAAAGAAAGGAAGATAGAAGCTCCACCAACACAAAAATAGAAAGAAGTGTGGTAGGGGCCCCATTAACACAGACAGAGAGAGAGAGAGAGAGAGAGAGAGAGAGGGGGGGAGAGAGATAGAGAGAGAGACAGAGACAGAGAAAGACAGACAGACAGACAGACAGACAGACAGACAGACAGAAACAGAAACAGAGACAGAGAGAGATAGCCAGAAGAGGAGAGAGAGAGAGAGAGAGAGAGAGAGAGAGAGAGAGAGAGAGAGAGAGAGAGAGAGAGAAGAGAGGAAGATGGAGGTCACACTAACAAGAAAAAAGAAAACAAGATGCAAAGCATATAAACGTACTCCCAGTTTATCTTGAATACGCATGAGATATTCCATAAAGAGGAAAACCCGTTTTGGCCCGTTATAGCCATTAGTAACGGCTATTCTGGTAAACATCGGCCATCATCTGTGACCCATAATGAACATACCTACACATTTTCAGAAAGATCGGCCAAGTACTTTCTTACATTTTCCATAAAGAAGAAAATTGTTATGGATTGTTATAGCCATTAGTAACGGATATAACGGTAAAATAACACATCGGGCATGATCCTTGACCCATAATGAACATACCTACAAATTTTCAGAAATATCGGTCAAGTACTTTCTAAGATATTCCCTAAAGAAGAAAAACCGTTATGGACCGTTATAGCCGTTAGTAACGGCTATAATGGTAAAATAACACATCGGGCATGATCTGTGACCCATAATGAACATACCTACAAATTTTCAGAGAGATTGGCCAAGTATTTTCTGAGATATTCCATAAAGAAGGAAAATCGTTATAGGCCGTTATAGCCGTTAGTAACGGCTATAACGGTATAATAACACATCGGGCATCATCCTTGACCCACAATGAACATACCTACAAATTTTCAGAAAGATCGGCCCAGTAGTTTTGTCTGGAGCGAGTGGAACACATTTTGACCACGGATGGACACACACACACACAACACACACACACACACACACACACACAACACACACACAACACACACACACACACAGACACCAGACACAACACAGACACACAGACAGCATTTCTTCGTTCCCATGTCTAAAAGTACTCCCTGTTCTATAAGAACTGGGTGTCACAAAAAAGGAAAAAAGGAGGTTCCCAATCACCAAAAAAAAAAAAAAAGAAAAAAAGAGAAAGAAAGGAAGTGTACGCAAAAAGTCAGAAGAAAAGAGGCTTCACACAAAGAAGTCAGAAGAAAAAAGAGGGCTTCACACACAAGAAGTCAGAAGGAAAAAGAGGCTTCACACAAAGAAGTCAGAAGAAAAGAGGCATCACACAAACACAGGACACCAAGTGGGAGCAAAGAAGGTAATGGAAGTTGCTCTAAAAATAAATGGTAACAAGGAAACGATGGAGGCCATACAAATAGAATGAGAAAAAGGTGGGGAAAGACGATACAGCGTCTCTACTGCAAGTAAGTAAGTACACAAGTAAGTAAGCAATAAATGAATAAGGAAGTAAGTAAGCAAGCAAATCAATAAATAAATGAATAAATAAATACATACATAAAAAACAAATAAGATACAGTTGAGGAAAATAAACAGAATAAATCTTCCAGCAAGAGAAAAGCAAAAGAAAAACGAACAAAAGACTAAACACACACACACACACACACACACACACACACACACACACACAAGAGAGAGAGAGAGAGAGAGAGAGAGAGAGAGAGAGAGAGAGAGAGAGAGGAAAATGGAGACATCATCAAAACAACAAAAGAGCAAAAGAAAAACAAAACGAAACGAAAATTAAAGTGAAACAACAGGGAGATAGGAGTGTCATTAAAGCAACAAAAAGAAAAAAAAGAAAAAAAAAAAAAACAAAACCCTCCATCTCCTGGAGGTGTGTGAAAGACCGTCCACGGCCCGGGCCCGCGTCATGTCCACGTGCTGGACGTCATTGTGCCGTGTGTCACGTGCAGACAGAGGGACAGGGGGCACGGAAATGGTTGTCAAGCCAAGCTGTCAGCGCCAACAACCTCGCTGTAACCGGTTTTGCTGTCGTTTTCACATCAGCCTCGGAAAGATGGAGAGAGAGAAATAATAGACGAAACGGTGAGCATTAGGAGATGAAGAGGAAATCTTGACTGCAGGACTTGAAACAGGAGGAAAAAGGGTCAAACTGACCTGAATGTGGTAGCTGGTCCTTTTGGGTGAGATTTGTATCCCGACATTTCGGACTCTAGGCCCTTCTTCATGGGGAGAAAAGTAAAGAATGGAGAAGAGAAAAGAGCAAAACCAAGACAGAGGTAAAACTAAAATCAGTGAGAAGTAATCAAGAAGAAACAAAAAGGAAAAAGGCAAAGAAGAAAAAGGTGAGTATTACTTACAAGGAGAAAGGGATGGTTGAACAGTTACTTAAAAATAAAAAAAAAAAAAAAAACAGGGGAGAGGGAGGGTTGGTGGTGGTATAAGAGAGGGGAAAAGGAGGGTTGGGGTTTACCTAAAGATGAAAAGATGTAACAGTGTGTGTGCTGGTGTGTGCGTGCGTGCGTGCGTGCGCGCGCGTGTGTGTGTGTGTGTGTGTGTGTGTGTGTGTGTGTGTGTGTGTAGTGTCCTAACCAGCTGTCATGGCTAAGATTCTCAGCATTGTCTGGAGGCTGTGTGCAGAGGCGGATCATTTTATCCCAGGGAGGGGGTGTGATGGGGATGGGGATGGGGGGGGGGGGGGGGGACCATTTATTTTTAGAGGTCTCGACTGGCCCAAGCGCACTTGTTCAAAAGTTGGTGCAGTGGATAAAATGTGTGTGTGTGTGTGTGTGTGTGTGTGTGTGTGTGTGTGTGTGTGTGTGTGTGTGCGTGCGTGCGTGCGTGCGTGGTGTGTGTGTGTGTGTGTGTGTGTGTTTGTGTGTAGTGTCCTAACCAGCTGTCATGGCTAAGATTCTCAGCATTGTCTGGAGGCTGTGTGCAGAGGCGGATCATTTTATCCCAGGGAGGGGGTGTGATGGGGATGGGGGGGGGGGGGGGGGGACCATTTATTTTTAGAGGTCTCGACTGGCCCAAGCGCACTTGTTCAAAAGTTGGTGCAGTGGATAAAATGTGTGTGTGTGTGTGTGTGTGTGTGTGTGTGTGTGTGTGTGGTGCGTGTGCGTGCGTGCGTGCGTGTGTGTGTGTGTGTGTGTGTGTGTGTGTGTGTGTGTTGTGTGCATGCGTGCGTGCATGAGCATGTGTGCGCGCACAAGCACGCGCTAGCTTGTACGTGCGTGTGTGACTGAAAGAATTGGAGCGAGGGGGGATACACAATTCATACATTGTCTACTGTGTTTGCTGACGAACAATTTAAGGACGATTTTTTTTCTTCTTTTTGTTGTTGTTGTTGTTTGATCGTAGGTGATATCAACATTTCCTCTTTTGTTCGAACCATGTGAGGAAGAGGAAGAAGCATGGGGATGGAGGTTTGAGCAAGAGAGAGAGAGAGAGGAGAGAGAGAGAGAGAAGAGAGAAGAGCAGGAGAGAGAGAGAGAGAGTGGGGGGGGGGTACCTTATGCTTATACTAAGAATACAATCTACAGAAGGTCATCCTGAAATTCTAGGACACATATGTCAATAACCGAGCTGGGAACGGCCGACACAGATGTCAAAAATACAGGATGACATTCTGGAACTTCCTAGGGCCTCCCACAGAGCTCTGTCGATTCCGGTGTGTGTGTGTGTGTGTGTGTGTGTGTGTGTGTGTGTGTGTGTGTGTGTGTGTGTGTGTGTGCGAGAGAGAGAGAGAGAGAGAGAGAGAGAGAGAGAGAGAGAGATCTACTCTCTCTCTCTCTCTCTCTCTCTCTCTCTCTCTCTCTGTAGTCTTTTTCAACTCGGGTCTATCTTTAACTGATATGTATTTACTGGAATGGACTTTGATGGTTGCTCTACCCATTCATTACCATGGAGATGGAAAGGGTTTTTTTTCCTTAATATTTCCTTATAGTTTACACACACACACACACACACACACACACACACACACACACACACACACACACACACACACACATGTATATATTTATAAGTAGCTAGATAGACATTCATGTATACATACATATGTATGTATACATGAATGTCTATCTAACTACTTATAAATATGTATATATGTGTGCTGTCCGTCGAGACGACGAAGACCATCTAGTCATCCTGGGATTGGGGGGTGAGTGCGTAGGTGGCTGGTCAGGCCGATCTGCGCCCGGAAAGATCTATCACAGTATGGACAGGGGATGGTGGCATCACCATATATATTATTATTATTATTATATTGGGTATTTATATAGCGCCTATCCTCTGTCACAGACCAAGCTCTAAGCGCTTTACAATAAACACACTACCTCACTCACTCAACGGGCTGCCTACCCAGGTAGAGCCGGCCGAAGAGCAGCCTACTGGCGCTCATTCAGTCGTTTCCCGTGCCTTTCAAATATCAGTCACTCATTTTCATTTATCTCATTTATTCCTCCAGTTTCTCACATAGGATGCATGCGATGTTTATACGTGTCCTCCATTTCCACCGGTACACGATGGCACACGACAACAGTAAGTGACAATTTCTGTGGCTTGGTAAGAAATACCAGGCGGCTATCTTCAATCTACATCAATTTTGCCAGGGCAGCGGGGAACCCCCCTGCTCTTTTCGATTTTCAACTGCCGTGGGTTCTTTAACGTGTGCAGGGGGCCAGGAAAGCACACGGGTCCGACTCGCTTATAGTCCCCATCCGATGGACTTGACGTTCAGTTCGATTTGTCATTCAAACTGGGAAAGAAAGGGCGAGAAAGGCAGGGCTCGAACCCACGCACTTCTCACACGTTGGATTGGCAGGCGAACGTCTTCACACACACACACACACACACACACACACATATATATATATATATATATACACTATACATAAATATTACATATATATATGTATATATATATATAAATATTACATATATATATATATATATATATATATATATATATATATATATATATGAATAATAAGTCGTCAACACCGCCCACGGAGTTCAATTTTTTTTGTTATTCAAGCTTTCGCATGTCAAAAGGCTTCCTCAGGATCCCGATCGTACTTTCATCTCCATGACTGAAATGACATCAATACAACTGACGTCATAGAAGAAGACTGCATCAGGTTAGAAAAGACGTCACATGATTTTCTTTTTTTACTTAAAACACAGGGGAAAAAAAAAAACACTTAGGGGCCAAAAAGATAATCTTTCAGAGAAAATTCGAAGAAAAAAAAGAAACCCCCCAAACAGTTACATGACTCTAAAAGGTGCAGCGGGACTCCTGTAGTCCATCAACACAGAGGTGAACGGATCCTTACAGCAGTTGCCGGCACAATGACGGTAAATAAGTTGCCAAAGACTCAGCACGACCACGAAAAAGGCTATCTGAGCGAACACAGTGTCGAAAACACTGTACTCAATATATAGAAATGATCACTCATTCTGGAACCTTTGTCAAAAATAACTCAAAACGCTAACAACTTAATCACAACAACAGAGAATAAATCTTAAATGAGAGCTGTTAGATCCTGAGTCGCTTAAACTATCCAAGACTTAAATACCCAAGAGCAGCCGCCCGCCCCCCCCCCCCCCTCCCCAGCCTCTTCTCCCTCACGGTCCACTTGCCCACCTTCACTCAACTTTGCCTGTGCACTTTCCTGACATTTTGGTTGTGTATGTATGTATGTATGTATGTATGTATGTATGTATGTATGTATGTGTATGTATGTATGTATGTATGTATGTATGTATGTATGTATATATATGTATATATACATGTGTGTGTGTGTGTGTGTATATATATACAAACTACAGTCGGGGTGCGGTAACTTAGCAGCAGATTTTGTAAACAGAGGAGGAGGGAGTGTGTAAAATGTGGAGAGAGTTGAGGGAGGCAAGGTGCAGATTTTGTAAAAGCGCATGGGGTAACAGGCTACCATGTTTATACATGATGGGGTGGGGTGGGCTGGGTTGGGGTGGGGTGGGGTGGGGGGATACAGGAAGTTAGGAGGGGAACAAGATGCAGACTTTGTAAGAGACAGAGGGAGGGGGCGGGGGGGGGGGGGGAGGGACATGTAGATTTTGTAAAAGCGTGGTAAAGGAAGAAGGTGGGGGTGGGGGGGGGGTGGGTGGGGGAGAAACCTTCACCGTTGTCAGTAAGGTGCACTGGCCTCTCCCACCAGCTAACATCTTCCCACTACGTCTTTATTTGATTATTTTATTTATTTATTTATTTTATTTTGTTTATTTATTTTTATTTTTTTTTTTTTTTGGGGGGGGAGGGGTTTGGGGTGTGGGGTAGGGGGTGTGTGTGTATTCACAAAGCTGTCCAACCAGAAGATTCTAATACATCTTCGTCAGCGATCCCTACTCCTCTATTCTTTTCCTATCCCGTTCTTCCTCTCACCATCCTCCTCCCTCTGCGCCCCCCCCCCACCCCACCGCCACCCCCACCCCCACCCTCTCTCTCTCACGGTGTCTTGCCTTCCTTCACTACACTTAGCCCCAGAAGACAGTACACCGTCAAAGATGGCAGAACATATGAAGGAGGGAGAGTGGGGAACTGGATGGCAGGGGAAGGGTCGAGGGGGGGGGGGGAGGTGCAGGGGGGGGGGGAGGGGGGACGAAAGAGGGAGGGGATGAGGGGAATGGACGGTGGAGGATGAAGTCGCAGACCTTCCCTAAATGTCATCCTGTGCCTCTGATGGTCTGGGGTACACTTTGCCAGTGCACTTTCCTGACATTTCGCTTGTCCACCAGTCTAGGTCTTTCCCCAGGCATTTTGCAGATGGTTCGGATTCCCGCCAGAGCCACACAGTCTTGTTTGAGGCATAGGTTTTCGTTCTAGGACGGGGGTGGGGGGTGGGGGTTGGGGGGGGGGGGAGAATAGTGGTCATGATGATGGTGGTGGTGGTGGTGGTGGTGGTAGTGGTGGTGATGGAAGTGGTTTATTAGTCACTGGAATGTGGTCAAACGAGGTTATGTCAGTAGCTGTTCACTTCTTTTGCAAGCAGCCACGACATGTTTGTGTGTGTCTGTGCGCGCACGTGTGTGTGTGTGTGTGTGTGTGTGTGTGTGTGTGTGTGTGTGTGTGTGTGTGTGTGCGGCGCGCGCGCGCGCGCGCGCGCGCACGCGCGCGTTTGTGTGTGTATGTGTGTGTGCGTGTGCGCGCGCGCGTATGCGTACGTACGTGCATGCGTGCGCGCGCGCGCTCACATGTGAAGAATTTTGTACAGGGAAACCGAATTTAATCGGCGCGGCTGGAGACTGACTCCACCACGGGGCACAGTACAGACAGCAAGACAAGTTTGCAATAAACAATGACAGTAACCTGTGCTCTCCTGGTCAAAACGTCACCTGTCCATAACTCCAAACCTATATTGCTGATGGCACCCAATCGCCTAGCACGCGGATAGATACGAGGCAAAGAAAATAAGCAAAAAAAAAAAAAAAACGTCTTGTAAAAAAAAAAAAAAAAATTAACGAAAGATAGTTCCAATCTTGTATGGGCGACACCGATCTGGCATGTGCCTCTGAAAATGAACAAACACAGATCTCCATTGATTCCAGACTGGCCGAGGCCTTTCGATTTTGAACATTGTCACACATAACACATAGAAAATGATAGAAAGAAACAAGGGACTTGAGTCAGAAAAAAAAAAAAAATCTGTTGTTTTTAAACCAGATGATGACAGGCCGGACTTCAGTCATCATTGCAGACGTGGATTATAGCACTGCGGAAGCGTGGATTCCCCCCCCCCACCCCCCCACCCCCTCCTCCTCCCCCCCCCCCCCCCCCCCCCCCCCCCCCCCGCCCCTACCACTGCCTGCTTTTCACACTCGCCTACAAAGCGATCATGCTTGTTCACATTCTCTGAGTGTTTGGGTGAACAGTGTCACCCCTTCCAACCATATTGGTCTAGCATGAACATTCCACAAGCATTTATGTCAGTAAGGAGAGGTGGCTTATTCAATGCAACCTGGAAAGAAGAAAAAAAATAAGAGCGCTAGGCTGCATAGAAATGATGATGTCCTTTCTGACCTCAGACATTGAAAGACCACACATACTTTGTCTGTATTGAAGATGAGGTGGATTATACACAGAAAGAATCAACGCCACGGCGGCGTAAGCTCTCCCGTTTTTATCTCTTGGTTTTTTTTTGTTTTTTTTTTTTTCCCGCTTACATAGAATAAACCAAACTGCAAATACCCGCTTACAACAGAGTCCACAGTAACGCCCAGGTGATACACAATACAAAACAATCGAGTGAATTTTGGACCAAGATG
The DNA here is from genome assembly GCA_033310375.1 of Conus canariensis. Taxonomy (NCBI): domain Eukaryota; kingdom Metazoa; phylum Mollusca; class Gastropoda; order Neogastropoda; family Conidae; genus Conus; species Conus canariensis. The sequence continues at coordinate 58,342,448 of CM065724.1, forward strand.
TCTGCTTCAGACCACACACTCGCACGCGCGCGCACGCAGACACACAGCAAGCACACACACACACACACACAACACACACACACACACACACACACACACACACACACACCACACACACACACACGATTCCCTAGATCGCAGCCGGCATGAAAATGGGTTTTTATTTTTGTACGTACAGTTACTCAACACTCGTTTAAGATCAGATTTCGGACACACAGAAGATAAGAAGTGGGGAGTAGTTTAAATGAATGGTTTAGGTTTGCAAATCATTGGATAGCTCAGCGGCGAGTCCGCTGACCCCGAAGTGAGCAGGGGAACAATATCTGGCCGTTCACTTCATCCTCTTCCACTATTATCTTCTGTCTGTATAGTCTCAGGCTGGTCCTTAGCGAGTAGTGAGTGGTACCTAATCATTCATATGAATGTGTCGGGATGCACGATTCGCCAAGTGCTGTAATCTTTCCTGCCATTGGTGCCCGCTTGGCGTGGTGTTTAGCTGTCAGACCCCAGATGCTGACGTGTTGTCGCTTGTCAGTCGGGCGTGTGTCTTTGCATGGATAAGCTGTGACCGCGCTGTCAGTTCCTGCAATAATTGCTCCTTTGTTAATGACTGCTTCAAGCAGGTCTTCAGTATCCACTGGCCAGACCAACGACCCGCTTGCGTAGAAGGAAGAAGGACAGAACTATAAACGCCAAGATCTTAATTAAAATCTGCATTTAATTGTCCACCAGAAATATCAAACAGAGCACACAGACTGGCATGGTCAGTGACAGTGAGCGAAGGAACTAAGAAGAAGAGAGTGGGGAAAA
>CM065724.1:58355757-58358257 GCA_033310375.1 Conus canariensis
TGTCAAGTCGTCATGAGGCAACCCACCAGAGGAGACACTGCGATGCTTTGGGTCATCTCGGTGGTGTTCCGTCATGCCTGTTCTGATGTATCATACGCAGGACACAAATTTCTACGCGCCCTACGTAGACGAAAACTGCTTAATCTTGGAGCCACTGTGCGTGAACGTCCTCCTACAGAGGGCGCAATAACGTCTGTCTAACAAACGTCCCCTTGACCTTGCCTTCACCGATGACCTCAGTACGACCTCACGAAGAGTACAGGCACGGAGAGGAATTCTACACTGGGGTCACGATGACAGAAAGGCATGAAGGGTCACAGAGTTTGAGACCTTCCTTTTCATGTTGATCGATGAGGATGAGGATGATGAGGACGATGCTATGGCAGTTCCATACCCGGTTTGAGGCGGCATGACACGGCTGTACTCTACACTTACTTTCACGATATAGCCCCAACCAGGCCCGAGAGATACAGACACATGCAGTATTAGTCCGGAAATTATGGCAACACTCTCAGAGACGCATCCTTTAAGACGATGAAACTCGACAGTGTAGATTCAGTCTTCCCAGCTGAGCCTATAGTAAACTCAACTCTGAGTAGGAGCCAGTCGGGGCAGAAAAATATCACAAATAAATGGCTCTGATGGGAATCGAACCCACGGCCTCCTAGCTGGTAATCCGCGACGCTAACCACTGCGCCACGGCGGCTGGTGATTTAAACGAAACTTGGTGGCAAGAAGGAATGTGGTACAGGGACAAACCCTCTGATTTGATGTGGATCCGCATCCAGCGGCGTAGTCAGGATCCGGTTGAACTAGGTGGAGGTAAGTGGCCACCCAAGTGTACTCTAATTGAATTTTTTTCTGCCTATGTGATTTACGTATTCATTCAGGCGTAGGCAGAAGGAGGTGGCAAAAGAACGGGTAAACAAACGTAGCAAAAGCCACGGGGGGGGGGGAGGTACCAACATGTAGGCAGGTGTAGGACAAGGCAGGGGGAAAGCAGTGAGATCTGAACGCACCTGTGCGCAGCTGTAAGACATCCTACTTGCACTGTCGGCATAGGGGGATACGTGTGCTCTGCACGGGGAGGTGGGGGATGGGGGGAGAGGGGGGGGGGGCAATCTGTTAGACCAGGCTAACCGTGGTGACATCCGTGATGGCAGCTTGCGTCCAACAACAGCTGCTGCAGCTTTTAAAGATGCTGGAAGAAAATGAAAAGTGGAGTGGTGGGAAAAAGGGGGTGAGGGTGAGGGAGGGGTGGGTTTGGAAGGAGTGAGGGATGAGAGGAGGAAGGACGGGGATGGAGGTGGGTTGCAAAGGGGAGGCCTTGTACGCCGCCTGCGAGGAATGTATAAATACCCGCACACACATAAGCACGAATTTATACACAGACAGACGTGCACATGGACGTGCACAGAGAGAGAGAGAGAGAGAGGGAACGAGAGAGAGAGAGAGGGAAAGAGAGAGAGAGAGAGAGAAGAGAGAGAGAGAGAGAGAGAGAGAGAGAGAGAAGACAAGACATACAAGACAAGACAAGACAAGACAAAATTCTTTATTTACGAGGATAATAGATAAGCACTGACGTACTTTTTTACATCCAGTCCTCGCCCTACAACATGCAAGAGAGAGAGAGAGAGAGAGAGAGAGAGAGAGAGAGAGACAGACAGACAGACAGACAGACAGACAGACAGACAGACAGACAGACAGAGCGAGAGAGAGATTTTTTGGAGAGATGGTCTTAAAAGGAAAGACAGGGAGAATAAGGGGAGGGGTACAATTGGATGGGGAGAGAGAGAGAGAGAGAGAGAGAGAGAGAGAGAGAGAGAGAGAGAGAGAGAGAGAGAGAGAGACTCAAGACTCAAATGTTTCAAAACATTTGAGAGAGAGAGAGAGAGAGAGAGAGAGAGAGAGAGAGAGAGAGAGAGAGAGAGAGAAGAGAAGATGTTAAAGACTCAAATGTTTCAAAACATTGAGAGAGAGAGAGAGAGAGAGAGAGAGAGAGAGAGAGAGAGAGAGAGAGAGAGAGAGAGAGAGACACGGGGCTCTTTCATCTTTTTTTTTTCATCCCTTTCATTCTCTCCTTCTCATCGCGCTGCGTCATCCTAGGACCAACCACAGACAAGCAGAGCAAGGGAGGCGGGAGGAAGGGGAGGTAAGGCCAGGAAGGAGGCGACAGACCGTGCGCTCCGTCACGATTAACAGGCTTATTGTCACTGTCTGGCCGTCACGATTAACAGGCTTATTGTCACTGTCTGGCCGTCACGATTGGCATGGTGAGCAAGTGATCGGGAAAGGCTTTACGGCGCCCACCTCCTCTCTCTCAAAATCTTGCTACAGGCTGGGTGTTCTCAGGTTTCGATAGCCCTCTGAACACTGACAGGGACAACCGAATCTTTAACGTGTACAGCTTCATCGATCTTCTTTTTATCTGTTTATTTATTTATTTTGTTTCCTTCGGGCCATTGTCCTCTGTCCCTTTATCCCCTTACTGTTAACCCAC
>CM065724.1:58363257-58365757 GCA_033310375.1 Conus canariensis
TAACGATACATTTGAACAGAACATGTTAACATAGTTCAGTGTGGTTCAAACAACTCAACAATTCAATACAGTTCAAACAGTTACAATAAGCACACTACAGTACAACCTAATAAAAAAAATACAATACAGTACACTGCTGTACAGCATAGTACAGTACAATACTTTATAGTACAGCAGATTCTCAAGCGAAAAAAAAAAGAAGAAGAAAAGAAGAAGAAAAAGAAAGAAGACAAGAAAATAAAGAAAAGGCAGAAAAGACAAAAAAAAAAAAAGAAAGAAAGAAAGACAGACAGACAGACAAAGAGACAGAAAGAAAGACAGCAAGAAAGAAAGAAAGAAAGAAAGAAGGAAAGAAAGAAACAGTCAGTCATGTACGGTCACACACAGACCCCCTGGTCCCCTGTTTCCATCCCCCCACCCCCACCCACCTCACCCCTTCCACCCTCCATCGTATATCCCCCATCCCTCCCAGTAATCTCCCTCGCCACAGGCAAAAAAAAAATCTCCAGTTTAAAAGTCGCTACTCCTCCCTCCCCCTCCCTTCCCCTCCCCCGCGCGTCCAACAGATATTTTCGGGGCATTTTGATTGGTCGGTGCACTGTAGCTAAAAATAGCGTCATCGGCGCACGCGGACACGGTTTGAGCAAACGGTAGGGGGACCAGAAACGGGGATGGTTTAAACCGGATGAACCGTGACGCGGACAAATTAAAAAAAGAAAAAAAAGCGTGAAGACCTTACTCGCAGCGTGCGGCGATTGACAGCATACACAGGGGTGAGAACGGTTGGACTTGGGGGGGGGGGGGGGAGAAAAAGGAGAGAGAGAGAGAGAAGAGAGAGAGAGAGAGAGAGAGAAGAGAGAGAGAGAGAGAGAGAGAGAGGAAAACGTGATGTACTCTATACGATTAGTGAGGGGTGAAAAAGTATGTGTGTTGGGGCGGAGGGTGGAGAGAGGTGGGAAGGGGATCGATCAGTTGGTGTGTGGGGGTGGGGTGGGGGGTAGGGGGGAAGGGAAGATCGAGAGAAGAAAAAGTGAACGTGAAGACAGATTCAGAGTGACTTGTGGCTTGGCTTCTCTCTCTTCTCTCTCTCTCTCTCTCTCTCTCTCTCTCTCTCTCTCTCTCTCTCTCTCTCTTTGTATGCCGGCCTGCCTGCCTGTCTGTCAGTCTCTGTCTGTCTGTCTGTCTGTCTGTCTGTCTGTCTCCTCTCTCTCTCTCTCTCTCTCTCTCTCTCTCTCTCTCCCTCTCTCTCTTTGTATGCCTGCCTGACTGCCTATCTGTCAGTCTCTCTCTCTCTCTCTCTCTCTCTCTCTCTTTCTCTCTCTCTCTTTCTCTCTGTCTTTGTATGCCTGCCTGCCTGCCTGTCTGTCAGTCTCTCTGTCTCTCTGTCTCTGTCTCTGTCTGTCTGTCTGTCTGTCTCTCGCTCTCTCTCTCTCTCTCTCTCTCTCTCTCTCTCTCTCTCTTTGTATGCCTGCCTGCCTGTCTGTCAGTCTCTTTTCTCTCTCTCTCTCTCTCTCTCTCTCTCTCTCTCTCTCTCTCTCTCTCTCTCTCTCTCTCTGTGCGTGCTATCCAGGTTAGCCATCAACCACCTAAGGAAAACAGGCAAAGAAAGAAAGACAAACAGTGTCAATGCAGTCCTCCGTCTTAACGGACAGTACCGTTGCCCGGGTCTACATGGCTGGCGCAGATCGGAATGTTCCTCCCTCCACGCGTCCTTCAATCGCCACGACACACCTCCACATAGTTCTGAACTTACGTCACAGCCCAAAGGATTGGAGGGAGGAGGGAAGGAGGGTTGGGCAAAGGGGGAGGGGGGGTGGAGGGGGAGCGGGGGGGGGGGGGGCAGAGATTGTGGGAGGGTTATGAGGGGGCGGGCGGGCAGGGGGAGACGGGAAGTGAGAGAAAGTGGGGAGGAGGGAGGGAAAGAGACTGGAGAGGAGCAGGGAAAGATTGCAGGCGTATTGTTGTGTTGAAGAATCTTCATTAAAAAAAAAAAAGGGGGAGCGGGGGGGGGGGGGGGGGGGAGGGGGATAAAGTGCCCCCCACAGTGAATGAGTCGTACCTTCATTGAAACACACGAGGGGACGGGAGGGGGGGGAGGGTAAGGTATTATGAAGGAGGCGGGTGAGGGTTAGGGGGCGGAGGGACACAGAGAATATTTCTGCTTCTACGAGAACGTCTGTGTGTTTGTCCGTAAATATTAAGAAATGTATGTATGGAACAAATAAGCTGTGGAAAAAAACAAGTGTAGGCATTACAATTCCCCCGTCGTTACGATCACGACTTAGCAAAGACTGAGGAAAAATGAAAAGGAGAGGTATGAGAGCACGGTGGTTGAAAAGGGTAGGGGTGGGGGGTGGGGACGAAGAACGGGGGGAGGGGGATGAGGGGATGTTCAGGCGTAAACATAAACACACTTCATTAACGGCATAGGGACACCATCACAATATCAACCCGGTCACTGCACACCCCATACCACAATAAAACGGTGCCAGAATTTTTT
>CM065724.1:58375757-58378257 GCA_033310375.1 Conus canariensis
CGTCAGGGGATGTCACCGAGTACTATGGGAATGACTCAGCAGCATGCAGTGTTTCCTTTGGTGGGTTGCCTCATAATGACATTGGTTGCTCCCTGTGGATTGCCGTGCCAGGGCAGCAGTAGAACAAGACAGGACGTCCTGCAGACGAGGAGTCGGAATGAGCGGCGTGGGGGGGGGGGGGGGGGGGGGGGGGGGGGACGGGGGGGGGGGAGGGGGGGAGGTAATGCCGAAACAGTGGCAGAAAAAAAACGGACCGGAAAAACAACAACAAAGACACAAATAAAGGGTATCCGGAAAAGAACATTCCTTCAAGGTCAAACGGACCCCTAATTCGCCCTTTGAGTCAGCTCATCAATGAAAAACAAAATATAGTTTTCTGACAGGGAGAGTAAAAATGGGGACAGACCAAGTTCCTTTCTATGTATTTCGCTTTTGAAACGAGACATGGACACGACAAAATCTCAACGTCCATGTAACTAGAAAGTTTTACGATATCTTTATATAATCTTGCCGAGTGGATCTTGGATCCGTTATTTAATCCGGATCCGTACAACGGATCCCAACCAAAATGTAAATGCTTCATCCTAGGGTCACATTCCATTTTTTTTTTTTTTTTAAATCAATTTTGGTTGAAATGAGTTCACTGCTTTTCGCGTAAAATGGCTGATAGTCGAAGGAACAAACGGACACGGGTAAATGCATAAAAACCTCCTTCGCTGAAGTAACGACAATAAAGGAAAAGATATGGCAGAGAAAATACCACTGGTTTTAAACAATTAACCATTCTTAAGATCAGCAACAGCGTGCACAGATAAAGAATGCAATGACCAAGGGACTGACTATCTCTCGGTTTAATCCGATTGAATTTTCATTGAAAGGACACTGGCCTGAAAGGGAAAGGGTGGCCGGGTAGCCGGGTGGCTGCACGGGTGGGTGGACAGTGATTCATGGACCGTCAGTCCGACTGAGGAGGGCGACGCGAGGATGAGCAAACATGGCCACTGTTTCTGAGTTGCGGGCCTTTTGTTGTCGGGGATCTGCTTCCGGTCCCTCTGGCTGTGAGCGAGGTATTCAGGCCGTAGCAACGCCTGCGTTGAGCGGAAATGTGGTGTGGACCTCACGTCGCTGATTCTGATAGGAGAGGGGTGGGTTTGATTTCATTATACAGGGACTGTGCTTGCAGCGCGTTCAGCTGGCGCTACTTTTGACTACATGTGTCGTTCAGCTGGCGCTACTTTTGACTGCATCTGTTGTTCAGCTGGTGCTACTTTTGACTACACGCGTCGTTCAGCTGGTGCTACTTTTGACTACATGTGTCGCTCAGCTGGTGCTACTTTTGACTGCATGTGTCGTTCAGCTGGTGCTACTTTTGACTACATGTGTCGCTCAGCTGGTGCTACTTTTGACTGCATGTGTCGTTCAGCTGGTGCTACTTTTGACTACATGTGTTGTTCAGCTGGTGCTACTTTTGACTACATGTGTTGTTCAGCTGGTGCTACTTTTGACTACATGTATCGTTCAGCTGGTGCTACTTTTGACTACATGTGTTGTTCAGCTGGTGCTACTTTTCACTACATGTGTTGTTCAGCTGGTGCTACTTTTGACTACATGTGTTGTTCAGCTGGTGCTACTTTTGACTACATGTGTTGTTCAGCTGGTGCTACTTTTCACTACATGTGTTGTTCAGCTGGTGCTACTTTTGACTACATGTGTTGTTCAGCTGGTGCTACTTTTGACTACATGTGTTGTTCAGCTGGTGCTACTTTTGACTACATGTGTTGTTCAGCTGGTGCTACTTTTGACTACATGTGTCGTTCAGCTGGTGCTACTTTTGACTACATGTGTCGTTCAGCTGGTGCTACTTTTGACTATGTGTGTCGTTCAGCTGGTGCTACTTTTGACTACATGTGTTGTTCAGCTGGTGCTACTTTTGACTACATGTGTTGTTCAGCTGTGCCGCTTTTGGCTACGTGTGTAGTTCAGTCAGCGCTACGTTTGGCTACGTGTGTAGTTCAGTCAGCGCTACTGTTGATTACACGTGTCGTTCAAACAGCGCTGCTTTCAACTCTCGCATGTTGTTTAGGCGGTACCACTCTTCACTGCTGTGTGTTTCGGCCAGTCACACGTAGTGTCCACTCGGAGGGATGTGTTATGTCAACAGATTAACACAGTGAAAAGTATAACTTAGTCGGCATATCAAGTGACCCAAAACCCAGAGAGAGAGAGAGAGAGAGAGAGAGAGAGAGAGAGAGAGAGAGAGAGAGAGAGAGAATGAATCTCAAAACTGCGTCTATTACCAAACATCTCCAAAACTTTATCTTACTTACCATCCATCCTCAAGACTCCATCTAACTTACCATGTATCTCCAAACTCTTTATAACTTATCATGCAATTCAAAAACTGAGTCCAACTTACCATGCCTCTCCAAAACTGTATTTAAGTTTTTTTACCATGCACCTTAAAGACTGCATCTAACTCATCTTGCTTTTCCCAAGCCGT
>CM065724.1:58383257-58405757 GCA_033310375.1 Conus canariensis
AAAGGAAAAAAAGTCACTGCCTTACATGCTCCACTGATCCGATAACTGATGCCACAAAAATAGAAGAAAAAAAAAGAAAAAAAAAAAAAAAGAAATTGACCTGTGTTTGAAGGCTGAAGAGAAATTATTTTCAATCCAACACACAGTCGCACATTCAGAACCATTTTTAGCCAAGATCTGTATGTTCATACCCAACGTTTGTTTGTTTCTTTCTTTCTTTGTTTTCCGTTTCGTTTTGTGTGAAGGTGGCATCTCATAAGTTAGCCGACAGATTCTGGCTCAGGAAAGAGTTCTTGACCTGAACCAGAGTTCATCCACTTTACAAAAGTTTGTGGTGACCTTCGTCGTTACGTCATCTAAAAATTTTGCACGACATACGTCATGGGTTTTAAAAGACCTATACTTTCACTACAGGAATAAAGCCTTGCAATGTTTGTTTTTTGTTTGTAGTTTGTTTGTTTGTTTGATTTTGTTCTTGTTTTTGTTTGTTTGTTTTTTGCTTACTCCTTTGTCGACTAAAACAGTTGTTTTTTTTTTGCACAGACCATGCTTTATTGACAAAGTCATGAAATTTTGTAGAGATAGCTTTTAACTACTGACTCAGTTATCAAGGGAAAATCATGACTGCGGTTCATTTAAAACCCATGACCGTTCGGTGAAGGTTAAGAGGATTCCTGATTGTCTCCCCAGGGAGCATTTTATTGGAAGCCTTTTCGTCCATCTTTTAGTATCCCGTCCCAGACGATTTCACAGTGCCACCTCAGGGCTGTAATCCGGAAGGCGTAACAAACAGCAGCGGCAAATGTGATTGACCGACAACAACAGTTAATGGCTTGATGGCTAAACAATGCCCATTTCTGCGGCGGATAAGACCAGGTTGTCCTGAGAGCGCTGCAAATTTCCATCAAATTCTTTATACACAGACTGGCAACAAAGACGTTAGAAATAATGAAAAGCAATGAATGAATGAAGAAATAAACATGATGAATAGATAAAAATTCCTATGAATAAGCAAAAATTAAAGAAGGGACAGTGAACATCCACTCCGAAAAACAAACAATTTTCACAACCAAGTAACCAGATTACAACAACAACAACAGCAAAAAAAAAAAAAAAAGCTGACGTCATAAATTTTGATCAGAAAACAGAGCAAACGAGTATCCAGAATAAAGACAAGAGATGGGCCAATTAAAGCATAAACACAATAGATGACAGCAAAGAAACACAAATTTGTAGAAGGCAGAGTCAAAAGAGAATGACAAAAAAAAAAAAAAAAAAAAAAAAGACAGAATTTTCCTGAAAAGTGTACTGGAACATTGAAGAATCGTTCCACAGAAAACGCTTGCATTTTCAAAGCTTCGCAACGTAAACCCAGACTTCAATTTCAGTGTAATTAAAGACTTTCAGAGCTGTCACCACAAATGAAAAAAGAAGTCCTCTCTTCCAAAAGGTAAGACACAACAAAGGAATATTTAAAACGTATCCACATTAATTCATATCGTAGTAGTTGAACTGTTTTTATCGTTAAGGCAGCTAACATTAGGCTGTGCTTATGAAGCCGGAATTTCCACGAAAGTTATCACCCCGAGAGTTAAAAAAAAAAAAACACAATTAAATAATGATAAACATAATGGTGCAACAAGCACCGTAAAAGGCCAAATAGACACTGCAGAATAGACAACTAACGTGGACTTTGGATAGTGTCGACAATTTCACCGTCTTATCATTACGTTATAAGGAAAAGAATGCACGTTTCACATTGTGACAAGAAAACCAAAAAGTATTCAGGCTTCCTTAGAAAAATAGGAGATACAAGGAGAAAAAAAAATAATAATAACAGTAGATGACACATACGACAGAAGAAATTCACGAATAAACCGAAATGACACGTACGACAATAAAGGCAGTCAAGGGCAGTACAAGAAACGAGAAAATTACAAATGAAGAATGTTCCACGAGGCGGGGGATACAGTTTACACTGGAACAGCCCTCCGGCGGTTCTACTTGAGTACCAAACTCAGAGGTATAAGCGAGTATTGGAGTTAAAGCATGAGTATTAAATGTAAAAGCATAGGTCTGGAGACATATCTGAAACATGTGCGAGCGTGAGGTCTGGAGGCAAACATAGATATTAGGTCAGTGAGTATACACGAGTATTGGGTCCAAAGGCATACATGAGGCGTACGAAAGAATTTGCTCGGGAAGCACACGTGAGTATTGGCTCTAGCTGTATACTTGAGTATTGGCTTTGAAAGCATACAAGGGTTTTGACTAGTGACACATTAGTAGGCTTTGGATTGAAAGGCATAAATACTGGGTCAAACAGGCATATCTGAGTATTGGCAGACATGAGTTGCTTCCGGAGGCGTACAAAAGTATTGGGTCTGGAGGCAGAAGTGAAAACTAGATTTATAGGCAAAGTAAGTACTTGATCAAGAGGCATACATGAGAATCCGGTACAGAGCGTAAGTAAACTATTGGGTTCATAGGCATGATACAAACGACTGTTGGTTCTAGGGGCATACGAGAGTTTAGGTCTAGAGGCTTTAAAGTGAGTATCGATTCTAGAAGTACAGAGGAGTATTGGGTCAAGAGGCATAGGCATGCGACAATACTGGGTCTAGAGGCATAAGCGAGTGTTGGCATTAGAGCCATGAATATTGGCTCCATGTCAGGGTCAAATAGTTTACAAGAGTGTGAGATTAGCGGAGCTCGTTGCCTCTGTGTATTCTGGGTTCCATTAATTCATCTTTTCATGTTTTATGCGAGTTCTATGAGACATGCATTTATACCAGTTTTTTTTTCAATTTTTAAATCCATAGCATCCATACATATTTACAATTAACATTTGTCCCTGTGATGTCTTGACCATGCAGCCATTTTTCGACTGGTACTAGATGTATTCTCATACTGAAGACGGTCAGCTTCTAGTTTCTTTTTAAAAGAATTCCGATTTAAGCTATTCTGTTGTGCTGCGCAAGAATGGGGAGAGGATAGAGAGAAGAGAGAGAGGAGAGAGAGAGAGAGAGAGAGACAGAGAGAGAGGAGAGAGACAGAGAGAGAGAGACAGAGAGAAGAGAGAGAAGAGAGAGAGAGAGTGAGAGAGATGGGGTCTCTACGTGTGTATGTCTCTGTATGAGCGCGCGCGCGCGTGTATGTGTGTGTGTGTGTGTGTGTGTGTGTGTGCGTATGTGTGTGTGTGGTGTTTGTTTTTGTACGTCTGTCTATCTGTCTGTCTGTATGTCCGTCTATCTGAGTCTCTGTGTGTGTGTATATGTGTGCGGCAGGGCTTCTTTCCTCCCAGTTATTGAATACCATTCATTCTGAAAACACAAAACACACACACACACACACACACACACACACAACACACAAATTAACAACACCTTATTTTCAGTCAACAAGAACATTCACCAATGTTTATTTGTTCATCTTTTTTTTTTTCATTCACGTCAACAAAGGCCTTTCACCATCAAACAGAAAATGAAAATCCTTATTAAAAAGGATGGATTTGTCATGAATCGTTTTCTTTCACTCACTTCAACAAAATAATCGCCACAAACACGCGCACACACACTCACAAATGCACGCACACACATAATAGAGAGAGAGAGAGAGAGAGAGAGAGAGAGAGAGAGAGAGAGAGACAGACAGACAGACAGACAGACAGACAGACAGACAGAGAGAGAGAACATCGCTGCTGTGCTGTATGACACAAACCGTACTTGTAAGGTCAAATAAAACACCCCCAACCCACCTCTCACACCGTGTGCTGCTCAGTCCCTCCATCTTCCCGCCCCCCACCCCCACCCCCATCCCCTTCCCTTCCCTTCCCTTCCCCGCAAGATTACAACCAGAAATCTAATGAGCTGGTTTCCTAGCAACACCATTAACCAGACCAGAGTCAGTGGCGGGTGGCAAAGATAGATAATCCTGTAATGAAAAAGTACTGGTCTTGTGACAAGAGTGTCCCCCAACCTCACCTACACCGCCCACTCCCTCCCACACCCAAACCTGCCTCCTATCTCAGTCTCAGCCACTGTCTCCTGCCATCCTCCCTCCTCCCACCCCCCCCCCCCCCCGCCGCCCCCCTCCCCAACACACACGTATAATACCCTCTCTAGCGTTCCCCATACCCCTCCAACCCGGAAGGACAAGTTTCCGTTTCAACGTAAGGTGCAAGGGCGAGACATTCCCATTCATACTGCCCTCCCCTTTCTTATCCCACTTTTCCTTTTTTTTTGGTTTGTTTTTTAATCTACGTTTATAGCCCCACACTCCCCACTCATCCATCCCTCTCAACACACACACACACACACACACACACACACACACACACACTCACGCACGCACGCATGCACGCGCACGCATGCACGCACGCACGCACGCATGCACACACACATACACACACACACAACACACACACACACGCACGCCACACACACCACACACACACACACCACACATACACACACACACAACACAACACACACACACACACACACACACACACACACAGCACACACGCGCACCGCACGCACGCACCCTCCTTCCTTTCTTTCTTTCTTTTTTTCTAAACGTGTTGCACATTGGGTAAAATACGTGGTTTACAGCGCCCCCCTGCCCCCCCCCCCCCCTTTTTTTTTAAAACACGTATCGCATAGTAAAAATATGGTTTACAGTTCTCCCCCACCCCCCCCCCCCCCCCCCCCCCCCCCCGTCTTCCCCTCTTCTTTCTTTCTTCTTTTTTTTCCGAACATGTGTCGCACAGTAGTACAATAATGTTAATAATGTTATAGTGCGACCCCCCTACCGCCCCCCCCCCCTTCCCCCTCCCGTCTCTCTCTATTTTCCCACATGTGTCCACATTGGTCAAATTACTGGTTCACAGCGTGCACTGAGCAGTGTTACCCACTGTAATGGGGGGCTATGTTATCACCCGCAGCTGTCTGTCTGTCTGCCTGTCTGTCTGTCTGCCTGTCTGTCTGTCTGTCTGTCTGTTTGTCTGCCTGTCTGTCTGTCTGTCTGTCTGACTGTCTGTCTGTCTGTCTGACTGTGTATCTGTCTGTCTGTCTGTCTGACTGTGTGTCTGTCAACAAGATAACGCAAACCCTACAGGACGGATTTTCACGAAACTTGGTGGACATATAGAAAGCGGTCCAGGGACGATCCCTTCAATGTTGCTGTGGATTCGGTTGAAAGGTTAGACCAAGGATCTATTCAACAAGATGACGCAACAACTACAGAACATTTTTCTTTTTCTTTTTGGGGGGAAATGTGGTGAAAAGATGGAATGCGATCCAAGAGCACACAATTATTTATATCTTAGCGATTTTTTTTTTCTATTTTTAAAGATTAATTTATCTATTTATGAATGAATGCATTTATTTTCTAGTAGAAGTAGTAGTAGTAGTAGTAGTAGTAGTAGTAGTAGTAGTAGTAGTAGTAGTAGCAGCAGTAGTAGTAGAAGAAGTAGTAGTAGTGGTAATAGTAGTAGTAGTAGTAGGAGGAGGAGGAGGAGGTGGAGGAGGTGGAGTAATACATCATTATTCTCATTATAATTACTATTATTATTATAATTATTATTGTTATTATTATCATTATTATTTTGATTATCATTATTATTATATTTTTATTATTATTATTATCATTTTGATGCGGTTTTGGATTAAAAAAGCAGATCCAGGATCTTGGCAGAAGTCTGCGCTCTCCCGATGTCTTTCAAGTTGAACCAGGAACGACCTTGACCTTGCACTGAAAGCTTGACGAACAAACTGATTAACTTGCAGTTAACTAATCAACTAATTAACATTTTCCTTGTGCAATCCAGCATGCATACGGGTGGCATTCTCAGCTTTTCTCCCAAGCTGGCTTTTGTTTCAAGTGAGCATGACGTTGTTGTAACGTTACTTTTTCTTTTTAATCCTGTGCAGAGGTATTATCGTTATCATTCGTGTAATTAACACTATCCTTATTGTCATTATCATCATCATCATCATCATCATCATCATCATCAACATCATCATCCTCCTCCTCCTCATCATCATCATCGCCATCATCATTACTATTATTTTCATTTACATATTATTATAATTATTATTATGACTGTTATTATTCCTATTCTTCTTGTTCTTGTTCTTCTTCTTGTTTGTTGTTGTTGTTGTTGTTGTTGTTGTTGTTGTTGATCAAATAAATTACTTCATCTGCTTTTCACCGTGCCCTTTATTTCACAATTCCTTAATTTATCTAGTTTTTAAACGGGGCTGTTTGTAATTATCATCATCATCATTTCATCATCATCATCATCATCATCATCATTTTTATTATTATTATTATTATCATCATCATCATTTTTATCATTATTATTATCATCATCATCATCATCATCAACATTATTATCATCATTATTATTGCCATCATCATCGTCATCAATTCATTAATTGATTTATTATCATTGTCATTACTGTCATTCTTATTGTTTTTTTTTTTTTATTATTATTATTTTCTTTTCCAATCATCATCACTAGTGTCGCTGCTTTAGTTACTACTTACCTCATTCACTTTAACTGAATCACTTCATGCGGTGTTGTTCATGCATATCAAGAAGCGATTATTTTAGTTTAGGTGGGTTTTTGTTTATCTTTTTATCTATTTAGTTTGTTTGTTTGTTAACTATCTAGCCACAGTCACAGAAAACCTTCGTCATTGTTCACTCGATGTCCACATTGCTAAGGTCTCACCAGCAAAAGCCTTTGTGACGCTGCAGAGGATGGGGTCACGCACTTCTTTTGGTAAAAATCCAAAGGATATTCCAGTGTGTGTATGTGTGTGTGTGTGTGTGTGTGTGTGTGTGTGTGTGTGTGTGTGTGTGTGTGTGTGTGTGTGTGTGTTTCAAGCACTGCAAAATTGATAATTATCAGAGTCAGGGCACCACACACACACACACACACACACACGCACGCACGCACGCACGCACGCACGCACGCACGCACGCACACACACACAACACACACACACACACACACACACACACACACACACACACACACACACACACACACACGCACACACTACTAACAGGCTGACAGTTCTCAGCACGGATTAACAACGGAGTCTGACAATCCAAAAGTGTCTTTCAGAGAGACCCATCTCTTCTGGAATCTCTGCTCGCTTTTCCGCTTCCCCTCAATGTTCGAGGACAACGAGACTTTGTGGCAACACATGTTTGCACTGTCCCCCCCCCCCCCCCCCCCCCACCCACCCCAGAATTGAATAAAGAACATTTAAAGCTATGAAAAAAAAAATGAGGGATTCATATCTCAAGGGTTTAACATGGCCCTTCGAGAATCTGTGTGAATCATGAGCTATCGTAAAATACCAGCGAAATCAAAATCTTTTGTATATTCGAAGGACTGTCGATTGATCATCCTATAGAGCTGCACACTAATCAACATATTAATTTCTGGCACAATACTAACATCAAGCTGACTGTTGCCGTTGTCCCAGTAGCCTACATTGCTGGATCCAAAATGATCCCAATGTGACCTGTTACCGCATGTTTTAATCAGCTGGTGTCTAATTCAATTCAAAGCAAAAGCCGAGTCGTTTCGTTTTCACGACCTTTGGCAGACATACAACGCGGACAGTTCATAATCAGAAGCAACAGCTGGTTTGTCATCTGTCATGGATGCCCGGAAGTAGTAGCGACAATGAAGGTGGGGGGCGGAGGGGGGATGGGGGGGGGGGGGGGAGACATTCTGCTTTTAAGTATATTGAGCGAACATTCTAAATATTAAGTACACATATTCTTATTTCCTTTCTTTCTTTTTCTTCAATTTTTTTTATTACATATATAACCTGGCCTTTTTTGCACGGAATATATTATCAGATAAGTCATTTATAGTATTTGATATTGCTTGGGGTTAAAAAAAAATGCTTAGATTAGTCAGTCATCTGTTCACTCTCTTCCAAGAGAGTGTTCTCTCCCCGACCCATCCCTCTCTCCCGGTCTCTTTCTCCTGTCTTTTTCCCACCTCGGCGTCAGGATTTAGATGATGCCATGTAGCGCATATGGGTTTCCCCCCAAAAGTAGTAACGGCTCATTGGAGAGATATGAACTGAACCAAGAATCTGAGACATGCGGACATCACTTTCATCCGTCTGTCTGTCTGTCTGTCTGTCTGTCTGTCTCTCCCTGTCTCTGTCTATCTGTCTGTCCGTCTGTCTGTCTGTCTATCTATCTGTCTCACTTTCACGAGCTTTGAAATGCATTTAAAAGCGCATTAGACGAGAACTACAGTCTTATAAGGTCGAACTTGGAATGTCAAGGCCAGACAGTTGGAAGATATGTCCACAACACCATTCCATCTTTCCATTATTCTGCCCTGAGATCGAAAGCATTCCCCCCCCCCCCAACCCCCCTCCAACACACCATCCTTCCTCTCCCTCCCTTCCCTCTCGTCCCCCACCCTTTCGCCACCACCGACCCCCTCCACCTCACCCCCACCCTCTACCCTGCTCCGCCTAGCGCTTTCCCTCATCCACCCACCCCCGTACCACCTCCCACCCCCACCCCCCACTCAGCAGTGAAACGTTCCTGTTTTACATAGAAGAAGATGGCCTCCTGCGTAACATTCATGAATACTGATGTTCTGAGTGGTGCCGCTGTGTGGCTGCGGTGTAGGGGCCCCATCTCAACTGTTATGCAAAAAGGTTAGCCTGTCTCTCTTTAGCGCGTGCTCGAACCTACACACGCATACATGTGTCAACGGGACCACACACACACACACACACACACACACACACACACACACACACACACACGCACGCACGCACGGACGCGCACGCACGCACGCACGCACACACCACGCACGCGCGCGCACACACACACACACACACACACACACACACGCACGCACGCACGCACGCACACACACACACACCACACACACACACACACACACACACACACACCACACATACACACGCAGGTCAGCATTTGAAAAACAAACAGATCGGGGCGATCGTTTCCATAGCATTATCTGCCCTTGAACTTCGTGTCCCGTAACGATTCATAATCCTGCACATTCCCTGTCCTCTTCACTGCAGATTCTTGTCACGTCCTTCAGTATCCAGCACGTGACCAACCCATCACCTAAGAGACTGTGCAGCTTCTGTCATAGAATGATCAACTATGGAGGGAGCTGAGCTACCTGTGGTTAAAACCCCCCAAAAAAAAAACAAACCCGTAAACCTCTCCATCAACCGATGACTGAGAAATCTGTCTTGAATATAGCCACTATAAGTCCATCGATTTTGAAACCGCCTACGTGTGAAACCGTCAGTCAAAAGAAAAAACTGAAGAAAAGAAAGAAAGAAAGAAAACAAAAGAAAAGAAAAAAACAAAAAAAAAAAAGATATTGACAGTCACCACCGACCGACCAACGACCTGGTCTATCGATCGTCGAGCAATTAATCATAGAAACCGGGGATGGCCTCATGTGGCCACTGCTGCCACAGCTTATTGTTGTGCTATCAATCCACAGCTCCGACCGCCAGAAATGGGTTGACCATAGAGACGATGGCAAGACGGTGGTGGCTCAGTGGGTAACGCACCTGCTGGGGAGAGCGATAGAATCCTGGATTCGGAGTTCGAGTCTCTGACACGGTTTTGTTTCTTTTCCATTAGACCAATGTGGTTTGCTTACTAGTTTTTTTTTTTTAGGATGAAACCACGAATCGTAGGCTCAGATGCAGTTGCGTTTGGCTCACGTACAAACAAAGAAGTTGTCCCTGGCAACAAAAAATGGAGAACAAAAATTGTACCGAAATCCTCACAATGAGACGGGAAAAGATGGGTAGTGACACCATACACAGGTGACGAGCCCTCCTCAAGCACAGCAATCTAAATTTAACACTGAAAAAAGATCTTCTGTAGTGACGAAGATGGCGCTAATGTTATTAATCGTAATGCTATCGGGGTATTGACCATAAAGTTTCATTTTTTTTTAACATGGCCATTATATTACTGAACTCAGGTCTATCAAATCGTAAAGAAAGATGGACAGTCTAGCAAATAATCGTCCCTAGACATTACAACGGTAACTATCCATAAAATCATCACCGAATCGTCTCTTTCACTAGTCGACTAAAGCTCACTCACGCAAAGAATTGTACAGCTATCACGATAAAGCTCTCAACGGTAGAGAAACCGATCATACAAACTTTCTATTAATCATGATACAGTAGAGCTGCCCCGACCCCGTACCCCTTACCCCTCCTACCCACCATTCTCACTACCGTCACTACCTGAAAAACACACAACAGCAGCAACAAACGCTGTGTTAATTCAGACACAAGACAGATGACCACTCGTCCTTTATCATTCGTGTCATTGTTTTGGGATCCAGAGTTAAGACTTTAAAGCAGCAGTGAACCATCTTTCCTAGTTCTGACCAGTTTTGGTTTCCTGATTACCAGACGCACAGCAGCAGACAGGCATTACACACGCGTGCGGCAAAATGCATGATTCATCAACATACCCCTCATCCCTTCACAGCTCACACATAATGCAGAATCATTCACAACATTATTATTATTAAACGATCACCTCGGTAGAGTAACAGCATCGAAAAAAGTGCACAACCACAACACACCTCTTGTACCTCTTTCACACACATGTGTAGCATCATGATTTCACTCCATAATCTCAACATACAAACAATATTGAACACAATAATTCACGCTGGAAAGGAATTTGTCTGTTTGGGGGGGGGGGGGGGGGGGGGGGGGGGGGGATCCAACAACGAGAAGAAACAACAGAAACAAAGTCAATATTAATTTGCCCAAAAGACGGCGCAAAGCACTAGTCCTTTCCGCCCAGCATGAAACCCTTGGACAATTTGTTTTTGATAACTAAGAAATAACGGGTTTTTTTTTTAATGGAAAAGATGTTGACACGAGTCATGAAAAGCAGTGGTCCTTTTCATCCACGGAAGGCAGACAAACTTTGGATCAGTCGACATCCCGATTTCGAACAGAATGTCCAACTCACTACTCTTAAATAAAGTATTAAAAAAAAAAAATTCAACAGTCACAGATTGAACATCAGAAAGGATGGGTAAAGTTGTGTGATTCGTACACAGAAGGGAACAGGAAGGCACTAAGTTAGCATTGCCTACACATCTTGCACGAATTATAGGTCACTGACGGTCGGGAAGTTACAATATTTCAATAGGCATCCACTGAAACGTTTCACACAAAAAAAGCAAAACCTCCTTTACACAAACAAAAATTAGACACCATTTTCACAATTTTCATATAATACTTGTAGATTTCTCCCTTTCTATACTGCTGGCATACCATAAAATCAACAAGGTGTCAAATAAATGACCTTAACTCTTTGCACGTGCACTGTTCATGAAAGGCACAGGTCACAGAAAGAAAATGTCGCCAAAATTGCTTCCTTTACTGGCGGCAAAAGGCCTGCAATAAGTTTTGTTTCATTTGACATAGATTCCAGTTAAATAGTGTTATCGAAAGCAGCAACAAAAAAGTTGTTTCCTTTCCGTTGACAGTGCCCAATAAAGTAATATTGAAATGACATTTTTTTTCAAACTATTCTTTTCTGTTGATACAGTTACTAGTGTAACAGTCGTGCTGAGATGTCACAGTAATATCTTTTCTATCGTCTTCTGTCTTTCGGCTCAGTTTTCAATGTTTGTACCAAAAACAAAGTAATATTTTCTGTGATTTTCTTTTATTTTGTACAGAGACCAGTGAAATGATAGTATCAAAAGGAGTCAAAATGCTGAGGAAAAAACGCCATTGCTTTCTTTCTTTTGACAAAGTATCCAATGGAATAATTGTATGGAAAGCAAAGTAGCATTTTCGTCGTTTTATTTCTTTTGATACAGTCCTATGGAAGAATAATATTATCAAAAGGAGTCAAAATGATATTGATTTTATCACAATTTTGCCGCACGTCGTACGTATACAGTTAGAAATATCGCCTGAAAATTGTGTTTATGGTCTATACAGTATTTCAACCCTAACCGTTTTCATGACAGTGACATCGGATTCTTTCAAGTCACTTAGAACTTCTGACACACGCAGTTTACCATACAGATGGAATCGCTACAATATACTGTGTGAGCCCCCCCCCCCCCCCTTCCTTACCCCTTACACTTTCATAAAAGAGTGGGGGGGGGGGGAATAATAACAAACAGATTGATATTAACTAAGCGAAAAAGGTTGTTTTAAACATAAAGTTGAACGAAAATATAATCCGTCATAGGCTACCCAGCGATTCTGTTCTATAGTGATCTATCCCTCTCGGATATTATCATCATGATGCTAGCTTTGTGACCATTAGAGCGACAGAATGCTGGACTGTGACAATCCCGCGCCAAAAATATGTACCAATCAAAGCCGTTCCTATTTTGGTGTACTTGACAAAGTACAAAAAGCCAATGAAAATTAAGGAATACACGTAACTTTAAAAAAAAAAACTCTTTCATGTCTCTCATGCTCTTTAAGACATGTATTTACATTCTGGTCATGTTCGCATGGGAAATGGACCGAGTGATAAACAGAAGATAGCCGAATCCAATACTAGCATGCTTGAGCGCACTGTCTGTCTGTCTGTCTGTCTGTCTGTCTCTCTCTCTCTCTCTCTCTCTCTCTCTCTCTCTCTCTCTCTCTCTCTCCCTCCCTCTCTCTCTTCTTTATTCATATATAAGAAAAAATACTACATTAATACATGTGTTCGTATCCATAAGGTGCGGCATTTACTACCCAGTGAGGTGGCAGCACACACACACACACACACATTTCCATTCCCATCTCTTCATTCCGTTCTGTGAACATTATTTACAGAGAATTTCAATCAAAAAAGAAAGAAAGAAAGAAAGAGAAAGAAAACTTTTCGGCAATTTCACTTTTTTGTCTCTTGACTAAATCGAGAAAAGGCCACTGGTCCCTGATATCCGATCACGAAGATGTCGATTTATTTCTTCACTTGCGCACGCGCGCGCGCGCGCGTGTGTGTGTGTGTGTGTGTGTGTGCGCGCGTGTGTGCGTGCGTGCGTGCGTGTGTGTGTGTGTTTTCCAATGAGATTTTATTTTGTTCAAGAGAAATGGCGGAACGACCGACTCCAGCAATTTAGAGTCCCTCACTCCCCCCCCCCCCTCCTACCCCCCCCTTTTTTTTTTTTACCTGCCTCCCATGCCTCAAAAGGAGCGCTAAAATGAAGTTCTCAAATCCAAGAGACACTCAAAACATTAGATCGTAGCTATCACTGAAACAAGGGCAGAGAGAGGTAGAGAGAAGAAGAAGAAGAAGAAGAAGAAGAAGAAGAAAAAGGGACAGACATAGAGACAGAGAGGAAAAGGAGGAGGAGGAGGAGCAAAAGAAGAAGAAAAAGAAAAAGATGATGAGGAAAAAGAAAAGAACAACAACAACAGAAGAACAACAACAACAACAGAAGAAGAACGAGAAGAGAGAGAGAGAGAGAGAGAGAGAGAGAGAGAGAGAGAGAGAGAGAGAGAGAGAGAGAGAGATGAACATAAATACATAATAGTCAACAACTTAAGCAGCCAAACATCTATGGAAACATTTTTGCCCATATTGTTATGAGGACTGATTCGCTTGGAACACATGCGCTCATTCAAATCAAGGACATCACTGATGAAAATAATAAAAGGGGGGGGGGGGGAGGTGACAATGGGTCTGCAACTTTGGGTGATGCTGCTTTGAGTTTGGGGAAGGTGGGGCTTGGGAGGAGAGAGAGAGAGAGAGAGAGAGAGAGAGAGAGAGAGAGAGAGGAGGGGGGGGGGGGGGGGAGAGCACACATGAAATAATCTTTTCGATGATTTGATCATCCCATCCCAAAATATCAGATAAACCAGTCATCCTTAAAAGAAGGAAAAGAAGAAAGGCAAAGCGAAAGATCAAAGGAACAAATATCAATTCAATTTCATGTCTTTGAACAACGAAAACGAACATCGATCCACAACTGCGGCGACTGGTAATACGTTACGTGTATCGCCGAACACACACACACACACACACACACACACACACACACATTCACTTCCGGCCGTACAGGTACGATCATTGTCTGATATGTTTTACTTTATGGTTTGTGCAGTATACATACATGTCAACATGTCGGAGTCTTTTTTTTTTTTTTTTTTTCAAAACACATTTTCTTTCATTTTCATTGAATATTTCATTCTGTTTGCTTTCGCGCTTTGGGGGTTCAGTGTGCATTCGATGCAACCGTCAGACAAGTCTTGTACACTGCTTGCTCCAGACCTTTATCACATCAATAAATAGCCATTCACCGTGGATGAGTGTCTGCGGGGAGGGTCTGGCTCTCCCTGGCCATATATACACCGTTCGCTCTTTCAAATGCAAGCATACAAACATACGCGCGTGCGACAATTTAGTGGTAATATTTTTGTTCCCCCCCCCCACCTCTCTCTCTCTCTCTCTCTCTTCTTTCTCTCTCTCTCTCACACCGATAATCTCTCTCTCTCTCTCACTCTCTCTCTATCCCTCTCTCTCTCCCTCACACACACACACACACACACACACACACACACACACACACACACACACACACACACATACACACACACACACTGAGGATTGCCGAACGCTACCGCCGGCTGTACAAGGCCTCACACTGGTCTATCTGCTCCACCACCCGGGCTAGTCTCTCCTGCAGAACGTGCACGTTCTTCTCCGGTATAGGCGGCAAGTGTCTATGGTGAATCTCCCCCTCCTCCAGCAGCCTCTTCAGGTCCTCCCCCACACTTCTAGACTCGTGCAACTGTCTGGCAGCTCGCACCGTGCTCTCCCGGAACACGCACAGGGAGCTGAGCAAGGCTTCGTGGTACCCGTGGTACTTCTCCAGGAGCCGGTACCCATGGAACAGCCCGGACTCGTTGTCCAGGAACACCAGGCTCCCAGCTCGAGTCCTCTCCAGGTTGTGGGCCGCGTTGTTCATCATCTCGGCGTTCCACTGTCTGTTGAACATGTTGTTCACCACCCGGTCCAGGTTGGCCGTGAGGTAGTCGAACACGATGAGGTCCGACCACTGGAGGAGGTCGCAGAGCTCCGGGATGGTCTTTTTGCCCAGGACGTCCAAGGTGGGCCGGACCTGGCGGTCGTCCTCGCGCAGCTCGTGGGGGATGTGGGAAGGGAGGAGGTTGTCCATCCAGCGCGTCAGCACCACCAGACGCCGTCCGCCCACTGGGCCAGGGACATCTGGAGGTGGATGGACCTCCACTGGGGACTGAGGGTGTCCACGGGCAGGAGGAGAGCCGGGGGCAGGTTGGGGATGTGCAGGAGCTGGGCCAGGTAGTAGGAGTACACCTCGCCCTGGATCTGGTCCGTGTTCAGTCGGTACCTGGCGCAGGCCTGACTGCCGTCCTTGAAGGTCAGCAGGCGGTTCTGCATTCTCCCGCACCCCTCCTCCATCCTCACCACCTCCATCCCCGCCGCCTTCCTCCGCCAGGACGTGACGTCATGGAGATGTTGCACGCCGTGGGGACAGGAGTCCTCTAGCCTGGAAGACCACAGGACGCCCTGCACGATGTTCTCCAAAGTCCTGTTCGGGGACGACGAGTCCAGTCTCTGGTCTGGTAACTGTCCCCCAATGTTGCTGTCCTGAACGGACGTCTGTCTCCCTGTGTCATCCACCGACCTCTGCACAGCAGAATCCACCACGAATGTACCTCCAGCGTTTCTCAGTCTGAGCGTGAAAGAGGTCACGGGTCGAATGACGGCCGGTTCGCGGTTTTCGTTCCCCTCTCAGTCCTTCCATTATCCTGTCCCGCCTTCACCGTCACACCAATCGGTTCCGCCTGCCTGGCCCTTTGTCCGGAGGCCTGGCCACTTCTATTGTTAGAGTCCCTCCCGCCAGACACAAAAGGATTAGCGTCTACCCCAGGATTAGACGCCGAGTCCTGCGAGGACCTGAGAGCCGACCATGAATTTGGATTGCTTCCGCTCCAACTTCCTTGAGAGAGGGGGTGCCGTTTATGACCGAGGTCGTCTGTCATCATCACACTGGGGTCACGGACACTCCGCTTCCCGCGGCCGTCAAGGGAGCTTTGGTCACTGCTGTGAAGGTCCATTGTGAGGCGAGGGTTGACTCTGGCGGGGAGCCCGTCAGCGGGCAGTTGAAGCAGGAGGCCACACAGGAGGCCCAGCGTGAAGCCGATCCCTGTCATGATCACCAGCAGCAACCGCATCCTCTGTCCGCTCCACTCGTCCTGATGTCGGCCACGGCTGCTGTGTTCCACTGTACTCCTACTGCTCTGACAGCCAAGACTCACTGCCAGCATGAGGCAACACACCCCTCCTCCACATCGATCATGTTGATGTTGTCTGCCATGGGGGCTAACACTGTAGAGGACTGACGAGACAGGCACATAGCAGGAAGGAACACACCGACAATACCCGGAAGGGCCCACACCAGACGATAACGGTAACACACTGATGACAGTGGATGCAACGCACAGGGGAGTCGTGGTACAACACTTTCTAAGAGCTTCTTACAAACAACCACTAGGAGGTCTCAGCTTCTGCACAAACACTGGACAGCTTTGGAAACACGAACTGAACAAGCCACAAGACCCAGAAAATCACCTGACATCAAAACAAAACTCCCGGAAAGAGCCCTTCTTCCTACAGATCAAAATGCGCAGTGGTAATATCACACGATGAATAATCCCGCACAGAGGGAGGTAGGCTCTGAATGCAGCAACCAGTCCAGGAATACTAGCAAGGGGTGGTGGTGGTGGTGGTGGTGGTGGGGAGTCAGTAGCGGGGCTGTCATCACTTGCCCCGCGTTATCACACCGCTCCCGCCACTTCCCCGCTCTCCTCTTTCCTCACTGTACCGATAATGGCAGGCCACGGGAGGGGGAAAAGGAAGACGTCGCTAATCGGCCTCCCTTATCCGCCCGTCACCCTCTCCTGTCCTCGTACACTGCTGCCCCGCCACAGCTCTGGGTACGCTTGTCACTGATGCCGATCAGCGCCCAGTCACAGTCACCTCGGATTCGGCTGGAACCCACACGTTTCACGGCAGACTTCCAGCACGATAGAACAGCTCCATCCGCCCGCTCCCCTCTCCTGCTTCACACTGGATGACGGGAGATGACGAGTATTGTTCTGGTTTACTCTTAGATGGATCATGAAAGCAAAAACTATCTTCCAGAAAGGTCAATAGTATATGTTGAAATTTTTTTTTTCTTCACGATATGTAAATGTTTTGGGTTTTTTTCTCCTAGAACTGAAGAAAATCTTCGAGAAATCGGGAGAAACTTCTCCGCGGACTGCCAAAAAATTTCTCAGAACTGCAATGATTCTTCTCACGGACACTGTGTGTATTTTGAAAAAAAAAAGAAGAAGAAAGAAAAAAAAAAAAGTTCCGGCACAGCAATCGTCTGCACGTCGACTATCCTGCCAGTCAGTGCCAGACCCGGAGAGGAGGACAGGGACGGGTCCGGGTCACACTTCTGGCACGGTGTCTAGCGCCCCATCGCCGACCTGTGGAGGGGGAGTCCCGTATCGCTGGCTGAGGGGCCTGCACACACATCAACGATGGCTTTTAGGCGGGCTGATAAGACAAAGGTGATGACTTACAGCAAGCTGAAAAGGCAATAAAGATAAAGGGCAAGAGGAGCAAGCGGTACAGGAAAAGGGGGAGAGGGGAAGGGAGCTGGGTGAAGAAGAAGATGGAGGAGGAGGAGGAGACGAAGGGAAAGAAAAAGAAGAAGAAGAAGAAGAAGAAGAAGAAGAAGAAGAAGAAGAAGAGAAGGGAGAAGAAGAAGAAGAAGAAGTAGAAGAAGAGAGAAGAAGAAAAGTAGAAGAAGAAGAAGAAGTCGAAGCAAAAGCAGCAGCAGAAATAGCAGCAGCAGCAGCAGCAGCAGAAGAAGAAGCAGAGGGAGAAGAGATGAACAATACGAAAAGAAGGAGAAGAAGAAGAAAACGAACAAGAAAAACAACGGGAGAAAAAAAGAGATAGGCTGGAGGAGAAAAAGAAGGGAGGAAAAAGAAGAAAGACAGGGAGAAAACAATGCGTCCGCGAGTTACAGAAAGGGAAGAAGACGGGGGGGGGGGGGGGGGGGGGGGGGGGGGGAGAGAAATCAGAAGACGGAGAAGGCGACGAAGAAGAGACAGAAAAAAGGAAACAAAAGCGAACAGAAAGAGGAAGCTTTGTGAGGCGGCCTGTATGTTCCGGAGGAAGGAACTTTCCTTACCTAAAACTGGCCACAAATACACTGGCATTTCCTTGCAACGAAAAATTTCCCTGAGAACTTGGGGGCAAAACAAAGTAACAGGAGATACGAAAATTTTAGTTATTCCTCATACGTGGTGCAACGGTGACACATATTGTAGGCCTACGTGTAACTACATTTACTATGGGGATCTTTTTCAATCTGATCGGCTGGCAAAAGCTTTATTCAAAAGATGCTGTCACAGAAGAAAAGCATCAGATGATGTATCAATTTGTGCGCCCTGGATTTCATCACCCGGGCACCTTAAACAGTGAAACACCAGCACTTAGACCAGTTAAAATCAGAATGAGAAACGTTATCACAGCTTGGCGTGTTCTATCTGATTCCTTTGAAATTAAAGAGTGTTGCTGAATATATCTGTCTCAGAATGAAATACACTGAAGCACCGCTGCAAACTAGTCACCATATAAATATGAAACTGAAGAGGATGCAAATTCAACTTTATTAACTACATAACGCCACACAGACTAACACATTTTTTTTTTACAAATGATGTCTTCCTAAGACGACATGTTTTTTTTTTTTTTTTAATGCTCAGAAGAACAATCCTCTGATGGCAGAGAGACACACTGAAGAGATTCCTTTCTCAGCTAGGATGCGATCTGGGGAGATTTGTTTTGGGCTTTTTTTTATGATTCTTGTTTGTTACGTCTGAGGACTTTTTTCCCCCGAAAATTCAGTTTTGTGATTTGTTTTGCGTTGGGTCAGCATTACTTTGCTGTCTGCTTCGTCAGTGTATTTGTATTGGGGCTAACATGTGTCACCGTCATGGAATTTACCTGAAACGGAATCAACAGAAAAACAATGACAACGACAACAACGACAGGACATAATCAGTAAGATTACTGTTATCATTCCCTGAGGTATCATCATCACCATCATCATCTTTACTGTTCTTCACTTCACGATCACCAACATCATTTTGTCGTCGTCTTTGTTTAAGGAAATATAATACAGGAAAACAACAAACAAACAAACAAAAAACGTGACACACATTACCATCAGCCAACATAGATGTGAGTGTGGGTTTTAACAGTTTGTCACAATCTCTCTCTCTCTCTCTCTCTCTCTCTCTCTCTCTCTCTCTCTCTCTGTGTGTTGTGTGTGTGAGGTGGACAGAGAGAGAGAGCGAGAGAGGAGGAGAGAGAGAGAGAGAGAGAGAGACAGACAGACAGACAGACAGACAGAGGTTGATATAGGTTCGCGCAGTAACATACACACCTTGACAGACAGCACGACTCTCTCTCTCTCTCTCTCTCTCTCTCTCTCTCTCTCTCCTCCCTCCTCTCTCTCTCTCTCTTTCTCTCTCTCTCCCTCCTCTCTCTCTCTCTCTCTCTCTCCCTCCTCTCTCTCTCTCTCTTTCTCTCTCTCTCCCTCCTCTCTCTCTTTCTCCCTCTCTCTCTCTCCTCTCTCTCTCTAGCCCTCTGAACCCTCCTCATCCCCTCCCCTCCCCTCCCACCTACCTTCTCTCTCTGCACCATCCTCCTCACCCCCTCCCCTCCCCTCCCACCTACCTTCTCTCTCTGCACCATCCTCCTCATCCCCCTCCCTCCCCTCCCCTACTTTCCCTCCCTCTCCCCTCCCCCCCTCCCCCCCCCTAACCATGTCATCCCAAACCACCCCACCCCACCCACCCCCTTCTCCATGGACTGTCTTCCTTCCACATGGCATTGTCTGGCATTGTCTGGCATTGTCTGTGCGAGCACCGTGTTCTGTGGACTGTCAGCGCGGACTATTTATGATGTCAAGCCGACGTGGAACTGAAAGAAAGGTTGGGCCAGACAGGGATGACGTGTTTGTTTGTCTGGCCAAAGGTTCTATTCCCTTCCCGTGTTCTGGTATCGCCACATGGTTGATGTGTGTGAGAGAGAGAGAGAGAGAGAGAGAGAGAGAGAGAGAGAGAGAGAGAGGAGAAGGAAAAGAGAGAGGAGAGAGGGAGAGAGAGATGTCTCTGAGCGAGAGAGAGAGAGAGAGAGAGAGAGAGAGAGAGAGAGAGAGAGAGAGGAGCGCGCGCACGATAGATAGAGAGAGATCGAGAGAGAGAGACAGGGCAGACAGACAGACAGGCGGAGAGAGAGGAGAGAGAGAGAGAGAGAGAGAGAGAGAGAGAGAGAGAGAGAGAGAGAGAGAGAGAGAGAGAAGGAAAGTAAGGGGGTGGGAGAGAGAGAGAATTCGAATGCTGTAATGTGTTAGGCTTTGTGCCCATTCTCATGGGGGGGGGGGGGGGTGGGGGAGGGGGGGAGGGAATGAGAGAAAAGAGGGGGGGGGGGTGAGTTAAGTGAAGATAATCAAACTATATCACTATGTACAATTACTGTCAGTATGCAGGTTCGTCATGACATGAAATGAAAATCAAGGCAATACAGTTCATTATGGCGTTAAGCTGCTGAGCACGGTTAAAAAAAAAATAAAAGAGAGAGAGAGAGAGAGAGAGAGAGAGAGGAGACAGACAGACAGACAGACAGACAGACAGACAGACAGACAGACTGAGAGAGAGAGAGAGAGACAGACAGACAGACAGACAGACTGAGAGAGAGAGAGACAGACAGACAGACAGACAGACAGACAGAGAGGTTGGGAAGGACAGCACGTATAAGTAATAAGCATGTGCATTCGCTCACAAACGCGCGCGCGCGCCACACACACACACACACACACACACACACACACACACACACACACACACACACACACACACAGGCGCACGCGCACGCTACTAGTCATGTTTTGCTACTTATGTAATGCATTCGATTTGCACAAACACACACCAATGAGAAGTACCAAACATGATAGCTTTGGATTGTTCACGGACGGTTCAGTACTTGGTAATCACAATGCTGGTCCAGCTTTCGTCTTTCCTGTACTTCAGAATGAAGTCTTGTCCGTTTTCGCAGATGAACTAACAGCTATCATACGAGTTTCAGCATATCTAGTAAACCTTCTATTGTCTATGTATATAGAACAGTACAGCCTTATTAGTTGGCTCAGAATCGGCTTTATATACTTTAGAGCTCAGAATCGGGCTTTATGTAGTTTAGACGCCTTCAATACAAATATGCAACCTGAGCTAGTTAATGAAATGTAACAAATATAATGCTAATCACTGTCACAGAGGTTTCTTGAGTAACATCTCACAGACGTATACGGAAATTAAATGGCTGACAGAGTAGCTGAAGAAAAAAACGGTGCAGAGAATCTAAGAAAACTACAGATTTAAACATTCCTCTATGGTTGATGACAATTACAGGCTCCCAGAAATGGGAGCTTGCATTAGATTAAATGCAGATGTTGATGGCATGGTTCTATCCCCCAAAGAAAATAACAGTCCCCAAAGTTGTCGAATTCATTAATACTAGACTCATTACAGCTCTTTGCTTTCTGCTTAAGAATTAATGCTCTCACAAATAAAGTTCTCAAAAAAAAAAAAAAAATGAATTGCTTATATGTAGCGAAGACATCACACGTAATCACATTTTATTCCGTTGTAGAAAGATGTGTGTTTTTCTTCTCACAGATTCATCATATCATACCATTATTAAGAAGCCTGAGAAAACTTGTAAGAACTACTGTTCTGTCCTGATCGTTTGGTGGAAATCGCACGTATCTCTCATACATAGTCCTACCAGAGCTCCAGTTCATTTAGTTCGTGTTTTTTTTTTTTTTTTAAAGTATTTTCATTATAACTGTGAATTAAACGACGAACAAATAAAACTATCTATTCATCTTCACTCCATTATTCTCATTTAGACACACACAGACTTTTGACACAGAACCTAGTATTTAAGTTAGGAACCTTTATAACGACAAGCCACCTCAGACTGAGCCATTATCATCATCATCATCATTATCATCATCATCATCATTGTCATTATTATTATTATTATTATCATTATTTCTCATTATCATTGTTACTATTACTTCATTATCATCATCATTCATCATCATCATCATCATCATTATTATCATTATTATTATTATTATTATTAATATTATCATTATTATTATTATTATTATTACTATTATCATCATTATTATTAGTATCATTTTTATCGCACTTACTATTCTCGGTTTGAGACCAAGCTCTAAGCGCTTTACAATCCGTGCTCAGGTTTACACTACGGGCTGCCTACCTGGGTAGAGCCGACTTCTGAGCTACCTACTGGCGCTACTCACTGGTTTCCCC
>CM065724.1:58410757-58415757 GCA_033310375.1 Conus canariensis
TGATTATTTAGCATGAGAAATTCACTCCACTTCAAGTGCATTATTTAGCATGAGAAATTCACTTCATTTCAAGCTGATTATTAGCATGAGAAAGTCACTCCACTTCAAGTTGATTATTTAGAATGAGAAATCCACTCCACTTCAAGTGTATTGTTTAGCATGAGGAATTCACTTCATTTCAAGTTGATTATTTAGCATGAGAAATTCACTCCACTTGAAGTTGATTATTTAGCATGAGAAATTCACTCCACTTGAAGTTGATATTTTAGCATGAGAAATTCACTCCACTTCAAGTTGATTATTTAGTTTGAGAAATTCACTCCACTTCAAGTTGATTATTTAGTTTGAGAAATTCACTCCACTTCAAGTTGATTATTTAGCACGAGTCACTCACTCCATTTAAAGTTCATTATTTAGCATGGGCAACTCACTCCACTTGTTCCTGCTCCTGGTTAACTCGGCTGGTAAGAGAACAACAGATAACTTCGGGTTCGAATCCCGGACCCAAAACATCAAACCTAAATCCATTTTGTCGGCTCACCTTAATTAACATATTGTTCATCTGGTTGTGTAGTGTAGCGTTTGACCTACAGGCCCCCTCCCCTCCCCTCCTCTCCCTCCCCTCTCCCCAATTCTCCTGGGAGAGATACCACCACCACCACCACTACCCCTCAGGTCGGCCATATCACCAAAGAGTTGGGAGTGCACGTTAACCTGAGTTAACCCAACCATCCTCTGGTCAGTGACCGGGCAAAGGGAACTGCTGAGTAACAGCGAGGGATCGTTGGCTTCTGTCCAGTTGCGGTTGTTCAAAACTGCCCTTTAAACTGATCGGGGGGGGGAGGAGGGGGAGAGGAGAAGAGAGAGACAGAAGCAGAGAAGAGAGAGAGAGACAGACAGACAGACAGTAGACAGACAGACAGACAGACAAAGAGAGACAGAGAGACAGCAGAAGACAGACAGGTAAAAGACAGAAGACAGACAGACAGACAGACAGCGACGAGTGAAGAGAGACAGACAGACAAAGACGGAGACAAACAGACAGACAGAAGACAACAGACAGACGAGAAAGAGAACAGAGAGACAACAGTCAGAAGACAGACAGGACGGATAGGACAGACAAAGCGACAGAGCAGGAAACAGACAGAGGAAGAGAACAGTAGAGAGCGGAGACGGAGGAAGGGAAGAGGAGAGAGAGAGAGAGAGAGAGAGAGAGAGAGAGAGAGAGAGAGAGAGGGGGGGGGGGAACGAGAGAGAACACAGACAAGACCAAAACAAAAAAACAGACACAAGAAGAAGGACACCCACAACACCACCAGACCAACCACAACGACACAAAAGACACACAACCAAACAACAACCAGCACACACACACACACACCACACACACGCAGCACGACCACCACACACACACACCCCACCACAACACCACACACACACACACACACACACACAAACAGAGACAGAGTCAGAGAGGCAGATAAACAGAGACAGACAGAGAAAGAGGCAGACAGACAGACAGACAAGAGACAGACAGACATGCAGACAGGACAGACAGACAGACAGACAGACAGAGAGGACAGTTTGGCATAGGGCAGGGTGTGTATGGTTGGTCGGTGGGCAGGTGCAGGAAATGTAGGTGTATGCGGTGGGTGTGGGGGTGGGAAGGTTAAAGGAGGAGGGGGAGGGGGAAGAGGGGGGGGGGAGGGGGAGGGGAGAAGGGATAGACAAAAAAGGAAAAGGCTTATCGATACGACCCTTGCTGACTGTTCCTGCTGAGGTTATGGATACAGGCCGTGTGCATACAGAGTAATTATACTTCTGAACGGACATCCAAGACGGGGGCATTCTGATCTTAGTGGAGTCCACCTACTCTCTTTAGTGTCTTGGGTCTTTGTTTGTTTGTTTGTTTGCTTGTTTGCTCTCTTTTCTGTTTAACTCTTGTGTGTGTGTGTGTGTGTGTGTGTGTGTGTGTGTGTGTGTGTGTGTGTGTGTGTGTGTGTGTGTGCGTGCCACTGCCCTCTCTCTCTTCTCTCTCTCTCTCTCTCTCTCTCTCCTCCTCCTCCCTCTCTCTCTGCCATCCTCTCTCCTCCTCTCTCTCTCTCTCTCTCTCTCTCTCTCTCTCTCCTCCCCTCTCCTCTCCTCCTCCTCTCTCTCTCTCTCTCTCTCTCTCTCTCTCTCTTCTCTCTCTCTCTCTCTCTCTCGGTGCTTCTTTTTTTTTTTTTTTTTTTTTTTTTTACATATCTTGCTTTCCTTCTTTTTGTCTTGCTTATTTTTTCTTTTCTTTTTCGTTTTTTTTTTTTTCCTCCTATCTGTCTTTCTTTGCTGCTCCATTTTTCTCTGGACGTTATTCTGTTCTTTGCTGGTTCCTCTACTTTCACATGACAGTTCTGTATTTCTTGATTCTCTGCCTTTCTCTCGCCAGTTCTTGCTTTTCTTTCTGTCATTTTTTTTGTGTCTTTTCCCCTTAGTTTCCGTTTTTTCTCTTTTGACAATATTTGGTTTTCTTTCTTTCTTCCTTCTTTTCCCAATACTTTTTTTTTTCTTTACAACTCTTGCCTGACCCCCCCCCCCACCCTCCCCTTCCTTCACTTATTCGCTCTTTTTTTCTTTTTGTTTGGGGGGGGGGAGGGGGTGAGGATGGGGGGAGCAATTATTCTTAGTATCCATTGTCTTGGTTCCTCAATTTTGCTTTCTTGACAATTTTTGACTTTTTCTTCTTTTTTTTTTTTTTCTTTCTTCCTTTCTTTCTGTCTTTTTCGTTCTGCTTCGGTTCCCTTTTTTCTTTCTTTTTTATAATTTTATATTTTATTTGATTTTTTCATTTATTATTATTTTTTTGTATTTATTTATTTTATTTTTTTTGGGGGGGGGGGGGCTGTTGTTGACAATTGTCTTCTTTGTTCTTCATTTTTCTTTCCTGTCACCGTTTCTTTCTGGGTGGGCTTGTATTTCACTCTCTCTCTCTCTCTCTCTCTCTCTCTCTCTCTCTCTCTCCTCTCTCTCTCTCTCTCTTATTCCACTCTTCTCTTTTTCCGTTCTTCGCAATTTTTGTACTTTCGTTGTAAGGTATTGCTTTTTTTCGGCCTACTACCAACACCATTTTTTCCCTCTTAAAGTAGATAAGGCATGTCTTACCGCACTCGTATCCCCCTAGGTAATTTGGGAGGCCAATTAGTCGCCACACCTCACACCCCTGGTTTTTTTTTTATCTGTGGAGATCTTGCTCGCCTCTCTCTTTTCTCTCTCTCTCTCTCTCTCTCTCTCTCTCTCTCTCTCTCTCCTAACCGTTTCCTTTTTTTTTTTTTTTTTTTTTTTAATCAGATTGGTGTCCCAGACCTTTATTGAGTCTCGCTTGTTTTAACAAATGACTGTATTATAACTTCGAATATGTTCCTCTTGTTATCATTATTATTGTTACTATTGTTATTATTGTTATTGTTATTACCATTATTATTATCATTATCATCATCTTTGTAATTGTTATGATTACGATTATGATTATTATTTAATATTATTATTATTATTATTATTATCATTACTATTGTGCGTGCGTGCGTGCGTACGTGCGTGTGTGCGTGTGTGTGTGCGTGTGTGTGTGTGTGTGTGTGTGTGTGTGTGTGTGTGCGTGCGTGCGTGTGTGTGCGTGCGTGCGTGCGTGCGTGCGTGCGTGCGTGCGTGTGTGTGTGTGTGTGTGTGTGTGTGCTCAGCACTCATCTTTACAAAAATGCTTTTTACGTTAAAATCTGCATTAGCGTTCTTTTTTTCTTTTCTGTTTCTGAAGAGGGGGGGGGGGGGGGGGGGGAGGAGAGGCAGTTGCTTTGCTTTGTTTTGTTTATAGTACACAAATCTGGTGTTTGGTTGTTTCTTCGTTTTTGCTCATCTACTTGCTCATTTCATTTTGTCACTGTTTTCATTTCATATTTGACGTTGTTCTTGTTGATTTGTTCCATATGGATAAGGAAATAATGCGTTGTTAAGCTTAACTGCATTATGTTTTGTCATAGTCACAAACAATTGGTCGAGAGATGTTATGTATTAATTTTACGGGTTTTTTTTTTTCTTTTTTTCTTTTTTTTTTCTTTTACTTACGTTTCATTCTCAGCAAGAAAGAGAAGGAGGAGGTGGAGGAGGAGGAGGAGGAGAAGGAGAAGGAGGAGAAGGAGGAGGAGGAGGAGAAGGAGGAGGAGAAGGAGGAGGAGGAGGAAGGAGAACTATAACAAGCAGACGAAGGTCAACGACAATGATATGATTATTTTGAAATATATGATTGCTGGTTTTGATTTTGTTACGTAAATCTTAAATAAATGTTAGCGAACCGCCCAGAGAACGTGGACAAACGAGTCACAAGACGAAACACGTAGTCAAACTCATTCACAATCGTCATTCCCAATACACTTCATTTGCTCCTTGTAGTAACCAACAAACTAATAAACTGATCTCCAACACGATACAGTGGCCCTGGGACCATGATGCACACTGAAGGGGTGTGCACGATGGTCAGCAACATGTTCTTTTTCTTCTGTTCCTTCTCTTACCTGCCACACACACGCACGAACGCACGAACAAATGCACGCGACATATTTCGATGACTGAACTGCTTGTCGCTGAGAGCCTTCGGTTTAAGAACGTTAATCTCACCATCATCGCTGTCTCACAGAGTAAGAAACATTCAGCATTTAACTTTTTAAAGTGTTAGGGTGTACGTGTGAAATTCCGACGGATCTCCCTACCAATAAGAGAACGTTACTATTTTTTATGCAGGGGCGTGGGGGTGGGGGGGGGGGGGGGGGCGATGATGACGTCACAGAGGATTTTTTTTTTTCTTCTGAATTATGTTCAGCCATTATTGTTGTCTTTGTCCACTATTAATAGTAACGTCGTCTGATTGGTGGGAGAAACCTCCGGCATTTTCACGATGCACAGTCCGGTTCTTTCAACTCCTGTACACGACTCTTGGCCTGTGAACAACTATGGCTTAAACAGCCTCATAATAATAT
>CM065724.1:58441754-58461754 GCA_033310375.1 Conus canariensis
ATCATGCTCTCTTTGTCGCCTTCTTCGTTTGTTTTTTTGTTTGTTGTTGTTGTTGTTGTTCTTCTTCTTCTTCTCGTTATCATCATGGTTGAACGTCTGGATTAAAGTGGATAAAGGGTGCGAGATGGAAATACAAGATTTGATTCAAAGGCATGGAACCAATGAGAGAGAGAGAGAGAGAGAGAGAGAGAGAGAGAGAGAGAGAGAGAGAGATACGGATACGGATGTTTTATTCATACAGGCCATGGCCCTAATGAGAGAAGAGAGAGAGAGAAGAGAGAGTAGAGAAGAGAGAGAGAGAGAGAGAGAGAGAGGAAGGAGAGTACGGATACGGATGTTTATTCATACAGGCCATGGCCCCTAATGAGAGAGAGAGAGAGAGAGAGAGAGAGAGAGAGAGAGAGAGAGAGATACGGATACGGATGTTTTATTCATACAGGCCATGGCCCCTAGAGAGAGAGAGAGAGAGAGAGAGAGAGAGAGAGAGAGAGAGAGAGAGATACGGATACGGATGTTTTATTCATACAGGCCATGGCCCTAATGAGAGAGAGAGAGAGAGAGAGAGAGAGAGAGAGAGGAGAGAGAGAGAGAGAGAGAGGAGAGAGAAGAGAGAGGAGAGAGAAGAGAGAGAGATACGGATACGGATACGGATGTTTTATTCATACAGGCCATGGCCCCTAATGAGAGAGAGAGAGAGAGAGAGGAGAGAGAGAGAGGAGAGAGAGGAGAGAGAGAGAGAAAGTAATCATATTTTGATCAGAAAGAAAACAGAAATTTCTTCAGAAAGGGATGTTGAGAATAGAGGAAGTGGGATTGGTGGTGGTGGTGTGTGTGTGTGTGTGGGGGGGGGGGGGGATAATCATATTTCAGAAATCGACGGAGATAGACTAGCTGTTTCCAACTAAACTGCCAGTCTGTCGTCGTAAATTGTCGTCTGCTTTTTTTTTCTTTTTTTTCTTTTTTCTTTTGTTTTGCTCTTTGATAAGAAATGAAAGTCCAGTAGGGGAGGGGGGGGGGGGGGGGGAATGTCAACCCTGTTTATAATTTGTCTTTTTTTTTTTTTTCGTGCGTTGTGATCTCTCGTCACAACTGGATGCAGATGCTGGATAGAGCTGGTGGTTGGTTGTGTGAGAAATGTCACAGTCCGTCTGCGAGCAGAACGGGGCAAAGAATTATACCTCATTTTCTCAACCATAAATCACGTAGATAATCTCTCCCCTTCCCCTCCCCCCCCCCTCTCCCCGCCCCAGCTCTCTCTCTCTCTCTCTTTCTCTCTCTCTCTGAGTTTGTGTGTGTGTGTTTGCGAGCGTGCGCGTTTAAGTGTGTGTGTGTGTGTTGTGTGTGTGTGTGTGTGTGTGTGTGTGTATGCGTGTGTGTGTGTGTGTGTGTGTGTGTGTGTGTGTGTGTGTGTGTGTGTGTGTGTGTGAATGTACTGGTGTGAGTGTACAGATCTTAAATAAGTAGGTCGGGTTTGTAAGACCAGCACCCTCTGTGTGTGTGTGTGTGTGTGTGTGTGTGTGTGTGTGTGTGTGTGTGTGTGTGTGTGTGTGTGTGACTTTTCTCTCTCTCCACCTCTCTCTCTCTCTCTCTCTCTCTCTCTGAGTTGATATAAGTGTGTAGGATCTTTAAATAATAAGGTCAGATTTTAAAACGGGCATTTTTTTTCTTTTCGGGATAGAAACGTACAGCGGAGATTTGCTTTAGAGCGAGCGATGTGTGTTTGACCTTGCTAACCTTCCCCCCTTCCCCACCAACCCAGCAAAGGATTTATTCGCCGCTGAAACCAGTGTGCGCTTTCGTGCAAGCAATGCGCTTATCAAATTTAGGTAAACAGACTTCAACAAAAGCGATGGATCAGTCGCCGAAATCACCGGGTGTCTAGAGGGGAGGGGGGGGGGGGGTATGTTGAAAATGTGGACTACTGTTACTGAGCAACAGATGCTACTGGCGTGCAACATATTTCAAAGGCTACAGGGTTTTTTTTGTTTGTTTGTTTGGTTTTTTTGTTGTATTTTTTTACCTATCGGGTCTTTTTTTAAAAAAATGAATCATGTTTTATTTCAAAACAAAATACAAGTTACAAATACGGACTACAAAACGCATAAGACAATACTAACAATATAATCATCATTATCAGCATCACAATGATTATAATCATCCTCATCGTCATGATCCATTAATGAGCATTATACATGTGTTTCTTCGTTAAATCAAAGACATGTTAAGGATAGTAATAACCACAAATGACAAACACACAGGAAAGAAAACAAAAACAAAAACAAAATGACCGAAACAAATAAATGAATTACTCAAACAAAGAAAACAAAACAACTGGCCGTTGTCATATCATTTGGAAGCCTTGAAAAACTAATGTATTAATCCAATAAAGAAGAATATGGGAGCCACTGTGTAAGAAATCTTGTCAGTGACATGTGAAGACAAGCAGCATGCTTTTCTATTTCATACTTAGCTTTCAAACACACAACAAAAACTTGAACTAACGGTAAATCCTTTGTCATATTTACATTTGTAAATATAAAATTTGGCATTCAACGGAATTAAATCAAAAGTTTTATCTGATCTAAAATCATGGTCACAGCCAAACAGGACAATATTCTCGTTCAGCAGTAGCTTCATATCTAAGTTGCATTTTCTGTTTACGGTACTTTGAAATTCTTGCCAGAAAGTTTGTCAAAGGCTGCAGTACATTAGCCAGTCCCTCTTTCCCCATGCAAGCAAGGCTTTCCCCACGCAGTTCACCTCGGAGATCCTGTTAACAACCAGACTGCCAAAGACTGAGTTTGAGTACAGTTATCCGATTTTAAACACCAGTTTTCGTATTGCGATCAATACATCCAACCGACAGACTATCACGTAGGATGCTGTCCCCTCACGGATGTGTAATATGTGCAACAATTAAAATTAAGGATATGAAATTCAAAGACATTTCAAAAACCATATTTTTTTTCCCACAGGTCCATTACTGATGCTAAAATCTATGGTCACCACAACTCACTAACAAAATGGGAAAGAAGGGTGGAACTACAGGACATGGATGGTTATGTAAATAAACTAAAACTGCCTCGACAGTGATACTGGCAGTATCATTTTTATGACTGAGTTCTCGATACACACACACACACACACACACACACACCACACATATATATATATATATATATATATATATATATATATTATATATAACGCATTACGGCAACAGCATTGACCACTTGTTATTGCAGTAAGAGAGCTGTTTATTATTACCTTTATAGAATAGTGTCACGAAGGAAAAATGTTGAATCTTGTGAAATTTAACAAACAACCAAAATTGGGAGCATTGAATCGTTTTTCACTTTTTAGTATTCTATAGGAGTAATCACAGTGTGTGTGTGTGTGTGTGTGTGTGTGTGTGTGTGTGTGTGTGTGTGTGTGTGTGTGTGTGTGTGCACGCGCGCGCGCACGTGCATGCGTGCTTGCGTGTGTGTGTTTAGGTGTGTGTGTGTGTGTGTGTGTGTGTGTGTGTGTGTGTGTATGTTGTGTGTGTACGTGTGTACGTGTGTGTGTACATGTGCGTGCACTCAACAAACACAAAACCATATTCATGTTGTTGTAATCCTGATGTATCTAGTTTGTGTAATCCTCCTACCCCACAAGGAGAGAAAGGATTTAATTCAAATTTACAGTCAAGTCTATTACATATGCCACACTGCCCAGCAACGCTGACATTCGGAAAGTATCATTTGTTTACAACTCTCTCTCTCTCTCTCTCTCTCTCTCTCTCTCTCTCTCTCTCTCTTTCCTCTGTGTGTGTATGTGCCTGCGCGCGCGGGCGTGTGAGTGTGTGCAGTGTGTGTGTGTGTGTGTGTGTGTGTGTGTGTGTGTGTGTGTGTGTATGTGTGTGTGTGTGTGTGTGTGTGTGAGTGAGTGTATGTGTGTGTGTGTGCGTGCGTGCGTGTGTGTGTCGTGTGCGTGTGCGTGTGTGTGTGTGTGCAATGAGAGAGAGAGAGAGAGAGAGAGAGTGTGTGTGGTGTGTGTGTGTGTGTGTGTGTGTGTGTGTGTGTGTGTGTGTGTGTGTGTGTGTTCAATGAGAGAGAGAGAGAGTGTGTGAGGGGTGTGTTGGGGTGTGTGTGTGTGTGTGTGTGTGTGTGTGTGTGGTGTGTGTGTGTGTGGGATAGGGGGGGGGGGCGCGTTCGCACGCGTATGTGCATATGCGCGCGCGCAAGTTATGTGTGTTTGTTTTACTTTTCAGCTTTGCACGAATGTCTTTCTAGGAAGCCCTGCTCCGGATTTGACTGGACCATTACTATTGCTTGATTATATTGACGTTTTTCATGAACAAAAAGTGCTTCAAGACCAAGCTTACAACTGTTTAGTTCAATCTTAGAAAACATCATACAACGGGTAGGGGAAAGAAAATCGTAACACTTCCAACAGTTTCTGCTTCCTAGCGTTTTCACTGGGGAACTGTTGTAAAACAGCAACTAGACTCGACTGAACCCTAGTCAACCAGTGCAGCCTCTGACACGAACATGTGTTACAATGAACAACATGTAAGTGACAAGCAGTAGTAAGTCTGAAAATCTCTTTTTCTTTTGAATAGTCACTGTTTCAAATAAAGCAAGGAAGAACTTTGTCTTGAAGGGAACATGGGAACAAAAACACGATGTAGTTTTAACAAAAACACGATATAGTTTTAACCATCTCTCTCCGCTCGGACACTATTTAATGAAACATAGTGAAGCACTGAGTCAGGCTGTAACATAAGATGTTATTTTTCCGCGAGTTATAGGTCTAACGGATGAAATGGCGGAACAAAAAAAAAGAAAAGAAAGAAAGAAAGAAAGAAAAAAAAAACCAGAAAAAAAGAAAGAAAACAACCCTCCATCGCCTTTGGAGTCTTAGAGTGTTCAATATACTCTCCTTGAAAGATCATCGTCTCTCTAGTCTTTGAGTGCTCAATATACTCTCCCTGAAAGATCATCGTCTCTCTAGTCTTTGAGTGCTCAATATACTCTCCCTGAAAGATCATCGTCTCTCTAGTCTTTGAGTGCTCAATATACTCTCCTGAAAGATCTTCGTCTCTCTAGTCTTTGAGTGCTCAATATACTCTCCCTGAAAGATCATCGTCTCTCTAGTCTTTGAGTGCTCAATATACTCTCCCTGAAAGATCATCGTCTCTCTAGTCTTTGAGTGCTCAATATACTCTCCCTGAAAGATCATCGTCTCTCTAGTCTTTGAGTGCTCAATATACTCTCCCTGAAAGATCTTCGTCTCTCTAGTCTTTGAGTGCTCAATATACTCTCCCTGAAAGATCTTCGTCTCTCTAGTCTTTGAGTGCTCAATATACTCTCCCTGAAAGATCTTCGTCTCTCTAGTCTTTGAGTGCTCAATATACTCTCCCTGAAAGATCTTCGTCTCTCTAGTCTTTGAGTGCTCAATATACTCTCCCTGAAAGATCTTCGTCTCTCTAGTCTTTGATGTGCTCAATATACTCTCCCTGAAAGATCATCGTCTCTCTAGTCTTTGAGTGCTCAATATACTCTCCTGAAAGATCATCGTCTCTCTAGTCTTTGAGTGTTCAATATACTCTCCCTGAAAGATCTTCGTCTCTCTAGTCTTTGAGTGCTCAATATACTCTCCCTGAAAGATCATCGTCTCTCTAGTCTTTGAGTGCTCAATATACTCTCCCTGAAAGATCTTCGTCTCTCTAGTCTTTGAGTGTTCAATATACTCTCCCTGAAAGATCTTCGTCTCTCTAGTCTTTGAGTGCTCAATATACTCTCCCTGAAAGATCATCGTCTCTCTAGTCTTTGAGTGCTCAATATACTCTCCCTGAAAGATCTTCGTCTCTCTAGTCTTTGAGTGCTCAATATACTCTCCCTGAAAGATCTTCGTCTCTCTAGTCTTTGAGTGCTCAATATACTCTCCCTGAAAGATCTTCGTCTCTCTAGTCTTTGAGTGCTCAATATACTCTCCCTGAAAGATCTTCGTCTCTCTAGTCTTTGAGTGTTCAATATACTCTCCCTGAAAGATCTTCGTCTCTCTAGTCTTTGAGTGCTCAATATACTCTCCCTGAAAGATCATCGTCTCTCTAGTCTTTGAGTGCTCAATATACTCTCCCTGAAAGATCTTCGTCTCTCTAGTCTTTGAGTGTTCAATATACTCTCCCTGAAAGATCTTCGTCTCTCTAGTCTTTGAGTGCTCAATATACTCTCCCTGAAAGATCATCGTCTCTCTAGTCTTTGAGTGCTCAATATACTCTCCCTGAAAGATCTTCGTCTCTCTAGTCTTAGAGTGCTCAATATACTCTCCCTGAAAGATCTTCGTCTCTCTAGTCTTTGAGTGTGCAACAGGTTCTCTCTTTCACAGTGAGATCGTCCGACATTCATGGAGTCTTTTCCATTCTGTGCACCGCTCTTTGCTGCTCTGTCTGTTCATTTATTTAACGGAACACCGCACTGGGGTGGAACTCTACAAAAATCATTTAGGTCCGTACCCTTCTGAATGTGGATTGTTTTTTTTTCTGATAATTGTTGTTAAAAAAAATTGCACTTCGATCAATAGATTACATCCGTCCTTGACGAGTATATATGTATGTATGTATGTATGTGTGTATGTATGTATGTATGTATGTATGTATGTATGTACGTATGTATGTATGTATGTATGTATGTATGTATGTATGTATATATGTATGTAT
This sequence comes from Conus canariensis, assembly GCA_033310375.1. Taxonomy (NCBI): domain Eukaryota; kingdom Metazoa; phylum Mollusca; class Gastropoda; order Neogastropoda; family Conidae; genus Conus; species Conus canariensis. The sequence continues at coordinate 58,448,458 of CM065724.1, forward strand.
GTATGAGTGTGTATATATATATCTTTTTTTTCATATTTATAATATACATTTTCCCCCTATTTTTTTATTTTTAATTTCAAATCTTTGCCAAATCATTACTATAATGATGGAAGAATTCTTGACCTACACTTGTTTTCCCCCGCTACTTAATTGTTCAGCATTACATATATATATATATATATATATATATATATAATAGCTTGATAATGATTCAGGATTCCTAGAGTCTGGGGCACCGCTCCACCCAGGTAATAGTCCGGAGAGACGACGCTTGCAGCCAGAAGCATATACAGAAATACACAGAGTGTATTTCTCTCTCTGTGTGTGTGTGTGTGTGTGTGTGTGTGTGTGTGTGTGTGTGTGTGTGTGTGTGTGTGTAATGCTGAACAACTATGTGGTGGTGGAAAACAAGTGCAGACTAACAATTCTTCCGTCATTATAGTAATGACTTGGCAAAGATTTGAACTTCTAACACAATCTCAGTGCGAATGAAACAGATTCGGAATCAATGTAAAATAGGCCTGGAGAGCCTGAAACAAACTTTGGCTCAGGACTACAATATAGCACAGTGCCTAGAGAACGGTTGCCGTGATCTTCGCGGAGAAAATAGAATGACTCCTGATATATATATGACATGAATATTCTTTCTTTAAACCAAGAACTAACAATCTAACGCCTGTCACTTGACTAATCAGTTCAATGAACTATTTGTTTCTGCACTTGAAAAAATCTGTGTGTGTGTGTGTGTGTGTGTGTGTGTGTGTGTGTGTGTGTGTGTGTGTGTGTGTGTGTGTGTGTACCGCTTTGTTCGAGAGGAATTTAAATGAGAAACTGAGGAAGCAGATTATTTAAAACAAAACTGGCAAAAAAAGATTTGGACGGAATAATGTTTGTCCGCGCTGGCCCCCCCCCCCCCCCCCCCCCCCCCCTCCCCATCCACCACCAATATTACTTGAGCAAGACGTTGTTAATGACTGAACTTCTTCGCCCTCAGCGGATATCACTCATACCACGTCTGATACACCAAACCACTTACCCCGAATAACAACACTCCAGTACTCCTCATACGCTCCTCCGCCTTCTCCTCCTCCTCCTCCTTCCTGTTAGCTGCTGCACCCCAAGCTGGTCCTCCGTCACAGTTTACAACACCATCAACAACAACACCAACAGCAACAACAGCAGCCAAAGAAGTCGTCACAGATGTGATCCGTCAAGCCATTCACGGCAGGCCTCCATCCAGAACCGCCACCCGACAATGAGACCCTGTTCCGGTCCTTGAAGCTGAAGATTCTACAGTCCGCCGTCACGGTTGAGGAGTAAGGAGATGAGGGGACAAGATAACCACAGAGACGATGATGATGACGACAGCGACGAAGAAGCCGTATCCAGTGTCACTCAGTTGCTGGTGTGCTCCGTGTCTGTGTGAGATAAAGCTAGTGAGACACTGGCAAGCACCGCAAACCTCACTGTCGGCTGGGGCTTAGTGGGGCTGTGTCAATGAGGTGGGTGTTGATATAAGACCCCTAGTGGTTGTCTGTGAAGGTGTTCACTCATCTCCAAGATCTCTGGTCACTGGTCCAAGACCCCCCCAAAAAACCACGTCTGTGTTCAGTGGGTCACTCTACTGGTTATTGTAATTTATCCAAACAATGTTTGCACGATGAAGAGCTTTCGTTCATTTCATTGTTATCATGTAGTAGTAACTGAATAATATCGTCACTGACGCATGACAAAGAAAAACAGTTCTGTTTGGATTCAGCAAGCAATGTCAAGGTTCTTGTAATGTATCCAAAGAACTATATGCAGTCATTGATGCATGACAAAGTACCAGGTAGAGTGGTCAGTGGGTCAGCCGTTATTGTATTTATCCAAGGAACAGAGATCAGTGGTGCTTGACCAAAAACAGTGGCGACTGATTGTGTAGCAGGGGTCAGGAGCACGCTGACAAATTGGTCGTTAATTTAACAAGAACAAAAGTGCTCTTCAGTAAAAGCGTTTTCTTTTTTTTTTACTTCAAAATTTTTAATGATAACAGAAACACATTCCTTTCACTCTGGAATGTTGCAGTGATATCAACTGGTTAGTTACTGTGGGAACTTCGAGTGGGCGATTGAATAATGACTCTGATAACAACTGTGATGCGATCAAGATGGAAACAACGCCCCCAAAATCTTGCGCTCAACACGATTTTACACAGCTGCAACTGCAGGTTGGCTACTGCTTCCACCGGGACAGATTTCACCAGGTCACAACGTAAAGATTAGATTTCAAATGAAAAGAACTCGTAGTCCCTAAAAGTCCAGAATCAGAACTAGTCATGAAATTTTTAGAAAGAAATGTTACAGACACAGCAGACAATATGAAGCAGAAGACACGTTCACCTTGATACTGACTCAATCATCTAAACTTGACTGTCGCTACAGCACTGGAAATACGTAAACAAACACTTCGGCGACTCTAACTTATCACAAGTTATCCAGATCAGACACATTCACTGACGATGACACTAATGGTGATCGCGTGGGCTGACCAGACTATGACAAAACCTAAAACGCGGGACACTGGAAACAAAGTAGACAATGGAAGAGACGAATCTGACAGCAAGCAGTCTGAAAGAACAATCAAACCCTTAATGGTGGTGTCAGTCGTGGGTGCCAGTGTCTTTTGAACTTTCCGCCCGCATCACAACATATGCCGGCTGCAGCAGCGTCGCACGAATACGATCACCCCGGATCCGCAGGATTCGTTCGTTACCCAGCGTGACAAACGATGTCTTCTGTGCCGGCTCTGAAGCACGCCGTCAGTGGTATCAGAATAATAGGTCAGGGTGTGTGGAGGGTTCTGGTTCTTTTCCAGTGGGGGATCCGACACTCTCTAAGTGAGACCAGTCCAGACACTGAAGATGGATGTCACAAACACCTCGCCGTGATCAGCTGCCTGTGATGATGAATGTACTCGACATGTGTTGTGTTGAGTTATCTACCCTGATGACTTGGCTCATTAGGGTCCCACTCCGTGTGTCAGCTCCGCCCGTTTAGGAGGGTGGGTGGGTGGGGGTTGTATATACAAAAACACCTTGAAAAAAAACCCTTCAAACTCTGAACACGTGTGACGGAGTCAAACCTCGCGGAGCCTACGAAAGCCCGGACAAACTTATCCAAAAAAAAAAAAAATCACACTCACAATCACATCACTCTCTGTGGTGACGATAAACTGATCATGTCGCTGAACGGAACGAAACCCAAACGACTGTTGATCCTACAATTACACTGACTCGAACACAACAGCGCGAGATTGAAACTGTGGTTAGATGTGTGTCTTGTGTGTGTCACCTTCCTCAGCCCATATTGACACCGTCAGCCCCTCTTTCTCGCTTCCCTGCCACTGCTAGAGTGCTGGTGGTATAGGCCCAGGCAGTCGACGTGGGATATTGGACCAACCCTCGTTCTACACTGGCTGGGGGCTGTCTGTCTATCCGTCGTGTGCGCTTGGCGGAGGATAGTCTTCGCGCGGCGGCGACGGTAGCCTCGCATAGCCAGGGGCACCCCCCCATGCAGTCAATGCGAGGTATGAGAGACCCGGGCAGGGAGTGTGTTTTGTGTGTGTGTGTGTGTGTGTGTGTGTGTGTGTGTGTGTTGTGTTGTGAAAGAAAGAAAGAAGAGGAGGGGGGGATGCCGGAGGTACAGGGAAGGAGGAGGTGAGGGTGGGTTGGAAGCGAGGAGGGGGTGGGTTGTGTAAGGGAGAAGCACACAGGTTGTCTCTGCTCTGGCTACAAGTAGCTTGGAGGAACTGCTGTGCTATTTTTTTTTGTTCTGTTTTGAACTGTTTGGATGTGTGTGTAGGATGGCGGGGGGGGGAGGGGGGGGGCTGATTTATTGGTGACTGGCAACATCTCTTTCTGTCTGTCTATGGATCTATTTCCTTCCCCTCCCCATCCGCCCTCCTTCTTCTTCTTCTTCTTCTTCTCTCTCTCTCTCTCTCTCTCTCTCTCTCTCTCTCTCTCTCTCTCTCTCTCTCTCTCTCTCAGCTCTTTGTTCAGCACATTCAGCGACTCGTCCATATGACAAAATCACAAATCAACGCACCCACTTCAACTCTAATGAACACCCCACCTCTGAGGGGTTCTGACCCTTAGGACTCTGTTTCTGTCTCTGTCTGTCTGTCTGTCTGTCTGTCTCTGTCTCTCTGTCTCTGTCTCTGTCTCTCTCTCTCTCTCTCTCTCTCTCTCTCTCTCTCTCTCTCTCTTCTTTCCCTTTACCGTCCGTTCTTGACTGCCTGTTTGTCATGTGCTCTTATAGTTGTGACTTTTTAAAAAACATGTATTATATCTTTATACTTGTGACTTTTTAAAAAAAACATGTATTATATCTTTATATTTGTGACTTTTTAAAAAAAAACATGTATTATATCTTTATACTTGTGACTTTAAAAAAAACAAACATGTATTATATCTTTATATTTGTGACTTTTAAAAAAACATGTATTATATCTTTATACTTGTGACTTTTTAAAAAACATGTATTATATCTTTATACTTGTGACTTTTAAAAAAAAAACATGTATTATATCTTTATACTTGTGACTTTTTAAAAAAAAACATGTATTATATTTTTATACTTGTGACTTTTTAAAAAAAAAACATGTATCATATCTTTATATTTGTGACTTTTTAAAAAAACATGTATTATATCTTTATACTTGTGACTTTATAAAAAACATGTATTATATCTTTATATTTATGACTGTTTTTAAAACATGTATTATATCTTTATATTTCTGACTATTTTAAAAACATGTATTATTTCTTTATATTTGTGACTATTTTTAAAACATGTATTATATCTTTATATTTGTGACTATTTTTAAAAACATGTATCATATCTTTATATGTGTGACTATTTTTTTTAAACAAGTGTTATTTCTTTCTATTTATGACTATTTTTTTAAAACATGTATTATATCTTTATATTTGTGACTTTTTTAACATGTACTATATCTTTATATTTTAACATGTATTATATCTTTATATTTGTGACTATTTTATAAAACATGTATTATATCTTTATATTTGTGACTTTTTAAAACATGTATTTTATCTAAATATTTGTGACTTTTAAAAACATGTATTGTATCTTTATATTTAATATGTATTATTTCTTTGTATTTGTCACTTTTTTAAAACATGTATTATATCTTTATACTTGTGACTTTTTAAAAAACATGTATTATATCTTTATATTTGTGACTTTCTTTAAAACACGTATTATATCTTTATATTTGTGACTTTTTTTTAAACATGTATTACATCTTAAAAGATGGATTTTTTCACTTTTAAGAAACTATTATTACGTAAGTGTTAGTGCTTCAGACGATGGCAGATATGCTGGCAGGTCAGTGGGTGCCAATTAAAAAATGTCCACTGTTGCAAAATAAAGATCTGTGTGTGTGTGTGTGTGTGTGTGTGTGTGTGTGTGTGTGTGTGTGTGTGTGTGTGTGTGTGTGTGTTACACGTCATTATTTCACATGTTTTATCCTTTTTTTTCCCCTTTAAATCGCGTTCCTTTCCGAACTTGGTTGTGTATATCAAACAAGAAGGTGGAATTCCATAAATATTGCATTTTAATTTGTCTCATGATGGTGCGTAACCGTTTTCGAATTGTAAATTTCTTGTCAAATGAACCGTTGCCTTTTTTTTCCCTTCCTTTTTTTTTCCCATCTGTCATTTTATTTTATTTTATTTTATTTTTTCCTTTCGCCTTGCACGCTTTTAATATGTTCCTTTATTCTATGCTTAGGAATATAAATCTGCACAGCAACAATTCAGCAACAGTTCGATGCACGGATCAGATTGAGACACAAAAAAGAAAAAAAAGAAAAGAAAAGAAAAAACAGAAAAAAAGAAAAAATCAAAAACAAAGAGCGATAATTCAGACTTTGGCGTTGACACGTCATGCCTAACGAGATCAATCAGCTTAACGTGATCGGTTTCCTCCTTGTCTTCTTCTTCTTCTTCTCTTTTATTTTCCTTTTTTAAAAAAGAAAAAAAAATCATTTATCTATTATTATTTTTTTTTTTTTTACATTTTTCTGCCTTGTCTTTAAAAGATGACAATAACTGCTCTTCGCTCATACATGTTTTGACACTTTTTTTCCAATTTAGAATATCGCATTGTTGTCTCCCTTTGTTTCACTCTTAATGGCAAAGGAAGTAGGCTATGCTAGAAACAACTGGACTCAGCTTGTCCGGGTCTGTCTGCCCCCCTCCACAGTCTGTCTCAAGTCTGTCTGCCCCCCCCCCCCCCTCCCCTCCACAGTCTGTCTAAAGTCTGTCTGCCCCCTCCACAGTTTTCTCAAGTCTGTCTGCCCCCTCCACAGTCTTTCTCAAGTCTGTCTGCCCCCCTCCACAGTCTTTCTGAAGTCTGTCTGCCACCTCCACAGTCTTTCTCAAGTCTGTCTGCCCCCTCCACAGTCTTTCTGAAGTCTGTCTGCCCCCTCCACAGTCTTTCTGAAGTCTGTCTGCCACCTCCACAGTCTTTCTCAAGTCTGTCTGCCCCCTCCACAGTCTTTCTCAAGTCTGTCTGTCCCTCCACAGTCTTTCTCAAGTCTGTCTGCCCCTCCACAGTCTTTCTGAAGTCTGTCTGCCCCCTCCAAGTCTTTCTGAAGTCTGTCTGCCACCTCCACAGTCTTTCTGAAGTCTGTCTGCCACCTCCACAGTCTTTCTCAAGTCTGTCTGCCACCTCCACAGTCTTTCTCAAGTCTGTCTGCCCCCTCCACAGTCTTTCTCAAGTCTGTCTGCCCCCTCCACAGTCTTTCTCAAGTCTGTCTGCCCCCTCCACAGTCTTTCTCAAGTCTGTCTGCCCCCCTCCACAGTCTTTCTCAAGTCTGTCTGCCCCCCTCCACAGTCTTTCTCAAGTCTGTCTGCCACCTCCACAGTCTTTCTGAAGTCTGTCTGCCCCCTCCACAGTCTTTCTCAAGTCTGTCTGCCCCCCTCCACAGTCTTTCTCAAGTCTGTCTGCCCACCTCCACAGTCTTTCTCAAGTCTGTCTGCCCCCTCCACAGTCTTTCTCAAGTCTGTCTGCCCCCTCCACAGTCTGTCTCAAGCCAGACCCATCTGCCCCGGCCGTGGGTTTTGTCACAGACATAAAAGAAGACGACGGGGAAAAGCGGAACCCCATGACAACTATTCTGTCTATTGTCGATGTGTGTGTGTGTGTGTGTGTGTGTGTGTGTGTGTGTGTGTGTGTGTGTGTGTGTGTGTGTGTGTATGCGTGCGCGCGCGCTACTGTATTGTGTTGTGTTGTAGTATTGTTGCTATTTTATTGATCAGTGTTGGAAGACGAATACGTACACTTGAATGAAGATGATTTGTTACTAAAATCGCCATTTATCACAAGCATCATCATCTTAACAATTACTCCTATCATTAAACCCACCCGTCCTTAAAATGCTGGTTCGAATCCCAGCAGCGCCAGAGAAAAGAATGTTTGGCAGCAGAAGAGCATATAGGAGTCATAACCTGGATGCGGCCCGGCCCCCTTACAGTGTGCGAAGTTCAGAGCTGGAAGACCTGTCTGACGGTGATTTCTGCTTTGAAGACCTTCCGCTGTCCAGCTCTCCCTCCTCTTTCTGCCTTCTGGCAATAACTCCTATCACTCCCGTCGACATTTACTCATTATCATTATTATTACTATTATTATTATTATCATTATCATTATTATTACTATTATTGTTGTTGTTGTTGTTACTATTATAATTATTATTATCATCATTATTATTATTACTCTTGTCATCATCATTATCATCATCATCATCATCATCATTATTATTATTACTATTATTATTGTTGTTGTTGTTACTATTATAATTATTATTATTACTTTTATCATCATCATCATCATCATCATCATCATCATTATTATTATTATTATTGTTATTGTTGTTGTTGTTGTTTGTTACTGCTGCTGTTGTTGTGATGATGATGATGACCATCATCATCGTCGTCGTCATTGTTATTATTATTATTATTGTTATCATTATTGTATTATTATTACTATTATTGTTATTATTATTATCATCAATGTTACTATCAATTTTATTAGTATTATCATTATCATCATTATTAGTAGTAGTTGTTACTGCTGCTAATGTTGGCATCGGAGGGAATGAAATGGTTGATCGTTTGGCCAAGAATACCACAACAGAGAAATTGTCCAACATATATATCCCCTGCTCAGATCTGAAACCCAAAATTAACGATTATGTCAGAGACCTCTGGCAGGAGGATTGGAATACACAGACGGATAACAAACTCTTTCAGATCCGTCCAAACCTTAAGGAGTTCCTCTCGTCTACGTCTGGTGGTCGTAAAGAAGAAACAGTTCTGTGCCGGCTGCACACCGACCATTCGTATTTTACCCATTCATACCTTTTAAAGAGTGAAGAAGCTCCGTGGTGCATTCCATGTCATGTACCACTCACAATGAAACATATTCTTTTAGAGTGTTGGGACTTGCACGATGTGAGACACAAACATTTTACAGCAGATTCCATGAAAACCTTGTTCAGAGATGTTCCGCCTGACGCGATCTTTGAGTTCTTGAAAGAGATTAACATTTTTCATCGGATCTGAGATTTTACAGTGGAAAGATTTTTAACAACCTTTCGGATGGGTTTTTCGATGTATTTTAAAGAATTGTGTGAATGAATGACTTGTGAGCTGATTTTAACGTGGTGACAGCCCTGATGTGGCCCTTTGCGGTCGGCTGGGCATAAGTAACATTATCTTATCTTATGACTAGTTTCTTCATTTATTATTATTATCATCAATGTTACTATCATTTTTATTATTATTATCATTATCATCATTAGTAGTAGTTGTTGTTACTGCTGCTAATATTATTACTACTACTATTGCTATGACTTGTTTCTTCATTGTATAAAGGCTTTGGGACTGTGATTTCACACATCATTTATCCCAAATCGAATTCTTTCTTGTCTATGCAAAGCTACAGTAAAAAAAAAAATAAAATAAAAATAAAAAAAAGAATATCGTTTCGTGTTTTCCCACAGTGATGAAGATCCAAAGAACAATAATTGTGCGACAGTGAAACACTTATATCACATGAATATATCAGCATATGTGAGTTACGGACAAAAATGACACGAATTTCAAATTAAACAATACACTATAATAATAGAAAAAAAAACTGTAAAACATAAACCATGACGTCTGCCAAACACTCAGCAACATGTTTTGTTGGGGAAAAAAAATCTAGAAATAGACACACAATGAAACAAACGAACTAATAAGCAACTATCTAACACGGTAAATGAATCTGCCAATAAATGAACACAATAATGACTAAAATATATAAATGAACAAACAGATAAACAGAGAGAGAGAGAGAGAGAGAGAGAGAGAGAGAGAGAGAGAGAGAGAGAGAGAGAGAGAGAGGACGGGGAGAGAAATCAATAAGTAGATAAATAAATGAATAAACAAACAGATAAAGAAAGAAAGAAGGGGAGAGGGGGACACACACACATACACACGCGCGTGCGCGCTTACACACACACACACACACACACACACACACACACACAGCACATACATACACACACGCACGCACGCACGCACGCGCGCGCGCGCGCGCGCGCGCGCGCACACACACACACACACACACACACACACACACACACACACACACCAGCGAGATTTGAACTCATTGGAACTTACGCACTCCGTGCTTTACCACTGAGCCATCGAAACATCCCGTAAAAGAAAACACCCCAAGTGACACCGGGAAATATACAATCAACATGCCGGTAACCCAGGCGTAGATTCAATGAGTCCAAATATTTCAAACCACACAAATGCACACTACATGTAATTACAAACAATGTGCGGATTGTTTTGACCACTACGGCTGAATGACGGGGCTTTATTAAACCAGATGACTGGCAACATTATGAGAGTTGAATAACCATGTCGATCTACTCAAATGTAACATGTTCTTACCATCAGAAAATAATCTGAAGAAAAACAAAAAAAATCAAAACAGGACACCACTAACGTGTGCTTTTCACCTGTGAACTGCGTTCTCAAATCTGCGTATGTGGGTCTCGGCATCACAAAATACACACCACCACAGGAACTGACTCACTCTAGTTGGACCCTCTCACTCCCCGCCCCCATCCCCACCAACCCCACCACACTCCGCACCCCGTTCCTCCTCCGCCCCGCTCCATCCCCCCCCCCCCCCATCCCCTTCTCCACCGTTCCCTTCTCCCCCCCCCTCCCCCCGTTGGTTTTCTTCACACATCTCCACACACATTACTCGGACTATGTGAAAGCTTCTTCGCAATCTTTGTGTTGGGCTACGTCGGGTTACGTTGTGTTGGGTTGTGTTATGCTGAGTTGGGTTGGATTTGGCTGGATTGGGTTGGATTTGGCTGGATTGGGTTGGGTTGGGCTGCACTGGATTGGGTTGGATTTGGCTGGATGGGTTGGGTTGGTCTGGACTGGATTGGGTTGGATTTGGCTGGATTGAGTTGGGTTGGTCTGGACTGGATTGGGTTGGATTTGGCTGGAATGGGTTGGGTTGGGCTGGACTGGATTGGGTTGGATTTGGCGGGATTGAGTTGGGTTGGGTTGGTCTGGACTGGATTGGGTTGGATTTGGCTGGATTGGGTTGGGGTTGGGCTGGACTGGATTGGGTTGGATTTGGCTGGATTGGGTTGGGGTTGGTCTGGACTGGATTGGGTTGGATTTGGCTGGATTGAGTTGGGTTGGGTTGGGCTGGACTGGATTGGGTTGGATTTGGCTGGATTGAGTTGGGTTGGGTTGGGCTGGACTGGATTGGGTTGGATTTGGCTGGAATGGGTTGGGTTGGTCTGGGACTGGATTGGGTTGGAGTTGGCTGAATTGAGTTGGGTTGGGTTGTGTCTGGACTGGATTGGGTTGGATTTGGCTGGATTGGGTTGGGGTTGGGCTGCACTGGATTGGGTTCGATTTGGCTGGAATGGGTTGGGGTTGGGCTGGACTGGATTGGGTTGGATTTAGCTGGATTGGGTTGGGGTTGGGCTGCACTGGATTGGGTTGGATTTGGCTGGATTGAGTTGGGTTGGTCTGGACTGGATTGGGTTGGATTTGGCTGGATTGGGTTGGGGTTGGGCTGGACTGGATTGGGTTGGATTTGGCTGGATTGGGTTGGGGTTGGGCTGGACTGGATTGGGTTGGATTTGGCTGGATTGAGTTGGGTTGGTCTGGACTGGATTGGGTTGGATTTGGCTGGATTGAGTTGGGTTGGGTTGGTCTGGACTGGATTGGGTTGCATTTGGCTGGATTGGGTTGGGGTTGGTCTGGACTGGATTGGGTTGGATTTGGCTGGATTGGGTTGGGTTGGGCTGCACTGGATTGGGTAGGATTTGGCTGGATTGAGTTGGGTTGGTCTGGACTGGATTGGGTTGGATTTGGCTGGAATGGGTTGGGTTGTGTCTGGACTGGATTGGGTTGGATTTGGCTGGATTGGGTTGGGGTTGGGCTGGACTGGATTGGGTTGGGTTGCATTGCGTTGCAGTGTGTTGTAGTGTATTATAGTGCGTTGTGTTATATTGCATTGCGTTGTACTTTAAAAATAAATATATTGCATTGTGGTGTATTGTATTGCAGTGTAGAGTGGTATGCTATGGTGTGGTGTGTTTAGTGTAGTGTAGTGTAGTGTAGTGTAGTGTAGTGTAGTGTAGTGTAGTGTAGTGTAGTGTAGTGTAGTGTTCTGTACTCTACTGTGGTGTTCTGTGTTGTTTTGTAGTGTCTTGTATTGTGTTCCATTGTATTATGTGGGGCACTGTATTGTATGGTGTTGTATTGCAGTGTGATGTATCATGTTGTATTGAAGTGCATTGAACTGCATTATATCAAAAGTTAAACTGTGCTGTGCTATAATGTATGGTTGTGTTGCGTTGCATTACAAAGTATTGTAATGTGCTGCATTATATTGTACTTTATGATATTATTGTATATTGTGTTGTGTTTACCGCATCGTGTTGCGTGCATCGTATCGTTTTGCATTATATATTACTGTTTCGTGTTTCATCGTTTAATACCATATTGTGTCATTTTGTACTGTACTATGTTGTTCGGTATCGTTCTGTATTGTATTGTAAGTATTGTATTATACAACATTCTGCCACAACAGATTTCTTGGAATGGAATTCAGATTGCTATCATCATGAAGGACGCTTCAGCACAGTTCAGAACCCTCTCTTCTTTCTGCCTTTTGTTTACCGATCAAAACAGATTTGTCCACATTTCACTGAAGACAACGCGCTTAGTGCCATGGGTCCTTTTACATGCACTAAATGCGTGCTGCACGAGGGATCTATGTTTATCGTTTCATCCGAAAGACGAGGACTCAGACCACAACTTAGGGTCAAGCGAGAGAGAGAGAGAGAGAGAGAGAGAGAGAGAGAGAGAGAGAGAGAGAGAGAGAGACAGACAGACAGACAGACAGACAGACAGACAGACAGACAGACAGACAGAGACAGAGAGAGAGACCGACAGACAGACAGCAGAGAGACAGAGAGAGAGACAGAGGCAGACAGACAGACGGGCAGACAGAAGAAGAGAGAGAGAGAGAGAGAGAGAGAGGAGAGAAGAGAGAGAGAGAGAGAGAGAGAGAGAGAGAGGAGATTCAAATAACAGATCCGGTGTAACATTCCGTAACTACCCCCCACGCCTGAAATCACTGCCGGCTGAGTGAGAAAGGGCACGTGCCCAAACTCACCACCTGGGAATAAGACCGACCCCCCCCCCCTCCTTCTTCTCCCCCTCCCCCTATTTGTTCCTGCACTTTAAACATTCTCAAAATGTCTCAAAGGACAAACAGATATCAAAAGACTGCGACTGAAATTAACGGGGGGCGGGGGGGGGGGGGGGGGGTCTACACTCTCCCTTCCTGTTCCAATACCATTATCCACTGAGGGATTATGGACGTGGCCAGACACACCCCATGGAGAAGAAAAAGACACACCCCATGGAGAAGAAAAAGACACACCCCATGGAGAAGAAAAAGACACACCCGAAGGTGCGAATGGGACCCAGAGAAGTACTGTCCTCCTCAACTGCCGAACAAACCCAGCTGGGAGCAACCCTGCACCACCCTTGAAAGCCTGGATGTATCTTTTTCCTCCTCCATGGGGATCTTAACCCCCTTCCCCCCTCCCACTCCAACCCTCCTTGTTCCAAGACCATTGTCCAGTGAAGGATTTGGACTTGGCACAAACACCCCATGAAAAAAAA
>CM065724.1:58466754-58469254 GCA_033310375.1 Conus canariensis
ATCTTGTTTACAACAACTGAGCACCCACTATAGATGTATTATATCTCCTGTCTACAAGAACTGAGCGCACTACTGATCTGTGATATATCTTGTGTACAAGAAGAAAGCACCCACTATAGATCTATGACTTCTCTTCGTCTAAAAGAACTGAGCACACACTGTTGATCCATGATATCTGGTATCTACAAGACCTGAGCACACACTGTTGATCTATGATATAGCTTGTCTACAAGAACTGAACACACACTATTGATCTATGATATATCTTGTCCACAAGAAGAAAGCACACACTATAGATCTATGATATAGCTTGTCTAAAAGAACTGAGCACCCACTATTGATCTATGACATATCTTGTTTACAACAACTGAGCACACAGTATAGATGTATATCTCCTGTCTACAAGAACTGTGCACCCACTATAAGTGTATTCTATCTCTTGTCTACAAGAACTGAGCACCCTCTATAGATGTACTAGATCTCCTGTCTAGAAGAACTGAGCACCCACTATAGACATATGATATCTCCTGTCTAGAAGAAATGAGCACCCACTATATATCTATAATATCTCTTGTCTAAAGAACTAAGCACCACTATGATTATGTTATCTCTGTCTCAAGAACTGGCACACACTTTGATCTATGATATTTGCTGTCTAAAAGAACTAAGCACTACTATTGATCTATGATATTCTGTACTAAAGAACTAAGCACACACTATTGATCTATGATATTTGCTGTCTAAAAGAACTAAGCACTCACTATTGATCTATGAGAATTGCTGTCTAAAAGAACTAAGCACACACTAATGATCTATGGTATTTGCTGTCTAAAAGAACTAAGCACACACTATTGATCTATGATACCTCTTGTCTAAAAGAACTAAGCACACACTATTGATCTATGATATTTGCTGTCTAAAAGAACTAAGCACACACTATTGATCTATGATATTTGCTGTTTAAAAGAAGTAAGCACCCACCATTGATCTATGATATCTGCTATCTAAAAGAACTGAGCACACACTATTGACAAAGATGTTACCTGCCTATGAGATCTGAGTACCTACTGTAGATCTATGATGTGTCCTGTCTGGACCTACAATATAAACAAGGCTCGCATGCCCGAATGGGCTAAACTCGTGAACCAAAATTAGCAGTTTCTCGGGAGTGTCAATTTCGCTGCGCTGGCTGGCTTCTCGATCCCCGCCTCAAAGCCAAATTTCGTCCGCGATAGCGCAGTGGTTTGACGTTCATCAATGAAGGTAAATACTCTTATGTAGAGAATGTTCACGCTTTCAAAATTCAAACCGGACCTGACTTGGATTCCAAAGATTGCATGCAGATAATTACAGGCCAGTGTGCGCAGCTGTTCTGAGGTGAAGTTGGGACTACGAATACCCCCACATAAACACATCGAAAAATGATTGCATTTCTGTGTAAGACATCTAAATACGGAGCAGAAAAACAAAGCTTAAACACCTTATTCCCTGTTTCAGCTTCCTTTCACTACGAATCCTTTTAATCTTTAATGCACACAATATCAACATTGTCGTTAAGGGCCAGAGGCTTGATACGTATTCTCTTCTTCTTCTTCTTCGTCGTCGTCGTCGTCGTCGTCGTCTCTTCTTCTTCTTCTTCTTTCTTCTTCTTCGTCGTCGTCGTCGTCGTCGTCGTCGTCGTCTTTTCTTCTTCTTCTTCTTCTTCTTCTTCTTCTTCTTCTTCTTCTTCTTCTTCTTCTTCTCTTTCGGTGTACTGCCATTATCATTATCATTGATTCTGACGGACCATAGACAGTGCATATAATCTGATCGGTCCTATCATCTGTGCACCATTCACACTGTCATGTCTTTCAGATGGTGAAATGAGGTGATCACGGTGTTACGGATTCTACGCCAGGACCAACGCAACGTCCTTGTCTTTTGGAGAAACAGTGAGCTTGTCTTGTTCTGTCTGTGTGTATAAAGCTTACGGTCTACGCCCAGTACATAACTTTGAACAGTCTCCTGTCCAAACGACACATCTGTGTGTGTGTTTGTTTGATTTAATCGGTTGTTGCTGTTGTTATTTTTTCTATGGGAGGGGAGGAAGGAGGCGTTCTTTTTTCTTTTCCGGAAAATCACAGAAACGACCAAAATGTTAAACATACCTTGGATGCTAAAAGTTATTGAAAGCAGAATGGTGTTGACAGATTATAAAGCACCCAGAATCCCCCAATCCCTACCTCTCCACCTCACCTCCCCACCCCACCCCCCTTCACAACTGCCCTACAGTGCATCTCAACATGAACACAGATGCGGTCTGCTTCAGGTTGATATTGTCCGCTTCCTTTTGCAACGCATGGGGGTAGAATGTTATGTCAGTCTGAGTCTTTCCTGGGCCATCGTTGTACGCAGCTAGGTAGTTTTTCTGACCGTGAGATCACCGCTCAACGACAAATAGAGATTGCTAGACAAGGCCTTTGTCCAATCCTTTTTGTTGTTGTTATAGTCACAGAAACTG
>CM065724.1:58474254-58479254 GCA_033310375.1 Conus canariensis
TCTGTAGTCCGATTTTATTTTCCTTATTTATTAATGAGTTAGCCTTAGAAATAATTGAAAATGGCCGTCATGGAGTAACTTTTGATGTTTTAGAATTGTTTATGCTGCTTTTTGCCGATAATATTATTTTAATTTCAGTATCAGTGGTTGGTCTCCAGAGACAACTAAATGATTTGTATTCTGCAGCAGGCAGAGTAGAACTAAATGTTAATATGAACAAGACCAATATTGTTGTATTTCGTAAAGGAGGATATTTAGCCCGAACTGAAAAATGGACCTATGGAGGTGAGAGAATAAATGTGATTAATGCTTACAAATACCTTGGTATTTATTTTACAACGAAACTTAGTTTTGGTTTTGCTTGTCAAGATATAGTCAATAGAGCGAAAAAGGCGGTCAATAGTATTCTTCATATTTTGTACAAGTTAGAGTGTAACTCGTTCAGTGTTTTTACAAAATTGTTTGATTCACAGGTACAGCCAATTTTACAATATGGTGCAGAAGTATGGGCTTTTGACAAAGGTGCCTTAATTGAAAAAGTTCACCTGTATGCGCTGAAGCGCTTTTTGAATGTAGACAGTAGAACGCCAATTGATCTGGTTTATGGTGAACTTGGACGATATCCAATTTATTTAAATTCTTATTTGAAATGTATAAAATATTGGCTCAAGTTAACAAGAATGAATGACGATAGGATACCCTTTAAAGGTTACAGGGTGCTGTTGAGTTTAGATGATAATGGTAAAAGAACATGGGCTTCCCATGTTCGACAGTGTTTGAATTCATATGGATATGGTTTTGTTTGGGATAACCAAGGTGTAGAAAATATATCAGAATTTCTGAATTGTTTTAAACAGAGGATCATAGATTGTAGGTGGCAGGACTGGCATGACCATATGTATAATAGTGATAGATTTGCTCAGTATAAACTTTTTAAATCGACACATAGCTTTGAACCTTACATTGGGATAAAAATGAATAGATTTATCAAATGTGCACTGACAAAATTTAGATTTGGAGTGTCTGATATCGCATGCCATCGCCTCAGGTATAGAAATGTTGTTGAAAATGAACTGATGTGTCGACTCTGTAACAGAGCAAGAGAAGACGAAATACATTTTTTGTTTTGCTGTCCTGCTCTGAGCGATCTTAGAATAAAATTTATTCAACCCAAATATTACACCGAACCATGTAATTTCAAGCTAATTCTCTTGCTGTCAACAAGGAATGAGAATATACTTTGGAATTTAGCCATGTATATTTACGAAGCAAATAAGAGAATTCGGACAGTAATGGCTTAATGTACTCTGCGTTTTTGTAACTTATCTACATTTTTTCATGATTTCATTGTGTTATGTATTAGGAATGTTGTATGATGCATGTATGAATACCCCTTCAGTATGGGGCTGTGGCCTTAAACTGAATAAAACATTCGCATTCGCATTCGCATTCTCTCTCTCTCTCAGGATGTAAATTAATGTAAAGATCAATGTTTCTAAAACAGTCATTATTCACGCAGTTTCTGTTTCTTTCCCAGTTTGCAGACGATAATGAATTGACTGCTCTGGTTTATACATCCCAAGTCTTACTGAACGCGAGCTCTCACACAGATTACCTCCCTTTCAGATTTCAAACATCGTCAGTTATTAAAGTGGAGCAGAACCTCATCTCCATTTCCTAGTGTTTTACCCTGTCTTTCCCGGCATCCTTCAGACGTCATCGTGTTTGTTTTCATTCAAGTCTTTCTCCAGCCGTGCCCCACCACGTCTCTCTGGATCTTTCACACCTTCTCTGACAATCGCTCCATCTGTGTTTCAGCAAAGTGCTATGTCTAAAATGGCATCTGAAACTTGTCAATAAAAATTACTCACAAACGGCGAAATAATAATAAAAAAAAAAACTATTGAAGTTTCAATTTAGACACATAGCGGTGAATATGCTCGACATTTTAAAAAAAAGTGTTCGTTACCCTATAGAAGGAAATTGTGAAGTTTTTAAAATGTTGAATATTTAAGGGTGTTTAGGGGGGGGGGGGGGGGGGGGGGGTTTAAAATAATTTTGTCCAAACCATCTTTGAGTACTCCTTTATGCCATCAAAATATGAAAGGTCTTCGTTCTGCCAAAACTGCTTTTTTTCTTTATTTTGCATTCATTTTTTCTCTAAGAATTGAAAGAAAATAAATATTCTGGCTTTTATTTTTCATCTGCTCTCTGTAACATGCAACAAAAATTTGTATTCAGTATGATGGGTAACATAATTCTGTATCGGTTCTGTGCGATTTGGATCATAGTACATCAAACAGAAGAATGCTTAGTCGTAAAGCAAAAATGATTGTTGATACAAAGCACGTGCCTCGAGGCATTAAATGTCCTGTCTTACATATGTTTTGTTCACATAGCACCACTACTTATTACTTTTCAATAGATATTGGTTAATTCAGCAATACAATTTACCCCTTTCCTTCCCATGTGTCGGTCCGACAGCCACCACACTTTGAGTCGTTCATTTAGATCTACAGTTTAGTACTTTCTATTGCATATGTCAATTCAAACTAACTGCATTTCATCATATATGTTGTTCAGTCTTCACTGTAACTCACTACTTTTCGCTTCATGTTTCGTTCTGTCATTCCCACTGTTTACTGCTTTTCACCTCATGTGTCGATCAGTCAGAATTACAATTGACTCATTCTCATTATCTCTTGAGCTGCATTTTGTTGTTGCTGCCGTATTATTCTCACAGAGCAATAAAAACGAGCCGGAAAGATTCCAAAAGAGATTCGGACAAACGGAGAGATATGGACACGGAACATTCATTATATTCATTATAATAGGCCGTGGTCCTTAGTCAGAGCATCGATAAGATTAAGCCCGCACAAGTTCTTCCTCCATCTTCAAACCACATTTAAAAAAAAAAAAAAAAAAAAAAAGCGCACACCTTGAGAGTCCGATATCAGCGTGTCCTTGTCCAATAACCGCGCTTTCTCGGAAACTAAAATAATCGCCCGCGCCCATTCTTGAATCATTCCTTCCGGAATTTACATCTTTTACTGCTGATGTAAGTATTGCTCGCAAGGCAGTATGACCGCTTGTAAGCGTCAAAGGGTGTTATTTCCATCTCTCACAGTCAGTCGTCGTCGTACACAAAGATTCAAAGTCTGAGTCTTTCGTAAAAAAAAAACACACACAAATCGCTGAATCTGACACTGTAGTTGAAGCGATTTGAAGGACTGAGCTCTTTGACTTCAGCTGAGGTTCACGACAGCATTCCTTTGACCTCAGGATGATGGCCCTGGATAGTAACCAAATGTCTTGGATTTTCTGATGACATCCTGACAACTTACATAACATTTGGAGTAACGTTCTCTCCCGCTGTGTGAATTGATCCGGACGTCATCATGCGAACAAACCAACGCATGTGAAGCAGTTCACAGTCGGATATGGTTTTTTTTTTTTTTTTTTTTTTTTTTTGTGCTGTCCCAACCTCTGTGCCACCTCAGAGGCAGTGCACCCACGCCGCTCATTCCGACACCCCGTCCACAGCCACAGCCCGGTCAGCCCCGCCGCAGCCCCGGCACCGACAATCCACAGGGAGCAGTCAATGTCAAGTCGTCAAGAGGCAACCCACCGGAGAAGACACTGCACTGCTGCCGAGTCACTTCGGTGGTGTTCAGTGGCGCCTGTTCTGATCTAACATACGCAGGACACCGCCTACTAAGCCCCTACTGACGACAATAATTGCTTAGTCGCGGAGCCGGCGTGAGTGAGCTCTCCCTCCGGAGGGCGCCACCACGTCCGTCCAACGACAGCCCCCATGGACTCGCCGATACGGTGACCTCGACGGAACCAAGGCCACAGACATGGAGAGGACATCGAAACTGAGGTCACCATGAGAGCACGGCATGAAGGGCCACAGAATTTGAGACTTTTTTTTTTAATGCTGATCGATGAGAATGAGGATGATTAAGATGATGCTACGGATTTCCATTTCGGTCTGAGACTACATGACAGGGCTGTACTCTACGCTTCCTTTCATAATATATCCCGGCGTCAACCAGGCCCGAGAGACACAGGCACCTGCAGTGTTGGTCAGGAAATTTGAGCAACACTCTCAGAAACGCATCCATTAAGTGGATGAAACTCGACTGTGTGGTCCCAGTCTTCCCAACTGAGTCCGCAGCAAACTCAACTCTGGGTAGGAGCCGGTCGGGGCAGAAAAACCCACACGACTCTGATGGGATTCGAACCCACGACCTCCCAGCCGGGTGTCCGCGACGCTAACCACTTCGCCACGGCGGCTGGTCAGTCGGATATGTTACCAGCCACTTTTACCACGAACAACCAACGATCTCCGGGTTCATACTGAAACTGAACGAACTCCGAACATCATCATATTATGTGAAAATAAATTTAACTGAAAATGGGCGTAGAATCCCTGTAGTCAGATCTCAACGATGCCAAAAAAAATGTCCGGAACTGAACAAAATTAGGTGGTGTTATGATTCTAGGGGGATATGAAGAAAAACGTTTATCAAATTCATGGCATGGAAAACCTTCCAGCAATGCTTGATGCATATGTTTAGCGACGTGGATCCCCAAGTAAGCTTGTGTCAGTAGCGATACCCTTTTAACAGTTAAAAGTTATGATTTTAGCTTTTGAAGTCTTTTCTTTAGCTCCAATGTTCGTCTGTCATGAATATGTGCCGTCAGATAATAACTTGAATGATACGTCTTCTCTCGATAGAATTTATTCTTCATACTCCTGTCTCCTCTCTGAGAGAGACAGACAGACAGGCAGGCAGGCAGGCAGGCAGGCAGGCAGGCAGGCAGGCAGGCAGACAGACATGCCGAAAGACTGATAGACAGACAGACAGGGAGAGGAGATTGAGGGTAGGGAGGGGAGAGAGAGAGGAGAGAGAGAGAGAGAGAGAGAGAGAGAGAGAGAGAGAGAGAGAGACAGACAGACAGACAGACAGACAGACAGACAGACAGAGAGGCAG
>CM065724.1:58494254-58504254 GCA_033310375.1 Conus canariensis
AGGAAAGGATGGAGGAGAGAGAGAGAGAGAGAAAGAGAGAAGAGAGAGGCAAACAGAGGCAGAGAGAACAAATAGAAAGAGAGGGAGCGATACAAAGAAGATATAGCGAGACCGAGAGGGAACATAGAGACACGAGAGAGACAAGAGGAGAGAGAGAGAGAGAGAGAGAAGAGAAGAGAGAGAGAGAGAGGAGAGAAGAGGGAGAGAGACAGAGACAGACAGATAGACAGACAGATATATACACAGGTAGACAGATAGACGGACAGACAGACAGACAGAGACAAAGAGAGAAGGGGGAGGGAGTGAGGGAGAGAGAAACAAAGAAGGGGCAGTCGGGCGTGGGAGAGGAGGACAAATACTTTTGGCGTTTTAGCGGCTTGGCAAAGCGCACACACACACACAGACACACACACACACACACACACACACACACACACACACACACACACACACACACACACACACACTGAAAGAATTAAAAGAATTAGAGAAGAAGAAGAAGAAGAAGAAGAAGAAGAAGAAGAGAGAGAGAGAGAGAGAGAGAGAGAGAGAGAGAGAGAGAGAGAGAGAGAGAGAGAGAGAGAGAGGAAGAGGAGGACAAAGACTGTTGGCATGTCAGCGGCTTGTCAACGTGTTCACGTCTGATAGCAGCCCTGACACGCACGATAACATGGATAACACTTGTCGTTACACTATCAGGCAGCCAACCTTAAAGTAACGGGTACTTGATCGTCAGCAAATGTTCTGTCCGACTTGCACTCGCCGGCAGATCAGAAACAGATTTAATACACACACACGCGCCAGGGTGGCATGCTAAAAGTGATTTAAGGGGAAATAAATAGGGAAAGAAAAGCACAGCTAGACAGAGAATAGAAAACGAGTATTTTAATGAAAGTAAGTAGATTAACTGAAAACGTTTGGGCGTTATGCTCTCAGAGAGAGAGAGAGAGAGAGAGAGAGAGAGAGAGAGAGGAGGGGGGGGGGGGGGGGGGAGGAGGAAGAGGGTCCAACTATACAAATTTGAAACATGTAGAGCACAGGCCATAAAATAATCGGGAAAATAGAGCAAGTAAACGGAGAGTCCAATTATGCAGAATCGGAAAGCACACAAATATCAATATCAGGAAAACACATTCCTTCCCTCTCCGATCGCGTTCACACACACACACACACACACACACACACACACACACACACACACGACGCGCGCGCGCGCGCGCGCGGGTGGGGGGGGTGAGTGGGTGGCCGGAAGCCAGGGTAGAGCGCGGACCGCATCTGGTGATCCGGGGATGCAGTTCGAATCTCCTGAGCGTTTCGACAGGGATTTTCCCTCGAGTTACATGGTCTGACTCATTTCCATACAGTCCTTCGATGCGACTGTAAACAGTCCATCTTGACGCACCACACCGTCTTGCACACCCGTAAAATCCCGTCATCAACTTTCGGAAGAGAAGGCCAGTTTTGGCCGTTGGTATGGATGACACGTTACACATAGCATGCACCCTGCGTAAGAAATGGAAAGAATGAAGAAAGTAAGGAAACTGAGTGAACGATATTGAACGATACTGACTGGATGACACGGGAAACGACTGAATGAAGCGCCAGCTGGCAGCTCTTCAGTCGGCACTACCCAGGAAGGCAGCCTGTTGTGTAAACGAGTGTGGATTGTAAAACGCTTAGAGCTTCGTCTCTAGCCGAAGATAAGCGCTATATAAGTATTAAAAAAAAAAAAAAATAACAACACACATACCACACATACACACACACATACTCTCTCTCTCTCTCTCTCTCTCTCTCTCTCTCACACACACACACACACACACACACACACACACACACACACACACACACACACACACACACACAAAGGGACCGCAATCACAAATGCAGATGTCCGTGCATCCACATTCAGAAACATACGCGCAGAGAGAGCGAGAGAGACAGAGACAGAGAGTGACAGAGGAAGGGAGGGAGAAAGGGCGTGGGAGGTGAAGAGGCTGACCGACAAATAGAGTGACGGACATGGAAACGGATGTGCTCAGTGTTACAGGCTTATCATTCCAGAAATAAGGAAATATCAAAGTATGTGGGCAGTGTATATATGCACAAAGGAATAGTTTTCCCATAAAGTTATTGATCAAGGAAGCGCTACGTTCTGTCAAAGGAAATAGCTTTTTTGATAATACCCGAATCAGAGCAGAAATATGAGAAGACCAATACAGATAGTTTTCAGTACCGACCCGACTAGTTTATGATAAATCGGTTCTCTTGAAACAGCTTCACTTTAGTTAGTTTTTTTTCTCCATATATTTGGACTTTCGCCATCAGCTATGAACACAAGTTAGGGTTTTGAGGATGAAGAGCCGTATGTTTAAATTCCATCCATGTGACAAATTTACTAATTTTTTTTTCAAAAATCGGTTAATACTACTTTTGCGTTTTTGCTTGTTATTACAGAGTTAAGTTCATCCGCAAAAAAAAGTTCGAGGATGATAAGGTAGAATAGGAAGATCATTAATGAACATGGAAAAACAAAATAGGACCGAAGAATGATCCGTGGGGAACTCCATATCTAACTGCTATATATAAAGATGATGAAAAGTGTTAGCAAACTAGCTGCCGACAGAAGAACAAACCAAAAGACATGAGTAAAAAAAAAAAAAAAAGACATAAACTCTTTAGTGGAAGCGATGATGATGTGTTCTTATAACTCTGTTTTTAATTTTACGCAGCAGGGAAGTTAAGAGCTGGAAACAGACCGGCTCTGGTTGAGCAGAACATTTTCCGCCTCCTTTACTTCATCAACTCATCAGCCGGCCTTCAGCCATCGGCCAATCGATGCCTGTCATGAGTCAGTGCCCTCTTTATCTTCTTCCTAATGAATATTTATGGGGGAAAGAAAGGAAAAAAGAAAGAAAAAGCTGCAGCAGCATTGTTGCAGACACAGGGGGCCTGGTCAGGACTGACGCCGCCATCAATGACGCAAAGCGAGTTCAACGTAATTTACAACCAACGTCAACGAGTGTTTCATTTTCAACGGGTCATTTCGCGAAGAGGACTCAATTCAGTTTTAGGCTGTGAACAAAGGGTTGTTAGGACTGACACGGTATGAGGAAGGGGAGGAAACGGGAGCGTGGGGGGGGGGGGGGGGGGCGGGGGGGGGGAGGGGGGGGGTGGGTGGGTGGGTGATCATAACAACAAACTACGTAGAATGTTAGCAGCAGCTTCCTTCCCTTTCCTCGTACGATGGACATAATTATGGCATACTGAGGAATCAAGTGTTGTTTGTCTGTTCACCCCAGCCTTCCCAGTTAATCAGGGCCGGAATCTTGTTTCAAAACAATAACTATGTACAAATTAAGATCCAAGACACAGATTCAAAATTAACTCAAAACGATGTAAGTATATAAACGTGACTACTACCATTACTACCATCGCTACTACCACTACGTCCTACCACTACTTATTACTATTAACGCTGCTGCTGCTGCTTCTGTTGCTGCTGTTGTTGCCGTTGCTGCTTCTGCTGTCACTAACTATTACTAATGCTATTACTGCTGCTGCTGCCTCTTCTACTACTAGCACCACAACGACTACTATTACCGCTGCTGCTACTGTTGTGCTGCTCCTATCACGGCTGCTGCTGGTCTTTAATAGTAAATCAAGATGACAACAATAGCTGCTGCTCTAACGTCTACTGTTACTGTTGCTGGTGCTGGTGCTGCTGATTCCAATACAACTAATAGTACTACCACCACTACTACTACTACTTTCTACTACTCTACTACTACGCCATCGTCGTCGTGGCTACGACTTAGCACAGCTTAGAATCATGCGTAGTGTGGTCTCAAAACTTAGCGGATGTGGCGTAGCGTATATGGACTAGTCCGCATGCAGTGACGCCTCCTTGATGAAACTGAAACTGAAACATCGTCATCGTTGTCTTCTTTTGGTGATCTTGATAGGAATGAATTAAGAAACGAAAAAAAAAATGAGGACTACATTGGACAAATGAGCATACATCTGGGAAATGTCAGCTACAAGATCATAGTAAACTTCTGGACTGAGACGGTTGTATAGAAAGGACTTGTTTGCTTTCATTTTTTGGTAGACTGTGTGGAGAAGGGGACGGGAGATTTATCTGCTGCCGTAAAACAGTGTTGAAAGAGTATGTTTGTTTTCATAGGAAGAAAGGTGGCAGAGTGGTTAAGACGTTCGCCTGCCGATCCAACGTGTGAGAAGTGCGTGGGTTCGAGCCCTGCCTTTCTCGCCCTTTCTTTCCAAATTTGAATGACAAATCGAACTGAACGTCAAGTCCATCGGATGGGGACTATAAGCGAGTCAGACCCATGTGCCTTCCTGGCCCCCTGCACACGTTAAAGAACCCACAGCAGTTGAAAATCGAAAAGAACAGGGGGGTTCCCCGCTGCCCTGGCAAAATTGATGTAGATTGAAGATAGCCGCCTGGTATTTCTTACCAAGCTAGAAAAATTGTCACTTACTGTTATCGTGTGCCATCGTGTACCGGTGGAAATGGAGGACACGTATAAACATCGCATGCATCCTATATGAGAAACTGGAGGAATAAATGAGATAAATGAAAATGAGTGACTGATATTTGAATGGTACGGGAAACGACTGAATGAGCGCCAGTAGGTTGCTCTTCGGTCGGCTCTACCTGGGTAGGCAGCCCGCTGAGTGAGTGAGGTAGTGTGTTTATTGTAAAGCGCTTGGTCTGTGACCGAGGATAGGCGCTATATAGATACCCAATATAATAATAATAATGTTAGGGGGATGAGTAGGGAGACGGGGGATTTATCAGGTGTAGTACAGCTGTATAGTAAAAGCTATATTTGTTTTCCTTTCAGTGGGGTGTGTGGATAATGGGAGGTGGATTTTTCTGCTGTGCTGTCTCAATGGCGTTCTTCAATTGCTGCCAAACAGCTCACCGCACACAGCCACATCGAGATCGTTCTATCTCTGCCCTTCCCCAGCAGTGCACAGGGAGCGAACGATGTCAAGTCATCACGGGGTAACCTACAAGAGGAGACACCGCACTGCTGCTGAGTCACTTCGGTGGAGTTCACCGGCGTCCTTTTTCATGTATTGCATACAGGACTCTGCTAATTAATCTCTTTCAACGACAATAATTGCGTGGTCACAGAGCCAGCCAGACCGAGTGAGCGCTTGCATTCAGAGGACGTCACCACGTCCTTTTAACAACAGTTCCCGTGAGGAAAAACAGCAAAAGTAAAAAAAAAAAAAAAAAAAAAAAAAATTAAATGAAAAATAAAAAGAAAAGAAAAGAAGAAGACGAAGATGAAGAGAAGAAAAAGAAGTACAAGGAGAAGAAAGAAACAGAAATACTGCACAACCACATCCAGGTAAAAAAAAAAAAGGGGGGAAGAAATCAGAGTCTGAGCGAGAGCATGACACTCTGAAGGACACCCCAACATGACCTTGACGCTCGCCTGGTCTCAAACGACTCAAGCAGCGAGAAGTTGCGAAGCGACGCACGTTGAGAACAAAGTGCTCCTTAAAACTTCCCTTAAACCACGCGCAACCTGAAAAGACTCAAGGTTGGCCCTGCAGCCTTCCCGCCCTCACCCAGGAAAAAAGGCCTTTCCCCCAAATACTTCGAGTGCCTCTTTTAAATGAAAATGAAGCTGGTGTGTGAAATGTATGTGACGATACATGTGGCTACCCCGCCTCCATTTTGGAGGTCTGGCTACGGAGAGATCTCTCCGCGCAACAATGCTCCTTGTCAGGCGTCAAAATTTAGCACGTGACAAATGGCCGCGCGACAGAAGTTGAGGTCCGCGCCCAGCCGTGGAGGGCGGCATTTAAATGAAAGTGCTCGGCCTTGTAGCCACTCCGCCAGGCCAGCGCCTCGGGGGCTTTTATTATCGTCTGGCGACCCTTACGCGCTGATAAAGAAAAGACATTCACCTCCCCCCCCCCCCCCCACCCCCCCCCCAAGGGGTTGATAAATGTTTGAAGATAAATCCCATTCGGAGTTGTGTTGCTCGGTCTTGCTGGTGGCTGGGGTTTTAGAGGTTTTTGTTCCTTTGCTTAATGATAGGCTTTCTGGTGATATATCAAGTGGCAGTCGGTGACAAATAAGGTTTGGCGTTCCCGGTAGGATTTTGTTTGTTTGTTTGTTTGTTTTTTTTTTGTCGACTTATTTTGGGTATCGGTTTCCGGGAGGTTGGGATTTCGTGCCTTTTGATGTTGTTGGATTAGCGGGTGAGATAATAGATCCGTCTGAGATTAACCTCCAAGGACTTCATTCGTATTGTCAAATGCTTCCTTGTCTGGCGATGGAAAGCGTCCTACTTATGTAAGTCGTTGATAATGAGAATTAACATCTTTTTTATGTATAACTTGATGCACTCCTTTTCACACACACACACACACACACACACACACACACACACACACACACACCACACACACAAAAACACACCACACACACACACACACACACACACAGTGTGGAGCACGTAGCATGCGCTCACACTACTTGCACACCACACGGCACACACGCGTACACTTACACAACACACACACACACACACACACACAAAACACACACACACAAAACACACACACACACACACACACACACACACACACACACACACACACACACACCAATTAGGTAGTTAATATCATTCGCTCACTACACACACACACACACACACACACACACACACACACACACACACACACACATATGATGATGATGATTGAATTGTTTATTTATTCATTCATTTATTTGTTTATTTATTCATTCATTTAATCATTTATGCATCTTTAGTTGTGTTTTCCTATGCTTCCTTTACACCGCGAAAGGCACCTGCATTAAAAAAAATAATACAACAAACGAAAAGAAAATCTCAGTCTGGTCCACCGAGGGTAAGGCCTAACATCTGCTGGTGGAATTTCTCGGAGGTTTAACAATACTTCGGATACTCGGCTGAGCCATAAATGTCAGTGGGGGTTGGGGGAGGGGGGGGGGGGGGAGGGAGGAGGCAAGTGGTGACGCCGCACGGCGAAAGCAAGTCCGGCAGTCTGTTGCTGGTGTGACTTTTTCTTTCTTTTTAGGGTCGGTTCCTGTATTAATTACCACTGGTTATCTAGGTCTCTATGTGTCACACACACACACACACACACACACACACACACACACACACACACACACACAGTCTGTCTGTCTGTCTGCTCTGTCTGTCTGTCTCTCTATCTCTCCAAAATGTCTTAATTAGCTTAGTCTCCTGTCTGTCTGTCTCTCTCTATCTCTCCACAATGTCTTAATTAGCTTAGTCTGATATGTTGTATATTGTTATTTAAAGTATTTTAAGTATTTTTTTTCCCATTTATACGTAAGTACTGTTTCGCTTTTATTTCTGCATTATTGTAATTGATATATATTTTTTTGTGAGAGCACGATGAATAAAAAAAAACCCTGTAAAGCTTATTCTTTAACCCTCAATAAAGGTAATTTTGACTTGACTTCACACACACACACACACACACACACACACACACACACACACACACACAGAGGAGTAAGAGAATGAATGAATAAATGATTGAATGAATGAATGAATGAATGAATAATGGATTGAATGAATGAATAAGTGAATTCCTTATGTAATGTACAAGTTATGGATGCTGTCCATCGCTATACACTTTTATCAAATAGGACATTGAAGAACTTAACCAAAAGCGTAACAACGCGATCAGTAGAATAGCTTACTTCAAAAAATTCACATACTATACCATATGGACCCGCTGATTTTGAATGCTTTAATTTCCCCAATGCATCAATAACTTCGTTCGTAGTTGGCTGATTTAAACCATCGTGAGAGAGGAGAGAGAGAGAGAGAGAGAGAGAGAGAGAGAGAGAGACAGAGATTCAAACACTTACGCTACATACGAAACCTTTGTAGATTCTTTCTGCTGTTTTAGAATTTCGCACAGTCCCATACAACGCACTACATTTTGCAACTCAGCGAGGTTTACTGGGCATGCGTCAGCCACGTGAAGGGTGAAGGGGGAGGAGAAGGCCCTTGGTGACGTCATCGCTTCGAGTTTCCGTTTTAAAGACTTCAACATTTCTTTCCAAGCCTTTCTCTGCCTGTGTCTTATTACTCTATTGTAATCATGTAATGACGTCAGTAATGCTATGTTACATTCTTACAACCAAATTGAAACGCGACGAAACTCTACAAAAAGGAAAAAAAAAAAAAAAAAAAAAAAAGAAAATTAGAGGAAAAAAACAAAAAATGAAAACAAAGAAAATCTTTGAAGACAGAACCAAATGAGGAAGAAAAAAAACGATAGAGAGAACATACAAATAAACGAACAAAAAGAGGAATGGATGATAAAAAAAAAGCATGACAGAAACAAATAAAAAGAGACCAAAGAAATCATATCAGACCAATAAAAAAAAAGAGTTAAAAAGAAAGAAAAAACGACAAACAGAAAGAAAGAGAGAAAGAAGAAAAACGAAACAAACAAATAACAATGAAGAAAAGGAAGACAGAAAAATGACAAAAAAGAAATGCCGAAGAAAAAAAAGAAAAGACAGTAAAAGACAGAAGAAAATGAGAAAAGAAAAAAAAATCGAACAAAGAACAAAAAAAAAAATAGACAAAAAAAAAAAAAAAAATGAAGCTTAAAAACATACGAACAGAAAGAGAGAAAAACAAAAAATTAAAGAAGAGTTTAAAAAACACATAAAAATGAAATGGTTTAGTCTGTCTCCTTTGATTCACACTTCCAGCCTTGTTTGAAGCACAGCCGCAGGTCATGACAGAGTATCGGCTTTCCTCTCTCAAAACAGGTCTGCTCAACGGAATGGTCATTAACCAACGACACCGCTTTGTTGCGTACCCTCCGAGCAGGCGACAAAGCTCACTAAAAGAGGCAGAAACAAAGGGGGAGAGGGGATAGAAAGCATTACCTCCATCCCACTCCTTCCTCTTTACCAAGCTTACCCCCCCCCCCCCCTCCTCTGCCTATTCTCCTCACCCTTTCTGCTTCAAGAAGAAAATTGAAAAAGTAAGCAAATAAAAATAATCTACAGAAATTGGGGGTGGCAGACAAAAACTGTCAGATAAATCAGTGGACTGGTGAGAAACTGTCGAGACAGGCAGAAATGTCTGCGACAGGGGGTGCAGTTGTTTGTTTGTATGGCTGGTTTCGCGCTTCTTTTTTTTTTTTTTTGCTTTGGTGTTGTTTTGTTTGCAGGAGGCGCGACGCTTAGGCCCGTGTCACACGGGAATAGCAAAACATTTTGAGCCGAAGTAAAAGTTCAGCACGGCACGCCGCCTTTCCAGTTTAACATGCTCGAATAAAAGAAAAGAAAATCACACACAACACACACACACACACACACACACACACATTTAGAAACCATTTCGCACGTGCTTTCATGGCACAACGTTTGGCGAAGTACATTTCTTGGATTTTGAATCCTGGCTCCCTCATGTCTGGGGAAATACATTTCTCGTATTTCGCATCACGATCGAATGAACTGCGCTGCCGGTACACATGTGACTGCTTCGCTTGGGATGGTACACATGTGACTGCTTCGCTTGGGATGGTACACATGTGACTGCTTCGCTTGGGAATCAAACTGGCCACCAGTGTCACACCATTGTTTGCAGGTAAAAAAACAAACAAACAAACAAAAACAACAACAAAAACAAAACAAAACAAAACAGAAAAAGAAAAAAAAAAAGGATTTCAAAGAGGTCCGTAATTCAGAGCACCGATGATTTCGAAGCAGTTTCTCCTAAGACGTCATACAATAAACATCTCCAAGGCAAAACACCACACGTTCCAATCACTGCACTGCACCGTCCACTGCTGGATAGCAGTGCACAACATTAAAGGGTCAGTGAGCTTCCTCTGCTTGGTTCCTAGCGCCACTTACTTCCAGTCTTCAGTTTTGCACTCTGCGGGTCATGGGGTGATGCAAAAACAATCG
>CM065724.1:58511754-58524254 GCA_033310375.1 Conus canariensis
TTCTACCTGATTTGTACTGTGTATATATTTCAACTTCTTCAAACTTCTTTTTTTTTTTCTCTTTACTTAATATTCATTTATTACTTTCTTTTGTAGTAATTCAAACCATTGATGAATTATGTGGCTTTTATCAAAAAAGAAAAATGAAAGTTGGAAAAGTAAAAAAAAAAAAAAAAAAAAATGGCTATAATGTGGGGGATTTAGGCAGTGCACGCTTCAAATTGTTTGAATTCGTCCTTTCAATATGAAAACTTACGATTCAGGACAATCCCAGACATGTGCATTGATTTGCATATTATGCGTTCAGTGTCGCCACTATCTCAATTTCACGATTTTCAGTTGCACCCACCCTCTTGCAGTTTGGTTTTGTTCGAGTGCTCACAAACTACCACGACACCTCCACCCATCTCTCTCTCTCTCTCTCTCTCTCTCTCTCTCTCTCTCCTTTCTTGTTTATTGTCCTTCCCTTTCTTAATGGGGCGGAGTACAATTCCGCCAGCATCCAAATAATACACACCCACAAAAACGTCAAGTCACGGGTGTAGAACTGAGGGCTTAACGAACCGAGGCGTTTCAAGGTTCTTCAAACATGTAATGCGTTCCGCTTCACTGACTGCCAGCCAACGGGGCGTGACCAGCTGCATGCGTGGCGAGGACATGGACCGTGGACGATCGGCATGCTGTGAAGTTTAAAAAGAAAAGAACGGGAAAAAAAAGGACAGAAAAGGAAAGAAAGACCGAAAGAAAAGAAAGAAACAAACAAATAAGCAAAAAGAAAGACAGAAAATAGTCACCATACGGTAGAGTGAGATACTCACCTCATCGTCGTAATGTAGCGCCCGTCTACAATACTAGTAAATTCAGCTTTCAGACCCCTGTGAACCTCTCTCCCCTCCCCTCCTCACCCCTCCCACCACACACACACTACACACACACAGCACAACACACACACACACACACAACACACACAACACACACACACACACACACACACACACACACACACACACACACAACACACACACACACACAACACCACACTTGAAAAAGCTGAGTTCGAGGCCCTGAAAGCTGTCTCTACAACCTCGGCAGAGAGAAACGAGGCGTAGAACAGCAAGAATCGTCATCTTCTATATGATCCGTATCAAGCCTTTCCAACTCTACACACAGCCCCATACCAGTTACAGCGTCGGAAGGTGGTGTCACAGCGTGCGGATCAGCCCATAGTTAAATATATGGTGCATCACATCCGCATCTCACGCATCTTTTTTTTTTCTGAACGCTTTTCGTTTCACGGGAACGTTCGTGCCTACAAGAGGACGGAGAGGGTGCAGGGAAACCAACTCGCCATCGTATTCAACTCAGGTTAACAGGTTAATTGAATACGTTGCGAGTTCGTTTTAACACGTTTAAACGCATCTAGGCTTCCATTTACAAGGCACCAATTTGCTGAACACCTGTGCAGTTTAATTCTGTATTTTGATAGATTTCATCTTGCTACGAATTCTTCTTTCTGTCTTAATTTTTTGTTGTTGTTGTTGTTGTTGTTGTCGTTGTTGTTGTTGTTGTTGTTGTTGTTCTTGTTCTTGTTCTTGTTTTTATCACAGATAGAATGAAAGTGTCAGTGCACCAAACACTAGCACATTAATGAATGAACCAAACGCTCTGTATTATATTAAACAAAAAGAAATGTTATGAAAGTTGACATGAACATGTCCTTCAGTAACAGGTAACAGAAGGTACAGATTTGCATGGTGAATGAGAAGTGATAAAGCTAAAGAAAAAATAAGTGGGAAAAATTAGAATGGAGGCCCTACCTTAAAAAAAACGGAACAAGAAAAGACTTTTTTTTTTTTTTTTTTTGGAAAAAAGAGAAAAAATACTTTAAAGTAAAAAAGAAAATGTAGGGGGAAAATGGAGGTCGGAGGACCACCACAAAAACACACACAACACACACACACACACACACACACACACACACACACACACACACACACACACACACACACACACACACACACACACACACCCTCTCTCTCTCTCTCTCTTCTCTCTCATCCACCCACTCACAACACACACACAACACACACCACACACACACAACAGAGTACACACACACTCACTCACTCACACACTCACACACACACTCACTCACTCACTCACACACACACACACACACACACACACACACACACACACACACACACACACACACACACACACTACGCCATGAAAACACAGTGAGCGAGCTTTTCAGCTAGATGACCAACTAAAATGAAGACCAAAAAACAAACAAACAAAAACAATGAAACAAGAGGGTCTCAAGGACACAGCTTAGCAGATGCCTGACCCAAGCATAAACCTTACGTGCTGGTCTGGCTTTGGTGGACTACACTCCCCCACCCCACCCCCCCCCTCCCACACACACAAACCTACCACTAACGCCAACCCGTACAGCAACCTCAGAAGAACTCTTCCTCTCTGCAGCAATGATCCGTCACGCATACTGCACAATGAATACTCGTCACCGATACTCAGGCAATGAATACCGCACGCGAACTCAGGCAATGAACTCGTCACTGCGATACTGCTGCAAACATACTCGTCACTGCAACTGCTGGCATGATACTCTGTCACTGCGATACTGCTGGCAAGAATACTCGTCAACGCGAACGCTGGCAGTGAAACCTGCACTGCGATACGCTGGATGAATACTCAGTCACTGCGATACTGACTGCAGTGATACTCTGTCACTGCGATACTGCTGGCAGTGAATACTCTGTCACTGCGATACTGCTGGCAGTGAATACCGTCACCGATACTGCGGCAGTGAATACTCTGTCACGCGATACGCGCAGTGAATACTCTGTCACTGCGATACTGCTGGCAGTGAAGAGGCGGACAGACCGGGAGGAAACGGGAGCTGGGCTAGAAAGAAGAAAGAGATATTGCTGACAGTAAAGTTCAGTGGATACTGTACCACTCACACAATGAAGAAGTGGAAATACTGGCAGACAGACAGATAGAGAAAGAGAGACAGACAGACAGACAGAGAGACAGACAGACAGAGAGACAGAGACGAAGAGAAACAGAGAAACACTGGAGAGAGAGAGAGAGAGAGAGAGAGAGAGAGAGAGAGAGAGAGAACGAAGAGAGAGAGAGACAGAGAGAGAAACAGAGAGAGAGACAGAGAGAGACAAACAGAGAGAGAGACTGAGAGAGAAACAGAGAGAGAGAGAGAGAGAGAGATGAGAGAGAGAGAGAGAAAGAGAAAGAAACAGAGAGAGACGGAGAGAAACAGAGAGGAGAGAGAGAGAGAGAGAGAGAGAGAGAGAGAAGAGAGAAAACAGAGAGAGAGAGAGAGAGGGAATGGGGCTCAGCTAGAATAACAACGAGGATCAGGCTGTCACTTACAAGGACTCAAAAAACAACAACAAAACAAAATAAAATCACCCACTGACGCTCCGTCATAACTATCACTACCGAAAAGATCAGGGGTCGGAGACCTTGACTGTCCGTACACTTCTCCTAAGGCTCACACATTCATTGTGCAAGTTCCTCAGGTCATCACTGTGCAGCTGAGCACGGCACCAGCCATCGTAGACTGCGGCATCGTTAGGTCTCCGAACACCTATACGAAGACACCGACTAGTGTTCATATCGCGCGGTCCCAGTGACAGCACACTTATTTTCTGCAGGGCATTGGTCCCCGGCAGTCACCAGAAGGCATCAACATGGCCCGCAAAGACGACACCATAGATGTCTCACTGAAGAGTCTCCGCTGTTCCGCCGATTTCATCAGTCATTAACTTGCATGTGTCGAGTTTCCGGCGAAGAAGAATCCCTAACACTGATGAGTAAATGTTTAACTTGCCCGACTCTACAATCAGTAAGCTACATGCGACAAGAAAAACTATATACGATCTAAAGGCTTATCGCCACATATGTGACCACCGATTTTGTCGTCAGAACGACGCGCATTTCAGTCTTGCAGACGGTGAGAATAATGTCCCAATAGTCAGATTATTCTCAATAGTCAGAGGCTCCTAAGCAGTTCATCAAAATCTTAACGGGAGATGTGAGATATGCCGCCTGGGCCCGAAAAAAAAAAAAAAAAAAAAAAAAACAAGCAGTCATTGTCACTGCCGTTTTTAAGCAGCTGTCGTCCTGGAAGCTCAAGTGTGGTGCTGGCCCCCTTCTCCCCTCCCCTCATATGGCTCTCCCTGCAGGCTTGGGAACCTTGACATGGGTGCGACGTTAAACCTAAATGATACCACTGTGGATTGGTAATTGAGCTGGGAGAGGAAGGGGGGATCTGGACTCAGTTACTGCTGCTGCTAATACTTATTACACTAATCGAAATTGATACGGGTGATCTGACACAGATGTATGTTATATCACGACCAGTGCTTCGTCCATGTGCGTATGGTTGAACCAAAGCAACATTGCCGAAATACACGGGAAGCAGTAAACAAAAGTCATGACAGGACAATGATTAAAACAAAAACCACTCAGAAAACATTAATCTTGAAGGGTCACTTAGAAACGTTTTTCTTTTCTTTTCTATTTCACCCCTACTCCCGTGACCCCTACCCCCACCCCACCCCCTCCACTCTCTCCTTCCCTATAACATCTCCACATCTCCTTCCCGCTTTCACATTCACTACCACACCCAAGTGTGTGTCGCCGAAGCCGCAGCACCGGCAGTCCACATGGAGCAATTATTATCTGACTATACTAGAACACCTACCAGAGGAGACACTGCTCAGTTGTCGAGTCACGTCATTCTTGTCCTGTGCTGCTTGTTCTGACCCAGTATGTCCAAGACACCACCTCCTTTGTCCCGCATTGACGACGATAACTGATTACCAGCGGATCTAGTGTCAGTGAGCATCTCACCTCTGGACTGATTTAGGTAGGATTGTATGGATAGAGAGATAAATAGATAGACAGAAGACAGACAGATACATACATACATACATACATACATACATACATACATACATACATACATACATACAGGCATGCACACATGCATAATTATATACATACATTCATATGTATAGATATATATGTATGTATATCTATAGATAGATAGATAAGAGATAGAGAGATAGATGCATTGAATACTGACCACTGAATATGTTTAATGTCATTAGCTATACAGCCTTGATAACATGCGGTGGGGGTGGGGGTGCAAAGCAAAAAGCAAATACAGTAATCTGTAAATCCACACCAAACATGAATTAAAACAATGCTATTATTCCAAGTACCATAAGCCTGAATACCGACCATCCAGAATAATGCATCTTCAAGCATCTGAAATGCATTAACAATCAAAACTAAAATGTCTTACCGTCTCCTTTCAAATTCGTTGTATCTTTTAATCACCTCGGTTTCAGTTATTCCCCTTGTTTCGAATGTTCAACGCCTGTGCAGTATACCCTGCAAGAGATTTCACCGAGTCATCATCGTAGTTCAGTTTTAGCACCCTAACCGTGTCCTGATTTTTGGCAATATTCTTTTCAAAAATTCTGTTTTTTCCCCACGAGTAGTATCGTACATTCTTCGCAATGAAACAAGTACGTCTCATCCTCCCTATAGAAACCGCACGAAGGGCAAGGCGACCACCGTTTTTTTTTTTTTTTAAATGAGCGTTTAAGCCAAGAATTCTTGATCTCAATGTGGCAAAATAGATAGATCAATAGATAGACAGATAGATAGATAGATTGATTGATTGATCGATTGATACACTCTAGTTAACATTCAGCGAATTACGGAATCACTGCGACTTACTGTGATGGAAATTCACTGAACAGTTCGTTTTGTTTTGCTTTTTAATCGTAGCGTTTTCAGTCCAATCATCCTTTCAATATGTACCATATTCTTACCGAAATGGTTCACCTAGCGGTTACCATTTGCCGCCTCTCTGCGCGGGCGCGGCGCGAGCGCGCGCGCGCGCGCGCGCGCACACACACACACACGCACACACACACACACACACACACACACCACTGACTCACTCACTCATTTGTGTGTGTGTGTGTGTGTGTGTGTGTGTGTGAGAGAGAGAGAGAGAGAGAGAGAGAGAGAGAGGAGAGGGAGAGAGGGAGGGAGGGAGAGAGAGGGAGAGATCAAACGCCCACAGGACTTAATGCTTGCCATTACGCGCCACAGATATGACGATCCCGCCCCACTCCACACGCACAAAAACCCTCCTCTCCCCCTTCCCACAGAACGGGAATGCGCCCCGTGCCCCCTCGAACTTGAGCAGTCAACGAAGCGTGATGTAACACGCAAAAAAGATGAGCTTCGCTTTAGTGACGATGAGCAGTCAGGCGTGACCAACAAAACTGTTCACCCTCGACGCCCCTAACTCCATTTTGTGGCCCATTCCCTCCTGCCCTTCTGTACACACACACACACACACACACACACACACACACGCGCGCGCGCGCGCGCGCTCTCCCTATGCCTTTTTTTCATCCTGCATGACCTCGTTCTTATATCCCCCTTTGTCATTTCTTTCGTTATACTGCCATCCTTTCTCTTTCACAACGCCTCTGCACTGTGGGGCGTAAACGGTGGGCGGATGATGATGTTTTTGATCAGTTCTCAGTATGCCCTTTAAACTATCGTCCAAAGCGCTTCTCTCTCTCTCTCTCTCTCTCTCTCTCTCCTCTCTCCTCTCACACACACACACACACACACACACACACACACACACACACACACACACACACACACACTTAAAGAAATTCTCACGCTTTACAAGTTTAAAGCGCTGGACGCCGCTCAACAAGCTTTTTTTTTTTTGCGCCTTTCAAGCGTTGTCCAGGATTTAACACTTGGGGTTTTCTGAAGATAAAGTTTATAATGCTTGTGGGCCTTTATCCCCGCGTGCTGACCTCTACAGGCTGTGTCTTTTAATTTTTCTACCTTTTGATTTTTCAGACCATTTTGAGTCGAAGTTCTTCTTTTCCCATTCTCTGAGTGCTCGTTTTTGTTTGTTTGTTTGTTTGTTTTGGGAGACATTTTTCACATATGCAGGGTGTGTGTGTGTGGGTGGGGGGGGGGGGGGGGGGGGGGGGGGGGTGGGGGGGGGATATGTCTACTCGATTTTGGAATTTCATCGTCGCTTATGTGGAAGGTTTCTCATCAGAAGTCAACCAGAATCGAGTCGCCAGCCTGATAAGATCTTTATAAAGTGAAGTGGCTATATCATGTTGACTTCGAACTGGAGGAACTCTAAAATCATAGCGCACACTCGCTGAAGAAGAACTGCTTTCATGCCCACTTTCCCTTAACACATATCTGACTTTTATACAGGTCTTTTTACTATCATAGATTTTGTTGGTTCCACTCCCGGTCTGAAAACTGAAAGCAACTCAGCCCAGATTTTAATATCATTTACATATGTAATTAGAAAGATACATACATACATACATACATACATACATACATACATACATACATACATAAATAACTAGATAAAGACATGCATCATACGTGTGTGCAATTAGACAGATGATGTATAAGTTGTTGTCCGTCGAGACGACGAAGACCATATGGTCATCCTGGGATCGGGGGTGAGTACGTAGATGGCTGGTCAGGCCGATCTGCGCCCGGAAAGATCTATCACAGTACGGACAGGGAATGGTGGCAGCAGCTGGAGATCTGTTGACACTGGTCTTCCTGATATCCTGCGCCGCTCAGATAGATGATGTATAAGTAGTTGGGGAAACAAGTGCAAGCAAACGATTTCTCCATCCCTATGATACTGATTCGGCATAGGGGAAAAAGAGGAGGAACGAAAGGATATTGAGGCGAGGGGAAGATGACGAGGGGAACGTTGATGCTCGAATAAATCAAATCCTTGACGTACATCACGCCTGTTACTTCAAGGAACCGTTTTAAGGACAGTGTTTTCAACGTGAAGGAACGGTGTTGTTCAGATGATGACTGTGACGCCACAACCTCAGCCGACTTACTGATTCACGAGTTATTGTTACAGTATGACCCAGAAGGGCACACAGGAGAGCGCAGACCGCGATCAAAATCGAACGGATCCGGATCTAAACCTTCGATCCACGCCAGAAATTCGTGGATCATTGACCACTATTCATCTTTGACCACTATTCATCATTGACCACTATTCATCTTTTCACCGAGTTTCGTAAAAATCGGTTGAGGCATTTTGCGTATTCTTGCTGGTTCTGCTCTTTTTTTATTTTATCAAGGTGTGCACCGAACTCTGGTGAGTTCGCCCTTCAGTTGGACGGTTCATCCTTCCACGAGGATTCCTTAATAATATGGGTTCAGTGCTTTTGTTGCTAAACAGACAAATCAGTAGACGCTAGTGAAAACATAACATTCTTAGAGTTACTTCCGTTGATTAATGACACTGAATTCGCTATTATGTATAACAAACATCCTTAGTGTGTTCGTTTGGCTTTTATGGGACATTTCGGATTAAAAAAAAAATGAATTCGCTGTAATCATTAGGAAGATTAAAAAAAAAAAAGTTGAAGCCACACAACGCATGAATTAATGGCAATATTTCAGTTTATTATAACCTCTTTTCAAGTAACACTGGCCAACTGCCAAAGCTAAACAGCATAGAAGAATTGTGTGGTTGTGGAACTGAAAACAGTTCACTGGGAAAAACAGTTCACTGGAAAAAGTTCACAGAGGGATGGGGGATGGAGGGGAAACTGTAGGCAGGCATGGAGAAAAGGGAGGGGGTAGGATGGAGGGAAAGAAAACAGCACAGAGTGTGATCCTGTCGGGAGGTGAGTGAGTGTGCAACAGAATAGGGGGCGCCCTAAACTTCAGTTATGCGGGGCACTTTCTACCGGTTTCGTGTTCTTTTTCACGAGAGAGAGAGAGAGAGAGAGAGAGAGAGAAGAAGAGAGAGAGAGAGAAGAGAGGAGAGGAGAGCAGACAGACAGACAGATAGAGAGAGAGACAGACAGACAGACAGACAGACAGGCAAACAGACAGACAGACAGAGAGAGAGAGAGAGAGACAGACAGACAGACAGACAGAGACAGACAGACAGACAGACAGACAGAGACAGACAGACAGACAGACAGACAGACAGACAGACAGACAGAGCGAGAGAGAGAGAGAGAGAGAGTTTTGCAGAAGAGAAAAATCTTCATTTAAGTTCAGAGGAGATGAGAGGGGAAAAAAAACCGAAAACAATAGTTAGATAGATCTTCATCAAGCAAAAATAACAATAAACACAAAAATAAGGACCAATGTAACGCTTATTTGATATGTAATACCAAAACATACCAGTGTATTTTTTAACAAATATGTCTTCTTCAGACACATATGATCAGCCATAAGTAACACATACAAAAAAAAAAAAAAAAAAAAGGACAATGCTCAAAACCAACCTCATCAGACGGCTGTCAGCAACGGAATCTTCCTCACATTTCACATCTTTTTTCTACGTTCATTTCTGTTTGCCTTTTGTCCTTCTCTCTCTCTCTCTCTCCTCTCTCTCTCTCTCTCTCTCTCTCTCTCTCTCTCTCTCTCTCTCTCTGTGGAAAGATTGCTTACTATTTTCTATTAAAAAAAAAAAGAAAAAAAAAGTTGTTTTTCTTATTGCTGTGTTTAATTTTGTCAAATCGACGTAATTGTTCCTTTTGGTTACTGTCATTTTGAGGGCATAGTGTAAAAAAGCTTCCAGCTTATCTATTCACCCTCATTAAAGATTTCGAGTTTCGAGTTTCGAGTTTCTCTCTCTCTCTCTCTCTCTCTCTCTCTCTCTCTCTCTCTCTCTCTCTCTCTCTCTCTCTCTCTCTCTTCTTCTTCTTCTTCTTCTTCTTCTTCTTCTTCTTCTTCTCTCTTGTCTCTCCCCTCCCCTCGCCCATCTTCTACTCTTCTCTCTCAGTATAAACAATGAAAGTGAGCATACATATAAATGAATGAAAACTGAGCATACAAACCGTCAAACAACTAATTTGAAATGATTGCGGGTACTAACTTCCATAACTACAAATCTAAAATAATAACTTCCGCCTCAGTTGTGACTCCGATGACCATGACAGGCCAAACGCTATGAAATAAGAATTGATCATATAACGGTACATGATAAATATTGCTTTCTTCATTTCGAATCACGGTATGGTATCTTAATGGCGTCGAAAGCAGCGAAAACTATTGTTTTGACGTCATAGCTGTTTTCGCCTACAACCTTAAACTTCATATGAAAACTTAAACTTTAACAGTTTCATAAGGACATTCTTTCGCCTTGCACAAGTATAAAATTCTCATTTGAAAACAGAAATTAGTACATTGTCACGGAAAATTTTCCCGGAGAAAATGAATAAATGTCTGTCAGAAAATGCCGTTATTTTATGAACGTTTAATGTAGTAACTCCTCACAGAAACCTTCATATAAATCATATCAGTAGGGCTCTTAGTAAAGGACAGGAGGAAGAAGACATGAGTTACTGTTTTACAGCGAAATTGAAAAGATCTCTTTAAACAACAACCTGCTGTTTAAATAATAGTATCTTTAGTCCGGTTATGATGAAGTTTAACACACTGACATGGTGAAAAATCGTGCAATCCAGTCCCCACTCCACCACCACCACCACCACCACCACCCCACTCCAACACACCCATCCTTTTTTTTCTTTTTCTTTTCTTCCTCTTCTTCTTCTTCTTCTTTTTTTTTTTTTTTTTTTCAAAATTCACACTGATCCATAACTTACTCTTGCTACTTTTGTTGCAGCGTAGAGAGTGAGAATGCCGCGGGTTCCTACTACTAGTCAGAGGACGTTAAGTACAGTTTGGTGCATAGAGGTAAAGACATTGGCTGGAAACAACTCGGAAAAAAATATACTCTTTGACCTTTTACCTTTTAAGACACTACTTATCTCGTTCATACCGAAGATGAAGTTGATATCAAGCGGACAGAAACTGATAAAGACTTTCTTGTTATCATATCGTCCTAAGACTCGCGCATACGTAACGTTGACACTCAACCACTCAGACAAACAAAGGAGAGTACTGTTTAAAGAAATACTTGAAATTAATAACTAAATTTCTAAATCATTTAATTAGAAATACTCTCTACTGTCGTTTCATGCGATCGCACGTCCAGGCGTAAATTCAAAGCATGAACCAGAGCCTCACGGACCCCATAATACCTTCTCCGTTAAGTCAAAGGTTGGCCTCAAACAGTACCACGAAAATATCTGTTCCAACAAACGAAACACCTTGGTCCTAACAGACCTACAACCATTCTCTTCCCTGGTTTTGGCCTCAGCAAGCCATAAAATCTTTTTAGTCTCCGCGACCTGAAAAAGAAAAGAAACAGGCCTACTAATTAATAATTTTATTTAAATCAGTTTTAAAAGTATCTGTATTAGTGGAATGTACGTAAATCTTCGGGTTTTTTTTTCTCTTCCTCTTTTTATTTCTTTTCAGTACATCTTAGCTGGAGGACTGTCAAGCCTGTCATGGGCTAGTCTTGGCCTTTACTTTCTAGCTGACACCTTCCATGTCA
The DNA here is from genome assembly GCA_033310375.1 of Conus canariensis. Taxonomy (NCBI): domain Eukaryota; kingdom Metazoa; phylum Mollusca; class Gastropoda; order Neogastropoda; family Conidae; genus Conus; species Conus canariensis. Next base: position 58,523,282 of record CM065724.1, read on the forward strand.
TTCAGCTTCGTGGCATGCGCCCTCGCCAATGCCGCCACGTACGACGCCGTCGACCCCAGTCTGTCCTCTGATTCAACTGACCATTCGACAGGTGATGCACTAACCACCTTGTGTTATGTGTTCACTGCATTCAATGCATGCAAGCTGCACGGTTTCCATATCTGGGTGGGCCAAGGCACAAGAGGATAAACAACATTTTCAAATCCTTCTCTTTTCAAAAGGTTGCGTAGGTCATCTGTTTTTCGTCGACAGAACTCTTTTCATAGATAAACATAAATCAAACGACTAGGAACTTGGGTACAGTTCCTGACAGTCGTATTTATATACATTCGTTTACACATATAGTAAACATTGCCACCACAACATGATCACGAACAATTTACTTTGCATATCACGATTAACTACCTTATCATTGTTGGCATGGCTTAAATATATATCAGTATGGCATAGAATAACCAGAATTTGCAAGAAGTTTTTTTTGTGTGTGTAAACATAATAAAAACAACAACGACAAAGAAACAATGGAATATCTTTCATATTTTTTTTCTCTATGGCTTATAAAAGAATAACAAAATTAAAAGATAAATTAGAAACGAAAGAGCAGGGGAAAAAAAAAAAAACACTACGCGTTTCGACCTCTTTGGTCTTCTTCAGGGAAGACGAACAACATGAAAGTCGAAGAAAACAAAGGACGAATTGACAGTCACTCAGCTCCTCTGTTCGTGCTCGTTCCCATCGTATTGAAAGTTGTTCGTCCTGCCTGAACAGAAGACCAACGAGGTCGAAAGGCGTAGTGTTTATTTTGTAATTTGTTTGTCCTTTCGCTTGGCGGTGCAGTAAGCTTTGTTTCCGATTTTGTTTCAGTTTCAGCCTACAGTCACCTCACTTCAAAACCAACCTTTTATAAAAGGATAACAGTGACAATTATCTTTTTAAAAAGGTAAAAGCGATTATGATTTTTTGAAACTGTAGC
>CM065724.1:58529254-58531754 GCA_033310375.1 Conus canariensis
GACAGACGGGAAGAAACAGACATGCATCCTGGCGAAGACACGTACAGAGGAACAGACACATGCCAGCATTTAGGCGCAAACCGCCGGACGACCAACTCCGCACGGCCATGTTCGTTTTACTTTTCGGAGGGGAGCGATGAAGGTGAACATCAGATCACGCCCATGTGAAAAAAAAAAAACAACAAAAAAACTTGGTGCGTAAGAATGTGACTACGATTTTGTTGTTGTTGTTTTGTTGTTGTTGTTTTGTGTTCTTCCCTCCTACTTTTCTTCTCCTCGTTTTTTTTCTTTCTCTTTTGATGTCGCGACGTCGCCGAAGATCCTGAATGCCAGAGGGGTTTAATGCGCTGTCATACTGTTATAATGTGCACTATATGTTCTCTGCGTTACAGGTGGTCTGGTTAGGAGATTTTTAACATATTTCTACATTTTTTATGCACCTCTCTCTCTCTCTCTCTCTCTCTCTCTATATATATATATATATATATAATACATATAGGCCTATATATGTATATATGTATACACACACACACACACACACACACACACACACACACACACACACACACATATATATATATATATATATATATATATATATATATATGCACACACACACATACACGTGTCTGAATAAAAAAGATTAGAAGAAACATTTGAAAGAATATGTATTTGTACACACACACACACACACACACACACACACACACACACACACACACACACAGATATATATACATCATTAAATGTCGGTGTGGATCCGGATTAAAGAGTGAGTCCATGTCCCCCCCCCCCCCCCCCCCCCCCCCCCCCCCCCCCACCACCTTTTTTTTTCTTTTGCTTTTTTTTTTTTAAACATCACTGATTAGACCTTTTTAAAGAAAATGTTTTCGTAGATTTCCAAAGAAACAGTGCATGAATGGTAATGGTGAAATAAACCCAGCCTTGTTTAGATGAACCGATATTCACGAACTGTTAAGGTTTGCTGCGGAATCCAATCACGTCCCCTGATTCAGCTAGCAAAAGGACTGTTCAACATATCAACACGACTCCTCCAGAAACGTCACCTTTGACGAGATGGACAGCAAGCCAGGTAATGGACCACGTGTCTCGTTCCCTTTACTCCTCTTAATTCCCAACTCAGTTTTTGACCTGATTTCTGCGCAGGAAAGTCGACTCTGATTGGAAGTCAAAAAATGTTTGAAATCCGGAACTCAATGGCGCCCACATCAGTGGGCGAAGGCTTTTGTATTTATAACTGTTACATCATCCTTTTCATACTCTCTCTCTCTCTCTCCACTTCTTTCCCTGCTTCTGTGAAACATCTTTATCTTGAGAATTAATGGCGTTTTGGGCTTTATCTGTAACTCTAAGTTGGAACCTGAACTACCTTTAGCTCCGTCATATTCCAGGCTCTAGGTCTCACCTGTGCCAGGTGACATCTTAAAAAAGATTTGCATTCGCTGTCTGGTGTGGTACCAACATTATTTTCACAAGGAATGTCTAAAGTGCCTCAAGTGTGGAAACGCATGGCCAAAACGGAAATAATAATCAAGCTGATAATGATCGAAATAATTCATGATCATCATCATCATCATCATCATCTCATTTCATTATTAATTTTGTTGTTATTGTTATGACGATGATTATTATCATTTATTGTTATGGTAATGATGATGAAGATGAATAGTGATGATGGCAACAACAACAACAATGATAATAATAATAATAATAATAATGATAATGATAACAACGATAATAACAGCAATAATTATAACAGTAATAATACTCAAAACAGTAATACTAATAACAATAATAATAACGACCAACGACGGTGAAGTAAGAAGGGTGCGAGGAAGGCGAGGAGGAGGAGGAGGGGGGGGGGGTGCAAAAGGGAGGAGGTGGAGAAGGTTAAGGTGGGTGGGTGGGGGTAGAATGATACTGCCTGTTCCCGTGCTGCATCCCCCTTCCCCCCTCCCCTCCCCCCTCCCCACCCCCCACCTCCCCCCCCCGCCCCCCCCCCCCTAAAAAAAGCAAACAAACAAAGACAAGCATACAAACAAACAAAAACTGCAAAGTTTTTGGGAGGTTGCGGATAAGGACTTTTGCCCACCCCTATGACAACACAGACAAACACACCTACAGACAGAGCTACCGACAGGTGAGCGTGGAGGGGGACAGGGAGGAAAGGGGTGCCAGACGGATGGTGAAAGGACGAGGCAAGGGGAGTGGGGCCGGTAGGGGGAAACAGGTGAGGGGAAGGGGGGGGGGGGAAGACTGGGAGTGGTGAAGAAGGGGAGGAGACTACATAAGGGGTAGGCATGGTAGGGATTAGCCTTTCGGTACTAAACACATCTTAAAAGTATTTATAAGGAATCCGCCGAAAAACGTGGACAAACCAATCACAATACAAAACACGACGCCGTTTCGACCTCTGAGGTCTTCTGCAGGCAAGATTAACAACACTCAGGGCAACGAAAATGAAGAACGAGCAGTCACT
>CM065724.1:58536754-58539254 GCA_033310375.1 Conus canariensis
TTGTTGTTCTTCTTGTTCTTCTTCTTCGTGCGTGTTGTTCTTGCTTTCTGTGCTTGCTGTTGCGGTGGATTGTGCTATGCTGCATTGTTTGTCTGTGTGTTTGTGTTGCTGTCGGGGGTTCTTATACATTGTCATCATTGTAATTATTGTTATTATTAGTTGTATCAATCTTGTAGCTATAATTATTATTATCATTATAATCATTAATATTATTATTATTATCATTCTTCTTCTTCTTCCTGTTATTATTTTTTTTATTATTGTTGTCATCTTTATCGTTATTATTATTATTATTATTATTATTATTATTATTATTATTAATATACTATTGTAGTTGTAATCATCATTCTTATTATTTTTCTTATTATTGTTGTTGTTGTTGTCGTCGTCGTTGTCGTTTTGTTGTTGCTGCTGCTGTCGTTGTTAATGTACTTGTTAATACGTTTTTACATTACATAACATGTCTGTGTATCAATTCATTAAATTCTCCTACATTTTCATGCTCGAGGAATCTGAATAATTGTCAGACTCTCACTGACTTCGTGTAAATGTATGCATTACTGTGAGATCTCTACAACTGAAATAATTCGAACAAAACCAAATACACCGATCGGCTGATACTCTGCTCTTGTTTCGTTGCAAACTAAATCCAAAGTCATTGTAAACTTGTACAACGATGTTTTGTTCACCCAAAGTCGTTGTGGTTTTGTGGTAACAAAACCCGTGCTTTGTTCATTTGATCTGGGACCGAGCACGTCTTTGCAAACAAGTTTTGTTCCAAGAAAATGAACAATACTTGCTGGCTTAACATTACACGTGTTGCACGACAAAAAAAAAATATTCAAGTGATTTAAGTATGTTAAAATGAGTACATGTATACATGGTGTCATTGCAAACAGGTGTGAGCTCGTGCGCTTGCAAAACACACACACACACACACACACACACACACACACACACACACACACACACACACACAAACACGTGAGCAAATGCGCCTTTCCAACATTAGAGGCAGCAACAGCGGTAGTATTTCAGTGATCTTTAAGTTGTGACTTTTCCTTATTTCTCTATTGCCCCCCCTCCCCCCCCTCCCTTCCATTCTTCTTGTTTCTATACCTTGTCTCATTCCCCGACCTCGGCCCCTCCCCCAACCAGCCCCTGAAAGCACAATAATTAAAGTCACCTCAACTGCTGCCCTCTCTCGGCGGGGAGGGAGGAGGGAGGGGAGGGGGCACAACTCAAGGTATGAGCAACGCCGTCAACAGCTAAGCCTTTGGGAGGGGGGGGGGGATGGAGGCAATCAAAGCAGCCTGGAGGGGTGAAATGAAAACCAAGGCGCCACGCAGGTGAATTAGAAGACCCATGGCCCTGCATGAATTAAAGACTGGCCCTCTCAGGCTGCCCCGTGCACTGTGCCCCGGGATGCTAATCGGACAAGTCTTACAGCCAGCTGACCATGAAGTCCAACAAAAGCGCCTACTGATTACCTCCCCTCGGTCATCGGGCGCGCTCTCCTCTCGCGCGGAAAGTCCCAATGCCCGGATGACCGCGAGGAATGGCCGGTCAGCGTGGCAGGCTAGGGTGTGGTTGGAACCACTCCGGATGGAAATAACAGCCTACGTCATCGGTTTTCGGAGACCAGTTTGAGGAGAGGGAGGGTGGGGGAGATGAGAGGGATGAAGCTGGTGGGTGGGGTGAGAGGGGGGAGGGGTTGAGGAAGGGGGGGGGTATGGGGGGGGATGGAGGGGAGGAGGACCGTGTGTTGTTAAATTAGCGGAAGTGAGTGGAGGTTTTCTTCCGCTCGGTTGCCGCTCTGTGTGTGCCAGGTAAAAGAACGAGCCAGCAGCAGGGAAGGACACCGCCGGACACTTACGCTTGACCTCTTAACCAGTCTGAGGTCTGACAAGACAATTAAAACAATTATGTGCAATGGAAACTTGGACTCTGTGTGTGTGTGTGTGTGTGTGTGTGTGTGTGTGTGTGTGTGTGTGTGTGTGTGTGTGTTGTTTTGTTTTGTTTGATTTAGCACTTTTCACAAAATAGTGTTTTAGACGGATCTTGAAATCATCCTGAATGACATAAGTATTTTTATCACAAACAGGAATACCCCGTCATTTCATATCCCCATCAACGTAATACCCTGTTGACAGAAATAAACATCAATAAACAATACCTATAATTTAATTTTTTTTTTAATTTTCAAATCGAGCAAACTACAGAGCTGTTCCTATAGGACTCCGAAGAGATTTAGCTATAAAAAAAAAGCCAGCCACAATGTCACAACTTTGACAGTAAAGACTCCTTACTGCGAAAAGGTGTTAATAATGAGCCACGAGAAGTTAGCTCTTTATGTTATAGACTAAAACTCAATGCGTTAAAATGAAAACATATAAACGACATTATGTGTCCCTGTGGAGAGAGAATGTAACGTTCATATTTTATTGTGTTGTCCGTTCACAAGCAATATTGCCCGATTATCTGGCAGTCAAAAAACAAT
>CM065724.1:58541754-58546754 GCA_033310375.1 Conus canariensis
AATCTGGCAGTAAATGGTTTCAGTCAGTCAGTGCGTGCGTGCGTGCGTGTGTGTGTGTGTGTGTGTGTGTGTGTGTGTGTGTGTGTGTGTGTGTGTGTGTGTGTGTGTGTGCGCGCGGTGTGTGTGTGTGTGTGTGTGTATGTGTGTGTGTTTCTTAACAAAAGGACTTCTCAGTGCAGTGATAGGCCTATGACAAATATGGGGAGGAAGGTGGAGGGGAGGGAGGGGGGAGGGACAGAAAGATGACGTTGTACTATGGCGACTCACTCTTCCCGGGGAGGGCAGGCACACATATATCTGCTATGGCGACGAAGCATCTAATAGATAAAGCGCGTTCTTTCTGCCTGTCTGTCTGCATACTGTCTGTATTTATTAGCTTTGTTGTTGGCTATTCGAATCTAGCGTTCAACTGATCTCCGGAATAGCTCAGCTGGTAGAGCACCGGGTTCATGTTCTTGGTGATCGTGAGGTTGCGGGGTTCGAATCTCCACTAAGCCGTTTCGGTACAGGGACATTTTCCCCTTGGAGTTCACATTGGCTATGGCTCCCATTTCCCCAAAAGTCCTTCGGATGAAACTATAAACTGATGTTCCTTGTTCGAACACACGCGTAGGCCTTGCACACACACACACATAAAATCCAATCGCCAACTTTCGGAAAAGGTCCGTTTAGCCGTTAGTGTAAACGACACGTATTCACACAACATGCATTTACCCAGGTAGGCAGCCCTTCGCGTAAGCGTTTAGAATTTAGTCTCTGACCGAAAACAGGCGCTGTGTATGATATGCTGATAATGATGAAATCTGACATGGTGACTCAATGATATACTTGGCATATTAAAAGCTAATCACTTGTGTGCCAAAAAACAGTTGCATTTTAATGCGACCGGTCGACCATCAAGCGAAGCGAAGCATTACTCGAAGCGAACTAATGGCATTCATACAGATTGAAGACTGTCATTAGTGTCACCAGGAGAAGGCCAGAGGGAAGAGCTTTAGTCTCAAGATCTAGACGTTCGTGGTTCAATCCCCGGTTCTAACGCTTCTTTTTTCCTTTTTTTTTTTTTTTTTATTGAAGAGAAACCATACGGGTTCGAAGCAAAGGAAGTTGGAAGTAGGGGAAAGGAGAGGTAGGGGAATAGGGAAAGGGAGGACTGGTGAAGGGGAGGAAAAGGTGATGGGGGGTTCAAAGGGGGGATTGGGTGAGACGGTGTGAAGAGGAATGGGGGAAATAGGAACGGGGGTGGGAGTGGGTGGGCGAGGACCGGAGGGGCGGATGAGGAGGGGCAGTTAGTAAAATGTATGTAATAGATACATTACAATACAATTCAACACAAGAAAATACGATAGCAGAATAAGGACATGTTTCTTGCAACCACCCCTCTCTCGTATTTGACCTGCATTTCTCAGATTTCAGTTCATTATTCACGAACTGGGAAAAAAAAAAAAAAAAAACATTGTAAAAAGAGCGTCTCAGGTTATGGCATTTCAAATAATTTTTTAGGCGTCGACAAGCGTTTTGCCATGACACTTTTGTTTTCTTAGAGTGTTTTGTTGTGAATTCTGTCACCTAGTGGAGGTGAGACGTCACTGCCTTCAGATTAGAAACGATTCTCAGCATAGTTAAAAAAAACTTTAAGGAACCTTTTGCCTTGGATGTTTTGTTCTTTAAAAGTCTGTATCTTGAAAGCAAGGGGGTGCACACCGCCAACCTTTCTCTTTAAAATGAATTCTCCGTTCCTTTTTGTGTTAAACTGCGTTGTATTTTATTGCATTGTATTGTGTTATATCGTATTGTGTCGTGTTATAAGATAACGGCTGTCTTTCCGTTGCGAAGAAGTTACCCATTCTCACTTTACGGGTCAAGATCATTACGCAATTTGTGCATTAAGTACACAAACGTCACAGAAACCCGTACAGGTCTGAAGCGATGATGATAATAATACTAGCAAGTTATAACACAATGTTTCTACAACAGGTGCACCGTTTCACACCCATGTCTTGGCGTTTTCTCATTATGCCTGAACTGTTAAGCTGACTGAGGGGACATAACTGACATGTTCCGGAATAAAAATCAGGGGAAGTTAACGCATGTCTTTCCATCGCAAATTGAGTTATATTTTCTCAAGCCAAGCAAATGGATCTAGCGAGTCGCATGTTTGATTTAAAGCACATGCCTGGATAACTGGATATCCACTGTCTGCATTCCAGGCGCATCGGTTCAAACCTATGTTTTTGCATTTTCTCAGTGATCGAACTGTTAAGCTGGGGGCTGGAATAACTCAGTGGTAGAGCACCGGACTCGTAATTTTGGTGATCCTGGGGTGGCGGGTTCGAATCTCCGCCGGGCCGTTTCGGTACAGGGGGATTTTTCCCTCCGAGTTAACATTGGTTCTGACCCCATTTCCCATACAGTCCTTCTAATAACTTGTTATAAAGCGAGGTTCCGTGTGTGAACGCACGCATAACATCTTGCACACACATAAAATCCCAACACCGACTTTCGGAGAATAGAAGGCCAGTTTGGCCATTGGTATGGATGACACGTTACACATAGCCTGCATCTTCCCCGAAGCTGGAGTATGGCTGCTTTACTGGCAGGATAAAAAACGGTCATACACACAACACTCCACTCGATCCTTTGTTGGGTAGATGGGATCAGTCCTTGCCTGTCAATACAGGTGTGGTCCGCAGGGGTATCAGCCTGCGTACGCGGAAAGAAAGAAAAGACAAGATGCAAAGCATATAAACGTACTCCCAGTTTATCTTGAATACGCGCGAGATATTCCATAAAGAGGAAAAACCGTTTTGGGCCGTTAAAGCCGTTAGTAACGGCTATTCTGGTAAACATCGGCATCATCCGTGACCCATAATGAACATACCTACAAATTTTCAGAAAGATCGGCCAGGTACTTTCTGAGATATTCTTTAAAGTAGAAAAACTGTTATGGGCCGTTATAGCCGTTAGTAACGGCTATAACGGTAAAATAAAATATCGGGCATCATCTGTGACCATAATGAAGATACCTACAAATTTTCAGAAAGATCGGCCCAGTAGTTTTGGCTGGAGCGAGTGGAGCACATTTTGACCACGGACGGACACACACACACACACACACACAACACACACACACACACACACTCCACGTTTCCCATTGTAAAGTACTCCTTGTTCTATTAGACCTGGAGTACGAAAAGGACTGTTAAGGTGACTAATGGGGCTAAAGTATTTCGGGGTGCTCACCAGCGGTATCTGTCCCACCTAAACGGTAGGGTCACTTTGCTGAACGCGAACTGTAACACAGATTGTTCTCCTTGCAGATTTCCGAACATCGTCTCTTGCACACAATCATAGTGCAACTCCACATATTGAATCTGAGTCCCCTAAAGGCCTCAAATTCATGATGTGAACACTATGATGGCATTCGGATTCTAGGACAGAGGGACAGAATTTGTTGGGCCGGTAAACTTGTTATAGAAACACTTAAGTGAACACGTGTGCGTAATAGGTAACACATGGTAACTTTACAAATAAACAGCGCTACGACGATTATGGTAAATGATGAAGTATATGCCCGAGTGAGTAACATGTTTATTCACCTTAAAAGAACGCGAATCATTTCTCTCTCTCCTCTCTCTCTCTCTCTCTCTCTCTCTCTCTCTCTCTCTCTCTCTCTGTCTTTGTGTGGCGTGGTGCGTGGTGTTGTGTGTGTGTGTGGTGTGTGTGTTTTGTGTGTGTGTGTGTGTGTGTGTGTGTGTGATGAAGTCGGTGTGTGTGTGTGGGGGGGGGGGGGGGGGGGGGAGGGGGGATGAAGTCGTGTGTGTGTGTGTGTGTGTGTGTGTGTGGTGTGTGTGTGTGTGTTGTTTTAAAGTCATGAGGTCGGTTGTTTATCAGCAAAAAGTGGTCTCAAAATTTTGTCCAGAGCAGATTCAGCTCTACAGATCATGATGGAATCTGTTATCATCAGCATCACTTGGAAGCGAGATTTTTTTTTTATTCCTCAACGCAGACACCCCCACCCCCCTTACCTCCCCCAACCCTCCCCCACTCATCGCCCAAGGCCCCCCGTCTCTTTCTTCCACCTTCCCTACGACCAGCATCACTGACACGGCCACCATCGTCGGCTGGGCTATAAACAACATGACATGACGGACGCCCGCCCCTTATCCGAGTCACTGTCTGTGTGTTAGGGACACGGGACCTTTTCCATCCGTCACACGGCCACGAGGAACTCCAGCTGTCCTCACTCTCAATGGGTTTGTCTGGGAGGAGATTTTCGTGCCACCGCCACAACACAAAGCCCGGACAGGTTTTAAGTTTGGCGAACGTCAGGGGGCCAAGCCATTCAATTGTTCTTCCACCGATCAGGCAGAACAGTGATAATCCCACCTCCATCTCCCCCCCCCCCCCCCCCCCCCATCACTCCCCCGTCCATCGTCTTCCGCTTCCTGTGTCACCTATAGGGGATGAAAAGTCAGCGTGGAACGCGCTTGGTTGGAATTTGTGGAGAGAAGGGCATGTGTGAGCTCAGGGGCAGCAATCCCTTCTCGCGCACTTTGTTCGCGTTTAAAATTCGTTTCAACATACATGGAAAATTCTTTTTGTCTTTTTTTTTTTTTTTTTTGGTATTGCCCACAGCGTATTCCCGGGGAAAAAAAAAGCACACACACACACACACACACACACACACACACACACACACACACACACACACACAGTGATCGACCACGTCTGACAGATAACATATTTTTACGAATTTTTTCGTTGGTTCAAAAGTTCGCATTCAGATCGGTCCAGCCCTTTCTGGTAGCATCAATGCTGCTCCGACAGATAGAAGCAAACACAGCGAATTCACGCGCGCGCCTGCAGACCCAAACATACACGTGCGCATATACGTACATACTTACCATGTCCGCATGTATCCACACACACACACACACACACACACACAACACACACACACACACACCACAACACGCACAAAGCAAGGCACAAGTGCG
>CM065724.1:58554254-58564254 GCA_033310375.1 Conus canariensis
TTCTTCTGAACGCTGACCTGTTTAGAAGACCTTTTAAGCCTGTTTGTTCTGTTTTTTCGTATGTGAATTTCATTACACAAAACACGTTTTGAGATTATCTTTATGTCAATTTACTGACTGCGTATGGAAATGGCCGTCGTTTTTGTCTTTTATTGGCTACCCCCGTTTGTACAGTTTGATTTTTCGGCTATGGAAATATTACCACTGTTCTTTGGACAGCAGTTATCTGTGCCTGCCAGCCCGGGCTTTGGAAATATTACCACTGTTCTTTGGACAGCAGTTTTTCTGTGCCTGCCAGCCCGGGCTACAGCAGAAATATTACCACTGTTCTTTGGACAGCAGTTATTTGTGCATGCCAGCCCGGGCTACAGCAGAAATATTACCACTGTTCTTTGGACAGCAGCTATTTGTGCCTGCCAGCCCGGGCTACAGCAGAAATTTTACCACTGTTCTTTGGACAGCAGCTATTTGTGCCTGCCAGCCCGGGCTACAGCAGAAAGGCGGGTATGTCATCTTCGACAGATATCACAATATTTCAACACTAACGATGTCATCACTAATACTATTGGCAAAGTAAATTCACAGTCAAATCTAACAGAAAATTCTGAAAAGTAATCTCCACACACCCGCGGCTTTTTCTTCCACTTTTTTTTTCTTCCCCAAATTGTGCGATTCTAAGTGTGTTTACTCCTTTCTACAGTTTCTGAAATTTAATTTCGTGGCTCCATAATACCATACACTCACAGCTTCGTGGTCAAAAAGTCTGTCTATACACAACTCTCTGATTCCACAACTTTGCATGCAACGGTCTGTACTTTAGTACTGCTAGACTTCACACGGATCTATAATCAAACAGCCTTCAGGTTTCTCACATAAATGCTAATACAGTTCTGCAACCTGTACATGTACATCCACAAGCAGATCGCAGGTCAGTAATATCCTCATGTGCACTCTAGCAGGGTTCTGGTCTCTTGCAGCTCCGTGTCATTACTGTTTGCTTCACAAATCCGTGGCACTGCAGTTCTACATTCCCGAACGCTCTATACCTTTGTGTTCTCACTCTACGACTGTCCCACTCATCTATCTCCATCCTCCCACACACCCTCAAACCTTCAGTGAATATTTGGAACTGTAGTGGAGATCATGTATCTTCATAGCTTTAGAACTTCTAAGGCAACACTAATGCTTGTATAGACACGCCCATAGAAATACGGAAACTAGAGAGCACAGAAAGGCCGTCAAGGATATGCCGTGTGTATCTCACTACATAGGCCAGTACCAAATGACACGCCGAAGATCCATGGGTCTGTCAAAGACAAGGGTATTTTGTTTCCTTGGCATTCTGTAGTCGCAGATGAGGTTTCTTACCTTCCCTGAACCGGATACCTGGATAGGAGCAGTTATAATCTGTGAGGCTTGCAGTGGCAGAACAATGAAGATGACAATGCCGAAGCACCCAGCCTGGACAGATGCTCATAGTAACGGCACTGGTGACGGTTTTTGTTTTGTTTGATTGTTTTTTTGTTAGCTGGTTTGTTTGTTTAATTTGTCTCCTCTTTCGTGCTCTGTCAGAAGCCGTCTTCCCACGCTAATCATTTCCAGATACACAGCTGTACCCAGGACGCGTCACACCGATCCACAGGGAGCCATGAATATCGGATGGTCAGACATATCCAGTGTCAGGTTTGCATGTCAGCAATGTCGCTGCCTGTGTTGATGTGGCTCTGGCGATGTCAGGAACGTGTGAAATAGGTCCACTCTCCCTGTCTGATGAATCATTGAGGTCTGTGGAGCCAAGCAATCTGTTATGGACTGGATTGACCAGGAAAGGATATGCGGACAGAGAATCGAAAAAGAAAAAGGATAATTGAATACAAAACTTCGTGAGATTCTCATGTAAAAGAAGAACGTTTGGCTAGTTGGTTGGTTAGATTGGTCGGCTGGTTGATTCCTTTATTTATAATTCGCCCATCGATGTTGATCGTGGACTTGAAATAATTTTAGTACTCGATCGATGATGATCAGTAGAATAAACCAAATCCAAAACTAGAAGGAGAGAAAAAGAGAACAGGAATCCTATTCTCTGTTTTTGTCCTTCTTTTTCTTCTTTTTGTTGTTGTTGCTAGGTTTTGTGTGGTAATGTGTGCGTGTATGCGTGCGTGCGTGCGTGCGTGTGTGTGTGTGTGTGTGTGTTGTGTGTGTGTGTGTGTGTGTGTGTGTGTGTGTGTGTGTGTGTGTGTTTAGCCCGCAATGTTGGCTTGAAGAAAATAAACCGAGAACCCGTGTGCAAAGTAGACTTACCATGCTCATGGCAGCCTGCCTTTTTCCCTGGGAAAAAAATTCTGCAGAAGAATACAGTTTGATCAATAGATAAACTTCTACACTGACAAACATAAAATGGGTGCACCAGACTGTGGCGGCGCCCTGTTCTTGGGAGAACAGCCCGGAATTTACAGATTGAAATCTATTATGATGATGAAGTTATACTCTACAATCGTCATCATTGTCAGTGACATAACATGTCTTGAATGATGCCTTTGTGATTCCAGATACCTATATTCTTTTAGATGTATAAACCGCTAGATGCGTCTTTCACTCCTTATTCTAGACTTGAGGGAAAATACGTTAAACTAAAATCAGTAAGGTGTGTGCGTGAAAATGAGTGTATGCGAGTAAAAGTGTTTACGTACAGGTGTGCCGCTTTGTGTGTGTGTGTGTGTGTGTGTGTGTGTGTGTGTGTGTGTGTGTGTGTGTGTGTGTGTTGCTCGCGCGCGCGCGCGCGTGTGTGTGTAATTTACACAGGAATAGAGATCGTGTCGGTGCACGTGATCACGTGAGATTTACATCAACTCGACACTTTGCCTCCTCAACAAAAGCACCCGAACCTGCTGCGCTCTCCCGCTATGTAGACAAGTGCATGTAACCAAAGCCACGGCGAGAGGCGTTGAAAGAAACCCTTTCAAGTTAGTTTCGCCTGAGAGAAGAAATTGAATTGATAACAACTTTTTTTTGGGAAATCACTAAGGCGTGCATAACAGATTGAGGTGTATAGTGGAGCGCTGTGTGTGTGGAGCAGAAGAAAACGATCGTCAGGACACGGGTTGTTTTGACAGGGAAAGGGCAAGGGGGGACGGTTGTATGCACAATATTTGCCTTCTCCACGTAGGTGGCCGTGGTATGCGAGAGCTGGCCGTGGTATCCGAGAGATGTCTTCCTCTGACGGCAAAAGGAAACACAGAACGGTCGGGGGAATATTTAACGAAGAGCTGAATCATCTCTCTGTTAGTCACGTGAAAGTGGGGCTTGCTTGGCCGAGCGGGTAAGGATGCGGACTTGTGTTCCAAGGGCTAAGGTGCGAGTCCCGGCCGCTCAAGACAGTCAAGCTGTAAGAGATTTTTCTCTTCGGAGTGAACGTCTGTGTAAACTCCGGCCACCTCCTTGTCCTGATGAGACTGAAAGTGGAGGTCCCGTGCATGAATGCCTGTGCTGATGAGTCTGCCACGCTCGTTGATTCCCATTCCACCTCTCGGTAAAGAGTAAGCCACCCTATGTCGGTGAGATGGATGACTCGGGGGAAAAAAAAAACCCAACCACACACACACACGCATGCACTGGTGTCGTGTTTAGAATCGTTTTCGAGGAAGGAGTGTAGCTACCTTCGTGGTGGGATTAACAAGTCTCATACGTTAAAATATGACCAATGGGGAAGTTCAGAGTTTTAGTTGAAGGGAAAAAAGAACGGAAAGACAGGAGAAAAAAACAAACAAGCAAAAACAAAACAAAACAAAAAAGTGACATGAAGATTTAACATCTTGGCCCCAAGAGGAACAATGCGACATGAAGATTTAACATCTTGCCCACAAGGAGGAACAATGCGACATGAAGATTTAACATCTTGGCCCACCAAGGAGGAACAATGCGACATGAAGATTTAACATCTTGGCCCACCAAGGAGGAACAATGCGACATGAAGATTTAACATCTTGGCCCACCAAGGAGGAACAATGCGACATGAAGATTAACATCTTGGCCCACCAAGGAGGAACAAAGCGACATGAAGATTTAACATCTTGGCCCACCAAGGAGGAACACAGAGACATGAAGATTTAACATCTTCGCCACCAAGGAGGAACACAGAGACATGAAGATTTAACATCTTGGCCCACCAAGGAGGAACAAAGCGACATGAAGATTTAACATCTTGGCCCACCAAGGAGGAACACAGAGACATGAAGATTTAACATCTTCGCCCACCAAGGAGGAACAAAGCGACATGAAGATTTAACACTTGGCCCACAAGGAGGAACAAAGACACATGAAGATTTAACATCTTGGCCCACCAAGGAGGAACACAGAGACATGAAGATTTAACATCTTGGCCCACCAAGGAGGAACACAGAGACATGAAGATTTAACATCCTGGCCCACCAAGGAGGAACAAAGACACATGAAGATTTAACATCCTGGCCCACCAAGGAGGAACAAAGCGACATGAAGATTTAACATCTACACTGGCCAAACAGGATATGGCAGGTGGAGGAATAGCATTCCCTGGGGGGAGGGGGCGCAGGAGACCTATCTAACACTGCACTGGCACCACCAGTACGACACGTTAGGGTGGTCGATGAGAAATGACAAGTACTGGGCGCCAACGGGATTGGAAGTGGCAACTAATTGACAACGAACTAGGTTCTCTCTACCACCGCATTTAGAATCATTCTCATCACCACCACGATTTTGTTTGTTTTTGTTTTGTTTTGTGTTAATGGGTACGGATGAAAAATGTATGTGAGAGTGTCAATTTGTGTGCTGAAGAGAGAGAGAGAGAGAGAGAGAGAGAGAGAGAGAGAGAGAGAGAGAGAGAGAGAGAGTTCGCATGTGTACGTGTGTGCGTGTGAGGGTTGGAGGGGTGTGCGCGCGTACATGCGTTGGAGGGTTGAGTACTGGCGGTCTCCTATCGGAGTGTGACAGTGACTCACGATGGGTCTGCGACTTTATACGACTGTCGTCCTCAGTAGGGCTTAGCAGGTGACGTCCTGCCTGTGTTGGTTGAGAACAAGCACCACTAAACGCTAATGAAGTTACTTTCAGCATCAGCGCAGTGCCTCGTCCGGCGGGTTACCTGCTGACGATCCGATACTGACAGCCATCTGCGGACGACTGGAGCTGGACACGGGACCGATTGAACATAGTGCGACGGCTGTGTGGGAGCGGGGAGCGGTGTGGAAACAGAGTCACGTGCCTGTGTGTGTGTCCCTTCAACTGCTGGATGGGTCGGCTTTGCTCGCGCATTCCTTGTTTTCTTGTATGCCTACTTCCATTCCAAAAGCCCTGGTAAGCCCCCTGTGGTCGGCTGGGCTATCAACAACATGAAATGAACTACCCCCAAGCTTGGCAGAATAAAACTACCCATGCGAATCCGAGTCAGTGAACAGGGAACTCCATCTGCTTCTACAGAACGTCGCTACTCACACACACACACACACACACACACACACACACACTGCCTTGTCCTTGAAAGGACCGATAAATCTTCGGCGGGCCTTTGTATACACCTTTTGTGATTCCATGACACAGCATTTCTGGGTGAAGGCCGTTTTCGTATGCTGAATGACTTCCATAATTGTAGGGGTGTATCTATCTACCCACATGTTTTCTCTCTGTAGTTGTTTGGAGCTGTGTTTTCACAACACTATTCCAGAGAATTCTACAGCTTTAGACAGTGTGGATAGACTGCTATAGATGTGTGGGACTGCAGTGTTGTGGGAATACGGTGGTGTGGGGCTAATGGGATTCTGGTGGTACAACAGTAGGTCTGTGTGACCATCACATTGTAAAATTACACAGCTGCACGGGATCACTGACCTTCAGGAATAATAGATATGGGATACTTTTGTTGGCCACTGCAGAGGAGAGAGAGAGAGAGAGAGAGAGGAGAGAGAGAGAGAGAGAGTGCTTGTGTATGAGAGAGAGAGAAAGAAAATAAGTGTATGTGCGTGCGTGCGTGTGTGTGTGTAGTGAATTAATTCAGTCTCAGTGCGCATGATATACTTATGTAAGTAGTTTAGCGAAACAGGAAATACGTCACAGGAACTGCGTCTTTTTGTGGTTTTGAACCAGCACGAAGCATATTTTTACGTCTGTAATCTAGCCTACCAATTGGCAGCTGGAACCATGACTGTCACTGCCAGGTCCGTGAGAGAAACGCTCACAGGTAACACGGGTACGATGCCCGGCCTTCCGTTGCGGTCAAAGATTAAGGAGGCCGATGTGAAGATGGACACGGCGCTGGGGCAAGGCAGAAGCATGGCAAGGTAACCGGTGTTACGTGCCGCAATCACTCCCCACCCAGAAATCATCCCGTGAAATGAAATAAATGCACGTACGTGCCCGAACCTATCCGCCCTTTCTCACATAGTATGTGGCAGGGTCGAGGCGGTAATGGGCACCGTGCCTATATCACTTCGGAGTACTTCTGGACCATGTCCCGAATCTTTCACCAGGCAGTGATTATGGAGCAGATTCACCACACCTACCCCTCCCCCCTTCACATTCAGATCCGTGTGCTTTGACCGAGACCTTTTTGTCATTCGGCGTATTTTGATCATTTTGAAGGCGGGGAGTGATTCTGGATTTAGGCTGCTCCACGAGAAGGGGAAGGGGAGAGAGGGTTGGAGGGGGGGGGGGGGGGGGGGGGGGCACGAGCTCGGGCACATGTCTTTTCTACCCCGTGGCGGGAATGTCATGGGCATGGAATGCTAACGGCACGTCACACCTGATTTCTTCGGCAGATTTAGCTGGGAGCTCACAGTTCATGTAGGCTATGTGACAGTCTCAAAAGTACCACTACCGATGGCGCATGCGCAAGCCGTGAGTGGCATTCGTCATGTATTAATTGACAGGCAACCGACAGAAAATTGACCGTTCTTCATGAATTATTCCCGACGCATTGTAAAGTACAATAGAATGTTTGACGTGTCCACAGACTTTGCCCGCGCGCTTGATTTGCAAGCGAGTTTAGATTTGTTTGCCAACTTAGATTACGTTCCCAACTTTGCCGTCATGCCAGGAACCTGTCAGAATCTTAATGGTAAGCGTATAGTTCCAGTCATGTTATCTGAAGCTAGATTTTGCACTTTCCATATTGTCTGCCAGATCTCGAGCAGATTTCCTCAGTTACACGTACTTTCTTAATATCGCGATGCACTTAGTATTCTGGCGGCATTATGTTTTAAGAAAGCACTCAGATCAGTAATAAAAAGTTTAGTGATTTGGTCATGTGACACGAGTCCAACCCATCACAGATCCACGTTTTTTTTTTGTTTGTTTTTTTTTCTCTTTACGACTAATTTTATGATAAAAAAAAAGTTAAAAGTCCGATTGCATTCGAACACTTGGATACATTACGATACACTGGATTGCAACTTTTGCACTTTTATATAATATTCTAGTGTTCTGAAACTTTTCTTCAGCCACATATCAGAAGGTCTTGTGCCAGCGTCTGCCCAGTCGACTTACCAAAAATTATTTTGCACTCTTCAAGGTTCTTCCACACCAAATTTGTGTGGCGTTCTCACACAGGAGGGGGAGGGAGTTGGTGTGTTGTGTGCTCAAATTAGAGCGTTAGGAGTGTTTTAGGCGCCCTGGGATTTCTTTGTGTACACTAGGATTTCACCACGGGCTTCTTCACTGTTCAGGGTGGGCGAGCAGGGGAAACACTTGGTGCATGTGTACCCCTTTCGGTGCAAACTATGCACGTACATCCCATTCAGCTTAATACACACGCACGCACACCCACACACACACACACACACAGAGGTTTCTGTATTTAAGATTGTTCGACATTGTTTAATATGGCATTGGATTATCAACAAATTGTGCGGCTTTGTGTCCTTTTTTTTTTCTCTTTCTTTCTTATTTTCTGCAGGGTGTGGAAAGGTGTGTGTGTGTGGCGGGGGGGGGGGGGGGGGGGGGGGGGGGGTGGATGGGGATTGGGGTACTTTTTCGGATCCCCAAAGCAGTCTTGGTCGTCTTGAATCCTCGATTTACAGTTTAAAGTTCCAAGCCCAACATCCTCCAGCTCCCTTCTCTTTTAAAAAGTAATTGATCCACCCCTGCCGTTTATGCTCTTGGGGTAAATTGCATCAAAATGTGTTTAACATGTAACTATCGTGCCCTTTCCAAGGCCACAAAAATTAACTGCTGACCGTTTCCTTTTAATGTGGTTAACATGCGATTTTTGTCCTCTTGCCTGTTGTAACAATATTGACTGTTGACAGCTACGATTGCTTCATTGTTGTGTGTTTAACATGTGAGTATTGTGCCCCTGCCTGATGGACTGGTATTTTACGGCTGACAGCTGGAGTATTACAGTGACAGATACTTAATGTGTGAGTATTGTGCCTTTGTCACAGGTACCGGTACTGGTTTCTGACAATCGTAACAGTGTTGACTTTCTGTGTCTTACTTCCGGTCGATAAAGAGATCGGTATTAAGATCAGTCATAACCGTGTTCAGTTATTCCTGCCCAGCTTGTGTCCTTCGTCGTCTGCTGTCTCGTTGTTTCATGATTGTCAGTGTAACACTGTTAAACATGCAGAGAAAACAAGATGCAAAGCATATAAACGTACTCCCAGTTTATCTTGAATACGCGTCAGATATTCCACAAAGAGGAAAAACCGTTTTGGGCCGTTAGATCCGTTAGTAACGGCTATTCTGGTAAAATAGGCCATCATCTGTGACCCATAATGAACATACCTACACATTTTCAGAAAGATCGACCAACTACTTTCTGAGATTTTCCATACAGAAGAAAACCGTTATGGGCCGTCATAGCCGTTCGTAACGGCTACAACGGTAAAATAACAAATCGGGCATCATCCGTGACCCATAATGAACATGCCTACAATTTTTCAGAAAGATCGGCGTAGTACTTACTGATATATTCAATAAAAAAAGAAAACCATTATGGACCGTTATAGGCGTTCGTAACTGCTATAACGGTAAAATAAACATAGGGTATCATACGTGACCCATAATGAACATACCTACAAATTTTCAGAAAGATCGGCCTAGGACTTTCTGAGATATTCCATAAAGAAGAAAAACCGTTAAGGGCCGTTATAGCCGTTCGTAACGGCTATAACGGTAAAACAAATCATCGGGCATCATCCGTGATCCATAATAAAAATACATACAAATTTTCAGAAAGATCGGCCGAGTACTTTCTGAAATATTCCATAAAAAAGAAAAACCGTTATGGGCCCTTAAAGCCGTTAGTAACGAATATAACGGTAAGATAAAACATTGAACATCATCCGGGACCCATAATGAACATACCTACAAATTTTCAGAAAGATCGACCAAGTACTTTCTGAGATATTCCACAAAAAAGAAAACGTTATTGGCCGTTATAGCCGTTAGAAACAGATTTTCAGAAAGATCGGCCCAGTCGTTTTGTCTGGAGCGAGTGGAACACATTTTGACCACGGACACACACACACACACACACACACACACACACACACACAACAGCATTTCTACGTTCCCATGGTAAAGTACTCTCTTTTCTATAAGAACTGGGAGTACAAAAAACCACAAAAAGAACAAGTTGGCTTTTTCATTTTCCCAAGTTTTCGGTGAGTACGCCTCGCCTTCCTCTGGGGAGGTCACTGGCCTCAAGCTCACGCAGGTGGGCATACTACCAACGATTGTGACAATCACTCAACCAAAGAAGAAGAAAGAAGCGGGAACAGTGAAGAACATGGAATACAATCTATCAATACCAGGACACACATTCATGGGTGTGTGCATATACTGAATGTGCGAATGGTGTGCATGTGCACGAGTGAGTGAGTGAGTCAGTACGCTGTAGGTGGAGAGAGGGCGGTTGGAAGAGTATGTGTGTGTGTGAATGTGCCTATTCATCTGCGTTATTGGAATGTGGTATAGTAGTAGTAGTGGCAGTTGCAGCATCGGCAGCAACAGTAGTAGTAGTAGT
>CM065724.1:58574254-58579254 GCA_033310375.1 Conus canariensis
TCTCTGTCTCTCTCTGTCTCTGTCTCTCTCTGTCTCTCTCTGTCTGTCTCTCTCTCTCTCTCTCTCTCTCTCTCTCTCTCTCTCAAACGCTGAGCAGACAAGACGACAGAGGAAATCCTACCCGGGTATATGACATTAAGAACACTTTAACAGAAAATGCGTTTGGCATGATGTAGCGGTTCTCGAGAGGTAGGGAAAGAAAAGTTTCCTTTACCAGAATATAAACAGCATATCGGCTATCATCTTCATCAACACTGGCCTTCTCATATGTCCTGGGAAGAAGACAATAAAAGTAATCTTACTCCTTTCACGATATCCTTCAGCCCAACAGAAAACCTCGCTGCAGGTAACGTGCACCTCTTAGAATGCGATAAGGATATTTTAGCATCGTCACAAAACAGCGTGAACAGGTCTGGATAATTTTGATATATTTTAAAGAGAAAAAAAACCGATCATTGTGCATATTTCTGTCACAGCAGGATATAGTGCTGAACTGGATCATCCTATACAATGCAAGATTTTATGCCATCAACCCCCTTTGGAAGGGTTTACTGTTTGTTTTTCTTTCTTTCTTATTCTTTTTGTTGTATCCATAACAAACGTTAAGGGTTCTGTTACTAGCCCCGGGTTAATGAGAACCACAACATTCAAATCAAGCACAAGATGGTGAGATACAGATGTTTCTGTTCATGTAATGTGTATCTTTGACTGTGATGCTACACACTTGGCATTCAGCTTGTTTGAAAAATACAAGACGAAACGTAATATACTAAGTAGATGTTCATCAGCAAGAAGACGATAGTTTCAAAATCTTTTGCAAAGTTTATCACTGTAGTATTCAATGAAAAGGAGAAAAAGCTATCTGGTTGACAACAAATTTTGATCGAAAAATGATACAATATTATCGTTACACATTTTCATTGAACATTTATATCTGATAAAGGTGTAAGTGATGTCGGTTGGTAAATTATAACACCTTTTTAAAAAAAAATCAAAGTTGACCCTTTTATCCCTCACACAATGGCGATTGCCGATTACGCTGCTTCACGTGTAGACAAAAAAATCGATGTGATGCAAACTGCGCTTTTTTCTGTTTCTTGTTGATTTTTTATAACTTGTGTGTCTTTTGTAATACTGTTGTTAATTGACTATTTCTATAAAAGACAAACTGACGACTGGCCGTAAAAGTGTGAATTCTTCTCTCTCTCATCTTCTCTCTCTCTCTCTCTCTCTCCTCTTCTCCAAGCTCATTCATCTCTCACCCCTCTCTTTTACGCTCCTCCCTCTCTCTCTCTCTCTCTCTCCTCTCTCTCTCTCTCTCTCTCTCTCTCTCTCTCCAAGCCCCATCCATTGCTAACCCTCCTCTCTCTCTCTCTCTTCCTCATCAGTCTCTTTCCCATCCCCCCTATCTCTCCTCATTCCCTCACTTACTCTTCCTCCTCCCTCTCTCTCTCTCTCTCTCCTCGTCCCTCAATTCTCTCTTCCTTCTTCTCTCTCCACCCCAAGTCTCTCTCCCCACCTCCCTATCTCTCTCATTCCCTCACTATAGTCACCTTGCTCCTCCCCATTCTCTCTCTCTCTCTCTCCCTCCCTTCTCTGTCTCTCCCTTCTCTCTCTCTCTCCTTCTATATCCACCTCTTTCTCTCTCATTTCTCTCTCACCTCCCCTTCTTCTCTCCCTTCTCCCGTTCTCCCTTCTCCTCTCTCTCTCTCTCCTCTCTTCTCTCTCTCCTCTTCTCTCTCTCTCTCTCTCTCAATTGCTGAGCAGACAACACGACATAGGAAATTTTAGTTGGGTACATGACATAAAGAACACTTTAATAGAAAATGGGCTTGGTATGGTTCGGGTTACCCGAGAGGGAGGGAAAGAAAAATTATCTTCGTCAGACTGTAAATAGCGTATTAGTGATAATTTTCATCAAAACTAGCATACTCATATATCAGAGAAAGAAAAGAAAATATTTGTAGTTCTTCTTTTTCACAACATCTTTCAACACAATGGATACCTCGGTGAAGTAATATGTACTCCTTCAAATTCGAAAAGGTTATTTTCGTAGCAGCACAAAAAAAGCATGAGTAGATTGGATAACATAGATAGGGTATATACATAGAGAGAGAGAGAGCGAGAAGGATCATTGTGCAAATTCTGTCACAGCAGGATGCACGTGCTGAGTTGAGGCGTGCTGTACACTGTGTGTTTGCATAGTATCGTTCTCCTTTGTGAGAGTTCCTGAGTTCACTCTTTCTTTCTTTCTTCAGCCCTTCCTTCCTTCCTTCCTTCCTTCCCTTCCTTCTTTCTTTTCTTTCTTCTTCCTTTTCTTCTTTTCTTTCTTTCTTTCTTTTTTTCTCCTTTTTTTCTAATTGTATCCATAGCAAACTTTCGGGGGAATATTACCGTACAGTGATAATTAGAACAAAAGTAGTCAAACCAAACACAAGATGATGTGATACCGATGTTTCTGTTGATGTATTGCCCCGTATTGCTCAGAAAACGATGATCATCTCTGTCTGTCTGTCTGTCTGTCTGTCTGTCTGTCTGTCTGTCTTCTCTCTCTCTCCCCTCTCTCTCTCTCTCTCTCTTAAATTCTCCATCCTTTGCTAACTCTCTCCCATTCCATCTCTGTTTTCCACCGTCTCACCTTATCTCTCCTCCATCTCTCTCTCTCTTTCTCTCTCTCTCATCTCTCTCTCTCTCTCTCCACTCTCTCTCTCTCTCTCTCTCTCTCTCTCTCTCTCTCCTTCACCATCCCCCTCTCTTTCTCCCTCACCCCCCCCTCTCTCCCTCTATGTCCCACCCCCAAATTTCCCTCCCCACCCTCACTCTCTTTCTCTCCCCTCTTCATCTCTCCCGCTCCACACCCCCCCCCTTCTCTCTCTCTCTCCCCCCCCCCCCTCTCTCTCTTCCTCCCTTCATCCCTCCTCCTCTCAGTCTTCTCTCTCTGTCTCATGTTCGTTAGTAAGACCGACAGTGACAAAAGAGTGTTTAACTGGGCGTCACCTGACTCAGCCGCTACGAATGGCAACGGCCTGTGGTGACAGTGAAAAATGCCCCTTTGACTTTTTTACCTTGTCGCCCAGCAGAGCGGAGGCAGCTGGACACACGAGACGGTCAACCTTGGCAGTGGACAACGACTGTAGCCAGCACTGTGGAACAAGCAGTGGTTCCAGCAACCGAAACCTGTGGTTACAGCTAGCACTGTATAGGGAGGGGGAGGGAAGGGGGTGGGGGTGGGGGGGGGGTGGTGGTAGGGACTGTCGGTGTCTGGAAGATGGAGCGTCAACTTTGAAAGAAGACTATTGTTGTGAAGAATGGTTATGATTGATGGTGAGTTCGGTCGTGAGAGAGAGAGAGAGAGAGAGAGAGAGAGAGAGAGAGAGAGAGAGAGAGAGAGAGAGAGAAAAGACAGACAGACAGACAGACAGAGACAGAGACAGAGTGTGTGTGCGTGTGTATATGTGTGTGTGTGTGTGTGTGTGTGTGTGTGTGTGTGTGTGTGTGTGTGTGTGTGTGTATGTGTGTGCGTACGTGTGTGTGAGAGAGCACGCGCGCCTCTGTGTGGGGTGTGTGTGTGTGTGTGTGTGTGTGTGTGTGTGTGTGTGTGTGTGTGTGTGAGCGTGCATGCGTGTGTGTGTGTGTGTGTGTGTGAAAGAGGTGGGCGAAGGAGAGAGAGAGAGAGAGAGAGAGAGAGAGAGAGAGAGAGAGAGAGAGAGAGAGAGAGTGGCGTGGGGTGTAAGGGGGAAGCTGGTATGGAGGTGAGACGGGAAAGGACAGGAGAAAAGGGTGCGAGCTTGCAAGTATCCTGGGTCTCCGTTTCAGAAAGAAGAAAGGGAAAAAAAACCCATTGGAAATCAAGACTCAAAGCAATACAGAAAGACTATACTCTCATATCACCACCATGCGCCAGCACACTAATACAACAACACCACCCAGAACGCAGTAACGCACATCAAGCAGCGGATTATTTATTCATTCATTTATATGTCTTACTCATGTACAATGACCGTACCAAAACAAAAAAAGTCTGACCGCTCTTACTACAAATAAAAACAGAAAGAAAGAAAAAAGGAAAAAAGATCAACTCAGATCGGGTTGGGATTCTACCCTCTCGGTTCTTTGAGTGCTGTTAGCCTTTCGCATGAAATAATGTACATAAGTATGCACATTTAAAGATCCCACGGCAACGAAAGGAGAATTGTTCCCAGCAAAAAGTAAACAAAAACAGGCCGCCAAATGTGTGTCACTGTGCTGTAACGACTCGCACTCTCCCTCGAGAAGGGGAGCCCAAATTGTACACAGTGAGACAGTATGTTGGATCCAAAAAGATCGTGTGATACAATGCGCTATGAGTGTAGTTCTTACAGTATTGTGGAGGTACGAAAGACTGTTTTTTTTTTCTTGTTTGAAATGGCATCAGTTACCGGATCAGTGGAGCACCTAGGGCGGTGATTTTCTTTTTCATTTTCACATTCCCCCCCCCCCCCCCCCCTAAAGGTCGAAAATCCATCTCTTCATTTTTTGGCGCAGCACACTGTCCTCTTCATCTGCCAAAAAACAAAAAGTGAAAAAAACAAAACAATTTCTACTACCAACTCTTTTTTTTTTCTTGATATGCAGTGATTTTTATGACCACTATCTTTTTTTCTCTTCTTGTTTTATTTTTTTTAACCAGTCTCTGACACACCGTGCGTAGTCTGTATGTTCTCAACGAAAGACAGTGTCAACGTTCCTTCAATGCAAGCTATGGGAGCAAGAAGTCAACAGCACCAACGGCAGAATGCAGATGTAGCTGTTGCAGAGGATGGGTGTGGCTCCTGTTGCTGGCAATAGTTCTATACCTGTTGCTAATGATGGTGATGCTTTCTGCTGCCGGTGATGATCATGGGTTTTGTGTTGGTGATGGTTCTGTGGCTGTTGGTTGGTGATGGTTATGTGGCTGTTGTTGGTATGGTTATGTGTTTTGATGGTTATGTGGCTGTTGTTGGTGATGGTTATGTGGCTGT
>CM065724.1:58589254-58594254 GCA_033310375.1 Conus canariensis
GTATGCTGATGATATTGTTATTATTCGTCGTTGACACGTGGTTCGATCACACAGGAGTGGCATGGGTAGGGGGCAGTGCCGGAATTCACCTTTACAGATCTAACGCTTCCGTCCTTTCCCCAGTTTCTTTTCGTTTTTACTCCTTAACTTCCAGCATTCCATGGAGCCCTTTATTTCATTCCCGTACTATTCATTTATCCATGGAGCCCCTTTATTTCATTCCCTTACTATTCATCTATCCATGGAGCCCCTGTATTTCATTCCCTTACTATTCATTTATTCATGTATGTATTTAGGGTGAAGGTGGCGAGGAGTGGGACGGGGATGGGGAGGACATCATTATATCTTCTTCTTCAAAGGTTTTCTCTCCAAGTGGTGTGTCTGCACAATAGGTTTTTGCTCGTTGAGTCTGGTGGATGAAAGATCTCTGGAGAAGGTGGTTCTAGGGAAGAGTCGAAGAGGCAGTCAACCGAAATCTCCGATGTGAACGCTAGTGAACATCTTACGCGGTATCTGGTCTTCGGTGAAGAAGGTACAGTAGCCATCCTTGCTGGTGTGGCTGGGATGTTGTTGAAGTCATCTTTTCTTTTTTCCCCGAAAATGGAGTATGGCTGCCTTAATGGCAGGATGAAATACGGTCATACACACAAAACTCTACTCCTTTTGTTGGGCAGATGGGATTAATACTTGCCTGTCTATACAGGGAGTGTCCGCAGGAGTATCTTTTCTCTTCTCTGCTTATCCTTCCCTATGGGCATGGCCTCTTCATGGCTGAGATGTTCAGGCCTTTAAAGGCCCTGAGGAGGTCGGCTTGTCTGAAGTGAATCTGAAGACAGGTGACATCCTGCTTCTTCTGTAGCCGCAGGCTGTTCTCCTCATTTGCTGGTCTGTCGGCCTCCACGCTTCCTTGGATGTTGCAGTGCGAGGGAGCCCACTCAATGAATTCACAGTCAGTGCATTGCAGGAGGACGGCTTAGGCGCAGCAAGAGTGTTCAGTTCAGTTCCTTGTTTGGGGATTGCTGCAAGGCTGTCCAGTGCCTTGTTTTGGGAAAGCTGCAAGAATGTCGAGTTCACTGTTTGGCACAGCTGCAAGAATGTCGAGTTCACTGTTTGGCGCAGCTGCAAGAATGTCGAGTTTACTGTTTGGCACAGTTGCAAGAATGTCGAGTTCACTGTTTGGCACAGCTGCAAGAATGTCGAGTTTACTGTTTGGGGAGCTGCAAGAATGTCGAGTTTACTGTTTGGGGCAGCTGCAAGAATGTCGAGTTTACTGTTTAGCATACCTGCAAGAATGTCGAGTTTACTGTTTAGCACACCCGCAAGAATGTCGAGTTTACTGTTTGGGGCAGCTGCAAGAATGTCGACATTACTGTTTAGCACACCTGTAAGAATGTCGACTTTACTGTTTAGCACACCTGTAAGAATGTCGAGTTTACTGGGGCAGCTGCAAGAATGTCGAGTTTACTGTTTGGGGCAGCTGCAAGAACATCGAGTTTACTCTTTTGGGCGGCGGCAAGAATTTTGTGTTCACTGTTTTGGGGCAGCTGCAAGAATGTCCAGTTTTTTGTTTGGTTTCATATACTGCGCTCAGTGGAACTCTTGCAAGTCTCGAACTGTTGCAAAAGTTTGACATAGTGAACATACATATGCACTTAAACAGGGGTATGAAAAACTCCTCCTTTTGGGGATGTTTGGGAAAGGTTGCAGGACGGGGAGAAGCACCAGAACAGATGACAATTCCTTCTGTCGTGGGGTTTATCTCTGTTCTAGTTCAGAGTTCTGATAGTGAG
The DNA here is from genome assembly GCA_033310375.1 of Conus canariensis. NCBI lineage: Eukaryota > Metazoa > Mollusca > Gastropoda > Neogastropoda > Conidae > Conus > Conus canariensis. The sequence continues at coordinate 58,591,045 of CM065724.1, forward strand.
ATGGGATTACCCTTTGTTCCAGCTTTGTAGAGTGAGGAATACAGACCAGCTACTAGGGACTGCTGGACGATCTTCCTGTCTGCCAGTGTGACAGTTCTGTTCACCTCTTCAGCCTGAACCCTCAGAGTATGCCCCAGTCTGGTGCTGTTTGGGGGAGGGGGGGGGGGGGCTGCCCGATGTTGTCTGCGGTGACGTCTTTTGTCTCAGCTTCAGACAGAGTGCCTTACGGCCTCAGAATGCCAGGAACGTTGTTTCCGAAACACTGCTGTGTTTTCCAGGCTGACGCTGTGGTGTTCTTCCTTACAAAGCTGGATGAAGTCTGGGTTCTGTCTCTCAAACCAACGTGTTGGGTGTATCAGACTGACTTTTTCTTTAGGGGGATACGGTAACTTAGATTAGTTTGGGAGCGTTTGAATTTGGCCCAGTGCGGTGGACCTGGGGGAGAAGCTGTGGGAACTGGCACCAGCCGCCGTGGCGAAGTGATTAGCGTCGCAGACTCCCGGCTGGGAGGTCGTGGGTTCGAATGCCATCAGAAGTCATGTGGGTTTTTCTGCCCCGACTGGCTCCTACCCAGAGTTGAGTTGCTGCGGACTCAGTTGGGAAGACTGGGACCACACAGTCGAGTTTCATCCACTTAATGGATGCGTTTCTGAGAGTGTTGCTCAAATTTCCTGACCAACACTGCAAGTGCCTGTATTTCTCGGGCCTGGTTGACGCCGGGATATATTATGAAAGGAAGCGTAGAGTACAGCCCTGTCATGTAGTCTCAGACCGAAATGGAAATCCGTAGCATCATCTTAATCATCCTCATTCTCATCGATCAGCATAAAAAAAAAAATGTCTCAAATTCTGTGGCCCTTCATGCCCTGCTCTCATAGTGACCTCAGTTTCGATGTCCTCTCCACGTCTGTGGCCTTGGTTTGGTTCCGTCGGGGTCATCGGTATCGGCGTGTCCATGGGGCCTGTCGTTGGACGGACGTGGTGGCGCCCTCCGGAGGGAGAGCTCACTCACGCCGGCTCCGCGACTAAGCAATTATTGTCGTCAGTAGGGGGCTTAGTAGGTGGTGTCCTGCGTATGTTAGATCAGAACAGGCGCCACTGAACACCACCGAAGTGACTCGGCAGCAGTGCAGTGTCTCCTCCGGTGGGTTGCCTCTTGACGACTTGACATTGACTGCTCCCTGTGGGTTGCCGGTGCCGCCGCTGCGGCGGGGCCGACCGGGCTGTGGCTGTGGACGGGGTGTCGGAATGAGCGGCGTGGGTGCACTGCCTCTGAGGTGGCGCAGAGGTTGGGACAGCAAAAAAAAAAAAAAAAAAAAAAAAAAAGCTGTGGGAACTGGCGACGTCACTGAGGCAGACGGCGGACTTTTCTGCCAACACCGGACTCAACATTTAGCACGGCCAGGAACGCAGGAGAAGAAGAATTTGTGACTCTTCAAACGTTCGGAGGGAGTCCTCTTTTGGACATCTGTAGGTTGATAAGGTCACAGACCTGATACGGCCCTCTGCGGTCGGCTGGGCTTTAAACACCATAAATCAAATTGAACTGAACCCTTTGAGTTCATTTTATACTCATTTTTTCCCCAAAACTGTGTATATATACTAATAAATAGAAGAAAGAACACAAAGACACAAGAACATTTTGAAAGGCATTTGTACTGTATTTAATAAAGATTATGTATCCAGTACCTATCTGCGCCACAAAATGTTTTAGAAGTTATAATTACTAGTAATTGCAGTTTGTTTTAAATTTAGGCCTGATAGTGTGATAAGTGATTTTGGAGTCTAAAGAAAACCTGTGTTAGTTTGCTGTCACTGCCATTCGTAGTTTACAGCTTGGACTTTTTTTTTTAATAGAAAAGAAAAACATATCGGCATTCATAGGAGAGTATGACGTTCCTATATTTTTTCAGTGTCGAAAAAAAAGTATGAAAAAACTCCAGGTATGTTTTCACCATTCCTGATAATGCAAGTGCATGCTGCAGCATAGAATGGAATAAGAGATAGGCAGGAAAACTGCAATAGATGATGGTTTATAGCCGCTCCCTGTAGCGGGCCCTTTTAAGACCGCTGCCCGTGCGTGTTCCCTTTGAATCATGCAACATGCAATGGCGGGCGTGGAAAATATGCCCACAGAATATCAAGCAGCGTTTTATTGCTTTTCCCCCAATCCTCTTTCAGTCGACAGAAGCCCAAAGGTAAATTACCGCGTTGTTGGCGAAAGTTTGGAGAGAATGGGCATTCGCGAATGTTGTATAGCTGTTTTTCTTTGGGCTGCTGCTTGTCCACAAATTATCTAGCATCTTGATTTGCATACCACGATGCTGTTGAATTAAATGACCGTTCCTTTCAAAAAGAGCTGCTCCTACATAATTATATATAATCAGTCATTATTAGTAGATAATGCAGTTTATTCGTAAATAAAACGCATACAACTAATACATTATATGCAGAAGTAAATCACATTATATAGGCTAAATAAATTACTACACACATAAATATCACACACATAAATCTTACACTCATAAATCTCAGTAGATAGCTGAATAATGCATTGATTACATCACATATTGATAAGCATCGCTGTTAATAAAAGCAATGACACCGGAGCCCAGACAACAGTAAGCACTTAATCAAATTGTCCAGTTAGAAAGGATTAGATAACAACGTTGTGATGTCTGTTCTGTGCGGAAATGTGGAAAAATGAGGTGGGAGGGGGGGGGAGAAAAAAAAAAACAAATTTGGGGAAAAGGAAAGAAAAAAGAATAAATTCTTCACTTTCTTTCGTTGGTTGGTCGGCTGGTTGGTTGGTTGGTCAGTTGGTTGGTTGGTCGGCTGGTTGGTTGGTCGGCTGCTTGGTTGGTTGGTTGGTTCGTTGGTTGGTTGGTCGGCTGGTTGGTTGGTTGGTCGGCTGGTTGGTTGGTCGGCTGCTTGGTTGGTTGGTTGGTTCGTTGGTTGGTTGGTCGCTGGTTGGTTGGTTGGTCGGCTGGTTGGTTGGTCGGCGGGTTGGTTGGGCGGCTGGTTGGTTGGTTGGTCGGCTGGTTGGTTGGTTGGTCGGCTGGTTGGTTCGTCGGCGGGTTGGTTGGGCGGCTGGTTGGTTGGTTGGTTGGTTGGTCGGCTGGATGATTGGTCGGCTGGTTGGTTGATCGATTGGTTGGTTGGTCGGCTGGTTGGTTGGTTGGTTGGTCGGCTGGTTGGTTGGTTGGTCGG
>CM065724.1:58596754-58607345 GCA_033310375.1 Conus canariensis
GTGGGGGGGGGGGGAGTGCCCCACCACACCTCCTTCTTCCAGTCAATGCGCCGTGCGGAATATTGTCCCGAGCGGCAACCTGTCCCTATCTCAAAGATCGCAGTAAGACACAGAAAGGTATATCCAAGAAAGGAAAGGAAGTGAGGTCATGGTGTTCACAGCAAAGCCGACCACGCAGTCATAGGAAAGCGGGAAGGTAGCCACAGATGCAAATTATACAGGCCTAGAAAGTGAACACAAAACCCAGCACATTTTTCGAGTGTCAGTTTTTATCACGTAAAGCCCAGCTGGCCATTAGGGCCGCCACCAGGTCCAAAGAAAACACAGCGAAACCTGTCAGGACAGGTCGACTGTCAAAACATACAAGAAAGTATAGTATGAAGATCAAGCAACACTTCATAATACGTCAAAACGTCCAGGATCAAGCACGTCCCATGTCCTCAACCACTACTCAAACATACCTCTAACCCTGACCCTGCTTATAACCTTAGCCCTGCCCTAACTCCAGATCACATTCATCCGATGTTCCGACCCTTACTCTGACCTATTTCGTACCTAATCTTATGTCCAATTCTGACCTTTCTTCTAGTATCTGTGACTTAGAACCTGGAATTTATTGAACCTGTTATTTGGAGCCTGTGATGTATTTAACCTGTGATTTAAAGCCTGAGATGTAATGAATCTGTAATCTCCAACCAGGGATTTGTTGAACCTGTGACTGAGAATATGGAACCTGTGACTTAGAACCCAGCACATTTGAAATTTTCGATTCAGAACCTGGAATGTGAGGAATCTGTGATTTAGCGCCCTGGAAAGGTTTGAATCTGTAATTTAGAACGTAAGACTTATCGCACCTGTAATGTAAAACATATTGGATCTGTAATGTAGAACCTGAGATGTATCGAACCGGTCACATAGAACCTGAGACATATGGAATTTGTGACGTAGAACCTGAGACATATCGAACCTGTGATGTGGAACCTGGAACATATCGAACTGTGATGTGGAACCGGAGGTTTAGAACCTGGGACACATCGAACCTCAGATCTAAAGCCTGGGAAATGTGGAATCTCAGATTTAAGGCCTGGGAAATATGTTATCTCAGATTTAAAGCCTGGGAAATGTGGAATCTCAGATTTAAAGCCTGGAAAATATGGAATCTCAGATTTAAAACCTAGGAAATATGGAATCTGAGATTTAAAATCTAGGACATGTTGAACCTGATATGAAGAACCTGGACGTATCGATTCTGAAATTTAGAACCTGGGACATGTCGGACTTGCGTAATAAAAGCACACCCCGTGTATGTACAAACAAACAAACAAATCGGCGATGTGGAAGATTTCCTTTCCTACTTCTACCCCTTCAAATCAGCACTTACCTTGTTTGTGTTCAAAATTAAGTTTAACGGGTAAAAGAGAGAGAGAGAGAGAGAGAGAGAGAGAGAGAGAGAGAGAGAGAGAGAGAGAGAGAGAGAGAGAGAGAGAAGAAAAAAAAGGGAAAAAAAGGAAAGAAAAACTTCTCTCCTAGGGATTGGGGAACTTTTTAAACCCTTTTGAGGCAGATTTATTTTATTCCGCTGGGGTTTCTTTGGGGGTCGGAATTCATCAGGGGGACACGGCTGGTTGGCCCCCTGGCAAAATAAGCCCCCCAATCCATAAACTGTTGGTGTTTACCCCAAGGGGAAAAAAGAACCAATGCCCCCCAAAAACAGCAGCGAAGAGAAAAAATGAAAAAATAAAAGGTAGGGAAAAAAATTTTCGGAAACTGGACTTTATGAAATTGTTATAAAATGTTTAGGGACAATTTTTAGCCCCCTGGGATCGCCCCAGATCAAGGGGAAAAAAAAAAAAACCCGGGACAAGTAAAATAACCCCAATTTAAAAAACAAAATGGAATTGATAGGCGGGAAAATAAACGATAAAACAGAACAAGTTGGATTTTTTTGGTTTTCCCAAAAGAAAACCTAACACGATCTTGATTAAGGCCCGGACATTTTTAAATTTGAAAAAAAGAAACCCCAAAAACAAAAACAACAAATGTGGGGAAAAACCCACCCAACAATAACATTTCATAGAAAAGACTGGAAAAAGGAAAGGGGGGGGGGGGGGGGGGGGAGGAGGGGGGGGGGCGGAATTTGAAGTTTGGGAGAAACCCGGGTTTAAATTTTGAAAATTTTTGTTACAGATTGGAAACTTTTTCTAGCGGGCTTTTGGGGAACAACACCCCCTTTTTAAGGCCAGATTATTTGTTCCCCCCACCTTTGTTCCGCTGGGCGGATATAGGGAAAAAGGTGTTGTTCTCCTCCGGGGGTTTTAAATAGAGACCAACCACGCCCTTTTACTGTTGTTTTCACCCAACCAATCAAAAAAAAATAATAGCACCCCCAAAGGCACAAAGGCGAAAAAACAAAATGAAAGTTGGGGGGGAAAAAAAAACTGAAAAACTAAGCTTATCCCAATAGTATAAAAGAAGGGACAATTTTTTCCTGCCTGAACCCCCAAAGTTGCAAAAGGGGATCAAAAACAACCACAGAGGACAAAACAAATTTTCTAACTCAATTTATCAAAAAAATCGGAAATGAAATGAGGAGGGAACAGTAAACGATAAACCCCGTAAAACAATTGGGTTTTTTTGCCCCCATAAGAAAACCTAACACAGAGTAATTGTATTCAAGACGGACAGCTTTTAAAAACTTAAAAAAAGTGACAAATACATAGACGAACATTTAATGGGGGGGAAAAAAAAACAAGGCAGGCCCAACAACTGAACTTTTCATAGAAATGATTGGAAAAAATTTGGATTAAGGGGGGGGGGGGGAGGAGGAGGGGGGGGGGGGGGGAAATTTTGAAGAGGGAGAACTGGGAAATGAAATTAAAAAAATATGTTACAGATATGAAAACTCTTCACTAGCTGCAAAAGGGAAACCATCAAAATCCCTTTTGAAGGAGATATATTTGTATTGCCTGCTCGGGCCTTTTCCGCTGGGTCGGATCATAGGGGAACGGCGGGTTGTGTCTGCGCTCCTGGCGTAAATTTAGAGGACACACCACAGTCCATAATATGTGGTGTTCTCACCACCAAAGGGTGAAAAAAAGAACCCAATAGCACCCCCAAAGCAGCAGCGAAGGCGTAAATAAAACTAAATGAAAGTGTGGGGGAAAAAAATTGTGAAAAAACTAGAGAATTAGCAAAATAAATTAAAAAAGAAAGGGGGAAAATTTTTGGCCTACCCCTGGGATCGCCAAAGATGAAGGGAGATAAAAAGAAAAACACCAGACGGACAGAAAAAAAATAAAATAACCTAAATTTAATCAAAACAAAATCGGAAATAAAAGGGGCAGGGAACATAACGATAAACAGTAACAATTTGGGTTTTTTTTGCTCCATAAGAAAACCTCCCCAAAAGTAACTTTTTCAAGCCCGGCCAGCCTTTTAAATTTGAATAAAGTCAGACAAATCTGACAAAACAATCAAATAGTGGGGGAAAAAAAACAAGCGCGGGCCCAACAATGAACTATCTTCATGTAATGATTGGAAAGATTTGGATTTAAAGGGGGGGGGGGGGGGGGGGGGAGGGGGGGGGGCGGAATTTGAAGATGGAAAAAAGGGGAACATGAAATTAAAAAAATTTTGTTACAATATGAAAAACTCTTATAGCTGCATAAGGGAACCATCACAATCCCTTTTAAAGGCAGATATATTTGTATTGCCTGCCCCGGGGGCCCTTTTCGTCCGGGGGTCGGACTATCGGGAGACACGGTGGTTGTGTTGCGCCCCTGGCGTAAAATTGAGACACACCACGTCCAAATACTGTGGGTTTCACCAAGGTGAAAAAAAAGAACCCAATAGCACCCCAAAGCAGCCAGCAAAGAGCAGAAAATAAAACTAAATAAAAGGTGGGGAGGAAAAAAAGTTGCTGAAAAACTAGAGCATTATGCAAATAGATAAAATGTAAGGACAATTTTTGACCCTACCCCGAGGATCCGCCCAAAGTGAAAGGGAGATCAAAGACAAAACACAGACGGACAAAAACAAATACAAATAACCTAAATTTTAAATAAAAAACAAAACGGAATGAAAGAGGCAGGGAAAACAGTAAACGATAAACAGTAAACAAGTTGGGTATTTTTTGCTCCCAAAAGAAACCTAAACAGAGTAATTGTATTAAAGCCCGGGACAGCCTTTTAAACTTAAATAAAGTCAGACAAATACATAGACGAACAATCTAATAGTGGGGGAAAAAACAGCGCGGGCCAAAAAAACAAAATTCTTCATATTGACTTGGCAAAGTTTTGGATTAAAGGGGGGGGGGGGGGGGGGGGGAGGGGGGGGGGGGAAATTTTGAAGATGGAAAAAAAGGGAAAACATGAAATTAAGAAAATATGTTACAGATATAAAAAACCTTCACTAGCTGCAAAAGGGAACATCAAAACCCCCTTTTTGAAGGCAGTTTTAAATTTGTATTCCCTGCTCCAGGCCTTTCGCCGCTGGGTGGACTCTAGGGAGACAGGTGGTTGGGTCTGCGCCCTGGCGTCAATAGAAAACACCACAGCCCATTTACTGTGGGGGGTTTCCCACCAAGGGGCAAAAAAAGAACCCCAATAGCCCCCCCAAAGCACCAGCGAAGAGCAGTAAATGAAAAAAAATGAAAGTGTGGGGAGGAAAAAAGTTGCTGAAAAAACTAGAGACTTAGCAAATAGTATAAAATGTAGGGAAAATTTTTGAGCCTACCCCTGGGTCCCCAAAAGATGAAAAGGGAGATCAAAAGCAAACACACAGACGGACAAAAAAACAAATACAAAAAACCCCAAATTTAATCAAAACAAAAGGGAAAATGAAATGAGGCAGGGAACAGTAAACAAAAAACGTTAAAAAAAGTTGGGTATTTTTTGCCCCCTAAAAAACCCAACACGATTTAACTTGATTCAAGACCGGAAGCCTTTTAAATTGAAAAAGTCGACAAATACATAGCGAACAATCTAATAGTGGGGGAAAAAACAAGCGCAGGCAACAACTGAACTTTTTATGTAATGCTTGGCAAAGATTTGGGACTTAAGGGGGGGGGGGGGGGGGGGGGGGGGGGGGGGGCGGAATTTAAAGATGGAGAAACTGGGAAAGAAATTAAAAAAATAGTTACGATATAAAAAATCTTCATGCGCAAGGGAACTTTTTCCACCCCTTTTTAAAGGGCAGATTATTTGTATTGCCTGTCCGACCCTTTCGTCCGCGGGTCGGTCATCAGGGGCCCGGTGGTTGTGTCTGCGCCCCCCCGGGCGAAAAATAGAGACACACCCAGTCCTAATATGTGGTGTTCTCACCCAAGGGTGCAAAAAAGAATCCAATAGCCCCCCCAAAGCAGCCAGCGAAGAGCAGTAAATGAAACTAAATGAAAGTGTGGGGAGGAAAAAAAGTTGTGAAAAACTAGAGAATTATGCAAATGTATAAAATGTAAGGGGCAATTTTTGACTCGCCTGGGATCCGCCCAAAGATGAAAGGGGAACAAAGAAAACAAAACGACGGAAGAAACAATACAAAAAACCTCAATTTTAAATCAAAACAAATCGGAAAAAAAAATGGGGCGGGGGGCAGTAAACATAAACAGAAAAAATTTGGGTTTTTTTTTGCCCAAAAAGAAAACCTAACACGAGTAACGTATTAAAGCCGGCACCCCCTTTTAAAAACTTGAATTAAGTCAGAAAAATAATAGACGAAAAATTTAAATTGGGGGGGAAAAAAAGGGCAGGCCAACAATAAACTATCTTCTATAATGATTGGCAAGTTTTGGGGATTAAGGGGGGGGGGGGGGGGGGGAGGAGGGGGGGGGCGGAATTGAAGATGGAGAAACGGGGGAACATAAAATTAAAGAAAATATTTTACAGATATGAAACTTTCACTAGTGCATGGGGGAAACCATCAAAACCCCTTTTTAAAGGCAGATATATTTGTATTGCCTGCCCCCGGCCTTTGCCCCGCGGGGTCGGACTCATGGGGAGACACGGTGGTTGTGTCTGCGTCCTGGCGCAAATAGAGACACACCACGTCATAATTGTGGTGTTCTCACCCCCAAGGGTGCAAAAAAAAAACCCAATAGCCCCCCCCAAAGAGCCAGCGAAGAGAGTAAAAGAAACTAAATAAAAAGTGTGGGGAGGAAAAAAAAATTTTGCTGAAAACTAGAGACTTTGAAATGTTATAAAATGAAAAGGGCAATTTTTGAGCCTAGTGAGGATCCCCCCAAAAAGATGAAAGGGAGATCAAAAGAAAAACACACGACGGACAGAAAACAATACAAATAACTAAATTTAATCAAAACAAAACGGAAATAAAAAAATGAGGCAGGGAACAGTAAACGATAAACAGAAAACAATTTTGGTATTTTTTTGGCTCCCATAAGAAAACCAAAAAAAAAAAAAAAAAAAAAAAAGGTAATTGTATTCAAGCCGGCACAGCCTTTTAAATTTGAAAAAAGGTCAACAAATCCCTTTTAGACGAAAAATCTAATTGGGGGGAAAAAAAAAGCGCAGGAAAACATGAAAACTTCATAGAAATGATTGGAAAAGTTTTGGGATTTAAAAGGGGGGGGGGGGGGGGGGGGGGGGGGGGGGGGAATTTGAAGTGGAGAAACGGGGAAAACATGAAATTAAAAAATTATGTTACAGATATGAAAACTCTTCATAGCTGCAAAAGGGAACCTCACAATCCTTTTGAAGGCAGTTATTTGTATTGCCGCCCGGGCCCTTTCGCCCGCTGGGCGGATCATCAGGGAGACACGGTGGTTGTGCTGCGCCCCTGGCTTTAAAATAGAGCACCCCACAGTCCATAAAATGTGGTTTTCAACCAAGGGTGCAAAAAAAAATCCAATAGCCCCCCCCAAAGCACCCAGGAAGGCAGTAAATAAATAAATGAAAGTGTGGGGGGGAAAAAAATTTGGGAAAAAAACTAGGGGGACATTTGAAATGTAAAAAATGAAAGGGAATTTTTGAGCTACGCTGAGGACCCGCCAAAGATGCAAGGGAGATCAAAAGACAAACACACAGCGGACGAAAAAAATCAAATAACCCAATTTAATAAAAAAAAATCGGAAATAAAAAGAGGCGGGAACAGAAAACGAAAAAACAGTAAAAAAGTTGGGTATTTTTGCTCCCAAAAGAAAAACCTAACACAGAGTAACTTGTTTTCAAGACCGGCACACCTTTTTAAACTTAAATAAAGTCAGACAAATCTAGCGAACAATCAATGTGGGGGAAAAAAAAAGGCAGGCAAAAAAAAAAGGGGGAAAATTTTTTAATTAAATTTTGGGGGAAAGGGGAAAAAGAAAAAAAAATATTTTGTTTTGCCTGGGCCCTCCCAAAGGAAAAAACCTTTTGTCGCTGGGGGGGGATCATCAGGGAGACCGGTGGTTGTGTCTGCGCCCCTGGCGTCAAATGAGAAACCCAGTCCATAATACTGTGGTTTTTCCACCACAAGGTGAAAAAAAGAATCCAATACCCCCAAAGACCCAGCAAAGAGCAGTAAATAAAACTAAATAAAAGTGTGGGGAGGAAAAAAAGTTGCGAAAAAACTAGGACATTATGAAAATTAGTATAAAAATTTAAGGGGACAATTTTTGAGCTCGCTGAGGATCCCCCCAAAGATGAAAGGGAGATAAAAGAAAAAACCACAGACGGACGAAAAAAATACAAATAACCTCAATTTTAAATTTCAAAAACAAAATCGGAAAGAAATGAGGCGGGGAACAGAAAACGAAAAACAGTAAAAAATTTGGGGTTTTTTTGCTCCAAAAAAAACTAACACAGGTAATTGTTTTAAAGCCGGCACACCCTTTTTTAAACTTAAATAAAGTCAGAAAAATTAAAGAAAAAACAATTAATAGGGGGGGAAAAAACAAGCGCGGGCCCAACAAAAAAACTAATCCCCGTAATGATTGGGCAAAGTTTTTGGACTTAAGGGGGGGGGGGGGGGGGGGGAGGAGGGGGGGGGGGGGAATTTGAAGATGGGAAAGGGGACTGAAATTAAAAAAAATATTTACAGTTATAAAAAATCTTCACAGCTGCAAAAGGGCCCATCACAACCCCTTTTTAAAGGGGAAAATTTTTTATTGCCTGCTCCAGGCCTTTCGCCCGCGGGTGGGGGACTCATCAGGGGGACCGGTGGTTGTGTTGCGCTCCTGGCGTCAAATGAGACACACCCAGCCCAAATATGTGGTGTTCTCACCCCCCAAGGGTGCAAAAAAAAAAGCACCCCAAAGCAGCCAGCGAAGAGCAGTAAATGAAACAAAATGAAAGTGTGGGGGGGAAAAAAAGTTGTGAAAAATAGAGACATTATGCAAATAGTAAAAAATGTAAGGGAAAATTTTTTGAGCCTAGCCTGAGGTCCCCCCAAAGATGCAAGGGAGATCAAAAGCAAAACACAGACGGCAGAAACAAATAAAATAACCTCAATTTAATCAACAAAATGGGAAAATAAAAGAGGCAGGGGAACAGAAAACGATAAACAGAAAAAACAAGTTGGGTATTTTTTTGCCCCCATAAAAAAACCTACACAGAGTAAACTTGTATTCAAGACCGGACAGCTTTTAACTTGATAAAGTCAGCAATACATAGACGAACAATTTAATTTGGGGAAAAAACAAGGCAGGCAACAACTGCCCTATTTATTGTAATGGGACTTGGCAAAGATTTGGACTTAAGGGTGGGGGGGGGGAGGGGGGGGCGGAATTTGAAGATGGAGAAACTGGGAAACATGGAAATTAAGAAAATAGTTACGATATGAAAACCCTTCACTAGCTGCCAAAGGGGAAACCCATCACAACCCTTTTGAAGGCGTATATTTGTATGCCGCTCGAGGCCTTTCGTCCGCTGGGTCGGACTCTCAGGGAGACACGGCTGGTTGTGTCTCGCTCCTGGGTCAAATAGAGACACACCACGTCCTAAATACGTGGTGTTCTAAACCACCAAGGGTGCAAAAAAGAATCCAATGGAACCCCAAGCAGCCGCGAAGAGCAGTAATGAAACTAAATGAAGTGTGGGGAGGGAAAAAAGTTGCTGAAAAACTAGGACATTATGCAAATAGTATAAAATGTAAGGGACAATTTTTGAGCCTACCTTGAGGATCCGCCCCAAAAAGTTTGCAAGGGTGTCAAAAGACAAACCACAGACGGACAGAAACAAATACAAATAACCTCAATTAACAAACAAAACGGAAAAGAAATGAGGCAGGGAACAGTAAACCGATAAACAGTAAACAAAGTTGGGTATTTTTCTTCCCATAAGAAAACCTACCCCAGAGTAACTTGTATTCAAGCCGGCACACCCTTTTTAAACTTGATTAAAGTAGACAAATACATAGACGAACAATTATAGTGGGGGAAAAAACAAAGCGCCAGGCATTAAGGGAACAAAATCACAATCCCTTTTGAATGCAGATATATTTTTATTGCCTTTGTTCCGAGGCCTTTCGTCCGCTGGGTCGGACTCATCAGGGGGGACACGGCTGGTTGTTGTCTGCGCCCCTGCGTCAAATGAGGCACACCACATCCATAATACTGTGGTGTTCTCACCACCAAGGGTGCAAAAAAGAACCCAATAGCACCCCAAGCAGCACAAAAAGAGCAGTAAAAAAACTAAAATGAAAGTGTGGGGAGGAAAAAAAGTTGCTGAAAAACTGAGACATTATGCAAATAGTATTAAAATGTAAGGGGACAATTTTTGACCCTAGCCTGAGGATCCGCCAAAGATGCAAAGGGAAAGATCAAAAGACAACACACAGACGGACAGAAACAAATACAAATAACCTCAATTTAATCAATAACAAAAGTCGGAAAATGAAATGAGGCAGGGAACAGTAAACGATAAACAGTAACAAGTTGGGTATTTTTTGCTCCCATAAGAAAACCTAACACAGAGTAACTTGTATTCAAGACCGGCACAGCCTTTTAAACTTGAATAAAGTCAGACAAATACATAGAAAAACAATCTAATTAGTGGGGGAAAAAAAACAAGCGCAGGCCAACAACTGAACTATCTTCATAGTAATGACTTGGCAAAGATTTGGACTTAAGGGGGGGGGGGGGGGGGGGGGGAGGAGGGGGGGGGGGCGGAATTTGAAGATGGAGAAACTGGGAACATGAAATTAAGAAAAATATGTTACAGATATGAAAACTCTTCACTAGCTGCAAAAGGGGAAACCCATCACAATCCTTTTGAAGGCAGATATATTTGTATTGCCTGCTCCGAAGGCCTTTCGTCCGCTGGGTCGGACTCATCAGGGAGACACGGCTGGTTGTGTCTGCGCTCTGGCGTCAAATAGAGACACCCCACAGCCCCATAATACTGTGGTGTTCTCACCACCAAGGGTGCAAAAAAGAATCCAATAGCACCCCCAAAGCAGCCAGCGAAGAGGCAGTAAATGAAACTAAATGAAAGTGTGGGGGGGAAAAAAAAGTTGCTGAAAAACTAGAGACATTATGCAATAGATAAAATGTAAGGGACAATTTTTGAGCACCCCTGAGGACCCCGCCCCAAAGATGAAAGGGGAGATCAAATGTAAAAAATTTTGGGAAAATTTTTGAGCCTAGGGGGGCCCCCAAAGA
>CM065724.1:58607445-58609945 GCA_033310375.1 Conus canariensis
AAAGGCTGTGCCGGTCTTGAATACAAGTTACTCTGTGTTAGGTTTTCTTATGGGAGCAAAAAATACCCAACTTGTTTACTGTTTATCGTTTACTGTTCCCTGCCTCATTTCATTTCCGATTTTGTTTTGATTAAATTGAGGTTATTTGTATTTGTTTCTGTCCGTCTGTGTGTTTGTCTTTTGATCTCCCTTGCATCTTTGGGCGGATCCTCAGGCGTAGGCTCAAAAATTGTCCCTTACATTTTATACTATTTGCATAATGTCTCTAGTTTTTCAGCAACTTTTTTTCCTCCCCACACTTTCATTTAGTTTCATTTACTGCTCTTCGCTGGCTGCTTTGGGGGTGCTATTGGATTCTTTTTTTGCACCCTTGGTGGTGAGAACACCACAGTATTATGGACTGTGGTGTGTCTCTATTTGACGCCAGGAGCGCAGACACAACCAGCCGTGTCTCCCTGATGAGTCCGACCCAGCGGACGAAAGGCCTTGGAGCAGGCAATACAAATATATCTGCCTTCAAAAGGGATTGTGATGGTTCCCTTATGCAGCTAGTGAAGAGTTTTCATATCTGTAACATATTTTCTTAATTTCATGTTCCCAGTTTCTCCATCTTCAAATTCCGCCCCCCCCCCTCCTCCCCCCCCCCCCCCCCCCCCCCCCCCCCCCCCCCCTTAAGTCCAAATCTTTGCCAAGTCATTACTATGAAGATAGTTCAGTTGTTGGCCTGCGCTTGTTTTTTCCCCCACTATTAGATTGTTCGTCTATGTATTTGTCTGACTTTATTCAAGTTTAAAAGGCTGAGCCGGTCTTGAATACAAGTTACTCTGTGTTAGGTTTTCTTATGGGAGCAAAAAGTACCCAACTTGTTTACTGTTTATCGTTTACTGTTCCCTGCCTCATTTCATTTCCGATTTTGTTTTGATTAAATTGAGGTTATTTGTATTTGTTTCTGTCCGTCTGTGTGTTTGTCTTTTGATCTCCCTTGCATCTTTGGGCGGATCCTCAGGCGTAGGCTCAAAAATTGTCCCTTACATTTTATACTATTTGCATAATGTCTCTAGTTTTTCAGCAACTTTTTTTCCTCCCCACACTTTCATTTAGTTTCATTTACTGCTCTTCGCTGGCTGCTTTGGGGGTGCTATTGGATTCTTTTTTGCACCCTTGGTGGTGAGAACACCACAGTATTATGGACTGTGGTGTGTCTCTATTTGACGCCAGGAGCGCAGACACAACCAGCCGTGTCTCCCTGATGAGTCCGACCCAGCGGACGAAAGGCCTCGGAGCAGGCAATACAAATATATCTGCCTTCAAAAGGGATTGTGATGGTTCCCTTATGCAGCTAGTGAAGAGTTTTCATATCTGTAACATATTTTCTTAATTTCATGTTCCCAGTTTCTCCATCTTCAAATTCCGCCCCCCCCCCCCCCCTCCCCCCCCCCCCCCTTAAGTCCAAATCTTTGCCAAGTCATTACTATGAAGATAGTTCAGTTGTTGGCCTGCGCTTGTTTTTTCCCCCACTATTAGATTGTTCGTCTATGTATTTGTCTGACTTTATTCAAGTTTAAAAGGCTGTGCCGGTCTTGAATACAAGTTACTCTGTGTTAGGTTTTCTTATGGGAGCAAAAAATACCCAACTTGTTTACTGTTTATTTATTTAAGATTTGTTTAGATTTCCGCCTGCAGTCCTCTCGCTTTGCAACTAATTCTTTTTAATTTTTTTTTAAGGTTTGTTTCAATATCCACCTACTGTCGCCTCATTTTTCAACCAACTTGTCTAACACAAGTTAAGACTTAAAAAGGGAGAGGCATTCTGGATTTTGTTAGGTATCAAACGAAAGCTATATTTTGTCTAATCAATGCATTATTAACATAGCAACTGTTATTGCTTAAACGGAAGTTGCTAGATTATTATGACGATCTCAGTGTCGATGTTTTAGTATTGTATGATAGGTTGTATACGTGTGCGTGATGTTACTATGACATTTCGAGTATATCTGGTATTTGATATTGTATGTCATGAAACGAAGTTATAAAAAAAAATCTTCTGAACCGAACTAAACTGTTCAAGTGTTTGTAAGCGCTAATATATCGTTCATTTAGTTAAGTTTAATGACAACTTTCGCCTCATGTTATAGCTTCTCTCAGCGTCTGTCTCTTCATAGAAATGTTCTGTGGATACATCAACTTTTCTATGCCCAGTCTCATCCACGTGTGTATGTCACTGTGTATTAGTTATGTCAGGACTTTCCTCGGTTATTTTTCTTTTATTCATTTTTTTTTAATTGTTGGTTCTTCTTCTGTCTTCAATGCGTGTATTGTTGATGCTTTTGTTTAATGCAGTAATGGGGAATTAGAAAAGCATTTTAGAAACAAAAAGCCAATAACTAAGTTGCCAAACGACTCCTCCGATATGTTTTCACGTTGTCCTGCTTGCTGTTAAATAAACGATATAGACACGGTTCTAATCATCCTCATGCTCTGCAGTCCTCCACCTGTGCGC
>CM065724.1:58619945-58629945 GCA_033310375.1 Conus canariensis
TTTCCTTCATTCTTTCCATTTCTCACGCAGGGTGCATGCTGTGTGTAACGTGTCATCCATACCAACGGCCAAACTGGCCTTCTCTTCCGAAAGTTGGTGATGGGATTTTACGTGTGAGCAAAATATTATGCGTGCGTTCACACATGGAACCTCGGTACATAGTCTCATTCGATGTATGGGAAATGGAGTCAGAACCAATGTTAACTCCGAGGGAAAAATCCCGCTCTACCCAAACGGAGATTCGTACCCGCAACCCCAGGATCACCAAGGTTATGAGTCCGGCGCTCTACCACTGAGCTAGTCCTGCCCTTCACTGAAGAAAAACAACGAAAACAAAGCATGCAGTACAAAGCAAGTGATCATCCCTCTTCCTGGATGCACTGCTCTTCAATGTGTGATCAGCATCCAATTTTTCATTCGCCTTTTAAGAGGATTCGTAAAAAAAAAAAGGTGTTAAAAAGATTCTTCTGCGAGAGATCAGCTGTCGTTCGAAGACGACATGTGCAGTAAAACATCGTAAGAACTAAAACGTAGAGTTGACGGAGCAAGAACACACCCAGATCAGATCTGCACAGATTCTCCTTTGGACAACCAGAATGCTGACTTTTCCACCTGCCGATCCGACGGCGTGAGGATGATGCATGAGGACAAAACTAATGGCTGACCGTCAGTCGGAAAGATTTCCTCTTTGACGTCAAACCCTTTAAGAACTTTTTTTTTTCATTGTCATAGCGACAATGAAGTGGATTTTAAACGTCAAAAACGCTGAATTAGATTCTATATTGTTTAACCTTCGTCCTTCTTTTTGATCTCTGTCTCTTTTATTTATAAATATTCTTGTATATGTCGGACTTTGTTATTCATCCGATTCTGTTAACTTCCTTACAACCGGGTAATGTAGACCTCGACGCTCACTTGTTCAGCAACGTTGCGAACAAAGGTATCAGAAATTCGTTTCTTCCAACAATGAATTCAGTGTACTTTCGCTGTAGTTTTCAGATAACAAGATTATGTCATACGTACTCCACATATTGTACATAGTAAGAGCATAATATGTCATATGTACACAAAGTATTTTCATATAGCAGTTCAAACCTTAATCACGTAGAAGCGACGCACTTTGAATGCTACGCAAACATTCGCTATGATCGACAATGAATAAATCAATCAATAAATAAATTCATAAAATAAAGACTGACAGCCAGCTGTCCTCAAAGAGTTCAACTCTATCAACTAAGCGCCAGGTCAAACAGCGTGAAGCCAGGCACTCAAGAGGTGTGTGCCAAACCGTTGTTATTTTCCTAGTCCCCCTGAGCAGTCCACAGATAAGGCGGCCAATTTCGCTCACCTTTGTTTGGGCCAGGGTCGGCCCGGCGGTTTTGCCCCAACAGCACCAGCTTTGGGCGAGTTTTTATGAACCGCCAGACTGACTGCCCGCCGATCCTAGTCCCGCTGGAAATGTGATTTTTATCGACAGCACCCGCCGCTTTTAAGAGAGCAGCACTTCTGCTGCCATAATCCCGTTTTTAAAGACAGTCCATATTCCCCCCCGTCACACGACTCTCGCGTTTTATCGCGAGACGCCCACCAGGGGGCGGCACTCTGCCCATCGAGGCTTTTTCCAGGGAAGACAAGTGTGTTGCAACAATTTCCATGGGTGTAATTGCCCTCGCCTTTCCTTCCGCCGGGGGGCAACCTGCGAGAAAGAGCTATGATTTTTTTTGGTCATGAACTGTTTACATGTCCACCTGCAGAGGGTCACGTATTAGATGCGGGGCTGGCTTGATTCCCTTCTGGTCATGTTCGTAACCTCCGTTGAAAAATGAAGGTGACCTATGTCCAGATCATATTCACTTTCATTTTCATTGCGAAATATAAGAAGAGAATAGTTTGTCGTCACAAATATAATTTTCATGCATGACATCGAGCCGCAATATAAAAATGACGTGTGGAATCAGTTGTTATGGCTAAAGGACAGGCACAATAAGCAGTCTAGGCCTTTCTTGTGTGTGTGTGGTGTGTGTGTGTGTGTGTGTGTGTGTGACGTAGTTCGCTTTTGTCACGGTCGATGTTTTGCGGGTGACCAAAAGGTCACAAATTAGAATGAGATTATTTGGGGATATTGCTTGATCCACAAAACCTGTCGAAATATAGAAACATTTTGATTCTTACAAAAACAAAAAAAAATACACTCCGCGAAGACAATCTGCTTGCTTAATGAGACCTGTAGAATCATAGGCCTTGGAAGCGAACCCAAACACAGTTAGTAGTGTACATAGTGTTAGACAGCAATACACAGGATACATTTACTTTAAATCGTCACACCTTAACCTCAAGAATGGAGCGAAATAGGAAAGGCAAGGAATCCACTCCCCCCCCCCCCACCTCCTCTCCCCACCCTCAAGCCCACCCTTCTTCCGCATCCCTCCTCCCTCCTTGCTGGACAAAGTTATCTGCCCTTGACAGTGATTTGAAATCAAAAACAGGACATTTTCAGTCAGTCTGGCATTGAAGATATACACATTGCATTTGTTGGTGAATATAACCATATAACAACACCAGAGACTGGTGTTGTTAGTCTTATGCAATATTTGGAAAGGTTGAATGGCATCAAATTTCTCTTTCACTTTTTTTCTGGCCTGAGAACGTTATGTACGTGTTCGAAAGAAGAAGAAAACAAAACAAAAAAAAAAAAACGAATGGAATTCTCTACTCTAAACATTGACGTGTTCATGTCCGCTTTCCCTTCTGCTCCCCCACCCCCACCCCATCCCTCTTCTCCATCCCTCCTTCCTCTCTGCTGGACAAGCTGATCCGCCCCTGACAGTGGTTTGAAATGGAAGGCAGGAATTTGCTTCAGTCACTTTGGCATTAAAACACATATATTGATGAATGTAACGATTGTCTTACAGATGCCGGTGTTGTCAGTCTTATTAATAAACATTTCGAAAATCTGATAGCATCCAATTTCTGCTTCACTTTTTCTGGCCTGAGAACGTTTATCCACGTGTTCGAAAAATGGTGAAAGTTTCTAATCTGAACATTTACGGTTTATTAAGGAACTACTTTTTACTGTGCTGATACACACACGCACGCACGCACGCACACACACAACACACACACATACGCAGCGCACGCACGCAGCGCATGCACGCACGCAACGTACGCACACACACACCACACACACAACACACACACAACACACACAAAACTATCGGCAACTTTTGTCTGATGTCTCTTTTCATGTCCCAACGCAGTCTCTCTCTCTATCTCTCTCTCTCTCTCTCCTCTTTTCTCTCTCGTCTTCCTCTCTCTCTCTCCTCTCTCTCTCTCTCTCTCTCTCTCTCTCTCTCTCGAGCGCGCGCGCACAAACACACACGCACTCTCTCTCTATCACACACCACACACACACACACACACACACACACCACACGCACGCACACACACACACACACACACACACACACACACACACACACACACAAGCTATCAGCAACTGTTGACTGATATCTCTTTTGATGTCCGCAGCACAGTTGCTCCTCCCTTTCACCGATGTCAGTCCGTCTGCCAGTACAGTGGTTGCGTGATGCTGTCACAGTCATCCATCAAGGACATGATTACATGGGCAGAGAATGAACTGGACATCCGATACTATAACGGGGCCATCAAAATACCCTCCCTACCGTCCCACCTTCTCTGCGTCTACTTTCATGTGTCCGGGGACCACGCAAATGGAGATGTATTGACGGAGGGGGGGGGGGGGGGGGGGACAAACCAAGAGCCCAGTTCATTAAATAAAAATAAAAAACGGACCTTAATTACTCCCCTTGTGGTTACTACCATTGAGGATGCTCTGTTGTTCAGAAATGTGATACGTTACACACACACACACACACACACACACACAACACACAACACACACACACACAAAACACACACAACATCACACACAGAACAACACACACACACACACACACACACACACACACACACACACACGCTTGCGCACGCACACACATATGTGTATATGTGTTGCTCATACTGGTAATCTAAAATATCTCACACAAATATCTCCACATTCGAGAAAAAGTGAAGGACGGGAAAAGGGGGGGGGAATGAAGGGGGAATGGAGTGATAATCCTTGGGTGCCAATAGGGAGAACATCATTTAACAAAAGCATACAGTAATTAGTAATACAATAAGCGTCAATTTGTAAGCCACTACAGATAATACGTAAATTGATGACACACAATCTAATACTGAATTACATACCGAAATAATTCAGAAACATAACTAATGCACAGCTTTTCATACGCAATGCGGAACAAAATCTGAAAATATACATATGCATTAGAAACGAACTTTGTAACGAAAATCAATCTAGGACACTCTCTCTCTCTCTCTCTCTCTCTCTCTCTCTCTCTCTCTCTCTCTCTCGTTTATGATTACCAGTCACTGCTGACTGATACGTCTTTCATTTTCAGGTTCCGCTACAGTGATTTCCCCCTTCTCTTGCACCAACATTACGACGGCTGCCATTGGTTCTGCTGGGCGTCGTAGTCATCAATCACTGAGGGGGATTAACCGGATATGGCATGATTAAGACACATGACACCATAACAGGGCAGTGAAAATGGCCGCCTCCTGTCGACATGTCGTTTCATCACGCCCAGGGACCAAAGCAATAGAGAGTCATTCTGTGGAGCGGCGGGGAGGGGGGAAGCCAGTGCACACAAAATGACCACTTTAACTGTCCGCACGAGGTAACAAGTGTGTGCTGACAGGAAAAATGAGTTTGAAAGGGCTGCAGTTTGGTAATTTCATTGGAATGGCCGAATCATTTCGTTCCCCTTGATTATAGCTGTGTGTCTTGTTATTGTTGCTTTGTTCTTTCGTTTGTTTGTTTTGAGGTTTCATCTTCCGTGCCCTCTTAGTGAAAGTATTAACCCCCAAGCTTCTAATGCAGCTCCCCCACATACATCCACACTGAGCTTGGTCCTGTTACAGCCTCTGTGCCGACAGTTGATAGGGAAACTTGCAGTCAAACATCAGGTTGTCAAAGGTACTCTCACTCACCAGGAGACACTGCGCTGTTGTTAAGTCGTACAGGTGATGTTCCGAGGAACTTGTTCTGATCCCACCCAGGCAGGACACCATCATCTACTAAGCCCCCTATGGACAAGAGTAATTGCTTCGATGTGGAGTCAGCCTGAATGAGCTGCCTCTAGAGGGCGCCACTACTTAGATCCAGTAACATTCCCAACTAAGGCGACGCAACAGACGACTTTTGACTCGAACACACCTCGGGCATTGATGTGAAGAGGCAGTGAGATCACTACAGGAGAGTAGCGTGAAGGGCCATGGAATTAGAAACTTTCTGTCGTGCGCTGATGTTTGGTGAGAAGTCTGAAGCCCTTGCAGTGGGAGGTCCATTCTGTCGATGACACTGGACTGTCTGGCTTCCGTTTCCCCACTTCAACCCGCAGCTGTTGCTGATACTCAGAATAGGTAAGGTGAGGGCCTAAAATGTTCACAATCATTATGCCTCTTATAGAAATTCGAACCCATGACCTCCCAGCCTGCATCACTACCTATGGCCCTGCGGCTTTTGTATGATTTTTGACGGACTTTCTTTGTTCGCGTTCGTTCTTTCTGTTGTTCTTTATTTTCTTCCTGTATATGCTGTGGATTGATTGGTATGTCAGCTGTGTGAACAACGCTGCAGCATTTCGCTTATTGTGTCTACAGTCATGATCGGATGAACACATAATACATACATACACACACACTTGTAAATTCTCTCTCCCTCTCTGTCTCTATCTGTCTGTCTGTCTGTCTGTCTGTCTGTCTGTCTGTCTCTCTCTCTCTCTCTCTCTCTCTCTCTCTCTCAATGATGATCACCTGTGGCTGTTGACTACTATACGTCTCATTTTCAGGTTCCTCAACACTGACTACCCCTCTTCCTTTCACCCATGTTTACCATGGCTCCCATTGGTTCTGTTGGGCGTCGCAGTCATCAATCACTGAGGGGATTAACCGGATATGGCATGATTAAGACACATGACACCATAACGGGGCCTTGAAAATGGCCGCCTCCTGTCGACATGTCACTTCATCACGCCCAGGGACCAAACCAATAGAGAGACATTCTGTGGAGGGGAAAATAGCCAGTGCACATGAAATGACCGCTTCAACTGCTCCCATGAGGTAACAAGCGTGTGGAAGATATGTTGGGGAGGGCAGCAGTTTGATAATTTCATTTCCAGCCAGTGCAGCTGAATCTTTTCATTAGCCTTGATTATAGCAATGTGTCTTGTTGGTGTTGCTTTGTTTGTATGTTTGTTTTGATGTGTCATCTTCCCTGATTATTGCAATGTGTCGTCTTGGTGTTGTTTTGTTTGAATGTTTGTTTTGATGTGTCATCTTCCATGATTATAGCGATGTATCTTATTTGTGTTGCTTTGTATGTTTGTTTTGATGTGTCATCTTCCACGCCCCCTCAGTGAAATAATTTACACACCCCCCCTCACTTCTCCTTCAGGCTCCCCACAATCATCCACAAGCAGCTTGATTTGCACCGACAGTTGATGGGAAAGCATGCAGTCAAACGTCAGGTTGTCAAAGATACTCAGCCTGAGGAGACACTGCTGTGCTGTTGAGTGGTACAGGTGGTGTTCTGGGTGTTCAAGGTACTTGTTCTGATCCCACACAGGCAGGACACCACCATTTTTTGAGCCCCCTAGGGACAACAGCAATTGCTTCGACGTGGAGTCAGCATGGATAAGTTATTTCTAGAGGAGTCCATGACTTCGATCCCCACAAAGGTGACACAACAGACAACTTTTGACATGAACACACTATAGGCATCGATGTGAAGAGGTAGTGAGATCACCACAGGACCATAGGGTGAAGGGCCACAAAATTGGAGCTTTTCTATGGGGTCCGGAATAGCTCAGTTAGTAGAGCGTTGGACTCGTAATCCAAGTGTTGCGGGTTCAAATCTCTGCCGGGCCATTTCGGTACAGGGGGATTTTTCCCTCGGAGTTAACATTAGTTCTGACTGCCTTTCCCATACAGTCCTTCGAATGAGACTATAAACCGAGGTTCCGTGTGTGAACGCACGCACAACATCTTGCACACACGTAAAATCCCATCACCAACTTTCGGAAGAGAAGGCCAGTTTGGCTGTTGATATGGATGACACGTTACACATAGCATGCACCTTCCCCGAAGATGGAGTATGGCTGCCTTAATGGCAGGATAAAAAAACGGTCATACACACAAAACTCCACTCCCTTTGTTGGGTAGATGGGATTAATACTTACTCCCTTTGTTGGGTAGATGGGATTAATACTTGCCTGTTCATATAGGGAGTGTCCGCAGGAGTATCAGTCTGCGTACACAGAAGAAGAAGAAGAAGAGGAGCGTTTCTGTCATCTAATGACGCTCAGCGAGAAGGTTGAAGCCCATGCAATGGCAGGTCCATTCAGTCAATGATACTGGACTGTCTAGTTCAAATCTCCCTACAGCACTTGCTACTGCTCTGCATAGGGTTGGGCAGGGCCTAAAATTCCCACAATTATCATACCTCTGATGGAGATCCGAACCCATGACCTCCCAGCCTGCATCACTACTCATGGCCCTGCGGCTTTTGTATGATTTATGGCTGACTTTCTTTTTTGCGTGTGTTCTTTATTTTCTTCCTTTTCATGCTGTTGATTGATTAGTATGTCAGCTGTATGAAAGTTGCTGCAGCATTTCGGTCATATACCTACAGTCAGGATCACATCAACACATACATGCATACACATTTGTACATTCTGTGTGTGTGGTGTGTGTGTGTGTGTGTGTGTGTGTGTGTACGTGCATGCGCGCGCGCACGTGTATGTATGTGTGTGTGTGTGTGTCCCCCTCTCTCTGTGTGTCTCTCTCTGTCTCTGTCTGCGTCTCTAAGTCTGTCTGTCTGCCTGTCTCTCTCATACTTTCTCTCTTTCATACCACACACACACACACACACACACACACACACACACACACACACACACACACACACACACACGTATGCATCAAGCACTTCAATTCATGTTGCAAATAGCCCA
This sequence comes from Conus canariensis, assembly GCA_033310375.1. Lineage (NCBI taxonomy): Eukaryota > Metazoa > Mollusca > Gastropoda > Neogastropoda > Conidae > Conus > Conus canariensis. The sequence goes on from CM065724.1 coordinate 58,628,045, forward strand.
GCTGACCGCAAGGGACTATTATCAGGTCTGTGACATGCATGCACACTCACATTCTCTCTCTCTCTCTCTCTCTCTCTCTCTCTCTCTCTCTCTCTCTCTCTCTCTCTTCTCTGCTCTCTCTGTCTGTCTGTCTGTCTGTCTCTCTCTCTCTCTCTCTCTCTCACTCACACACACACTCACAACACACACAACACACACACACACACACACACACAATCATGATCACTGATGGCTGTTGATTACTATGCATCTCGTTTTCAGTTTCCGCAACACTGACTACCCCCTTCCCTTTCACCCATGTTTATCAAGGCTCCCATTGGTTCTGTTGGGCGTCACTGTCATCAATCACTGAGCGGGATTAACCGGATATGGCATGATTAAGACACATGACACCATAACAGGGCAGTGAAAATGACCGCCTCCTGTCGACATGTCATTTATCACGCCCAGGGACCAAACACACGGAGATTCCTTGTGTGGAGGGGAAAAAAAGCTAATGCACATAAAATAACCGCCTTAACTGTACCCACGAGGTTATCATTGTGTGGAAAATGTGTTGTGGAGAGCAGCAATTTGGTAATTTCGTTCTAGCCTGAATGTAGCTGTTTGTCGTGTTGCTGTTTTCTTCGTTCATTTGTTTCGATATGTCATCTTCCATGCCCTTTCGGTGAAATTTTTAACCCCTAAGCTTCTAATTCTGGCTCCCCCACATACATCTACGCCCGGCTTGGTCCTGTTACAGCCTCTGCCCAACAGTTGATAGGGGAGCATGCACTCCAATACCAGGTTGTCAAAGATACTCAGCCGGAGGAGACACTGCCCCGTTGCTGAATCATGCAGGGGGTGTTCCAAGGTGCTTGTTCTAATCGCACACAGACAGGACACCATCATGCAGTGAGCCCCCTATGGACAACAGGAATTGCTTCGACATGGAGTCAGCCTGAATGAGCCACCTCTAGAGGGCGCCACCACTTACATCCAATGGCAGTCCCCACGAAGGTGACACTACAGACGACTGTTGACTCCAACACGCCTCGGGCATTGATGTGAAGAGGTAGTGAGATCTCTATAGGAGCGTAGCTTGAAGGGCTACAGAACTGGAACCTTTTTGTCCTTTAATACAGCTCAGTGCGAAGGCTGAAGCCTACGCAATGGGGGTCTGTTCAGTCGATGATACTGCACTGTCTACATCCAATTTCTCTACAGCACTCGCTAACTACTTTGTGTAGAATAGGCCAGGGTCTAAAATTCCCACAGTAATTATGCCTCTGATGGAGATCCGAACTTACGACCTTCCAGCCTGCTACCGGCATCACTACTTATGCCCTGCAGCTTTTGAATGATTTGTGGCTAACTTTCGTTTTCGCGTTCGTTCTTTCTGTTGCTCTTTCTGTTCTTCTGTTCATGCTGTGGATTGATTAGTATCTCAACTGTGTGAAAATCAGTGCAGCAATTTTGATCATTAAGTCTACAGTCATGACTGGATGAACACATACATACATACACACACACTTCTAAATTCTCTCTCTCTCTCTCTCTCTCTCTCTCTCTCTCTCTCTCTCTCTCTTACACACACACACACACACACACACACACACACACACACACAACCACTTCTAAATTCTCTCTCTCCCTGTCTCTCTCTCTCTCTGTCTCTTTCTCTCTCTCACTCACACACACACACACACACACACACACACACACACACACACACACACACACACACACACACACGTATGTATCAAGCACTTCAATTTCATGTTGCAAATAGCCCAGCTGACCGCGAGGGACTATATCAGGTCTATGCCATGACATGCATGCACATTAACATTCTCTCTCTCTCTCTCTCTCTCTCTCTCTCTCTCTCTCTCTCTCTCTCTCTCTCTCTCTCTCAATGATGA
>CM065724.1:58637445-58639945 GCA_033310375.1 Conus canariensis
GCTGCATGCACGCACGCACGCCTGTGTGTTGGTGTGTGTGTGTGTGTGTGTGTGTGTGGTGTGGTTTTTGTACACACTACACACACCAGTCACCAGGTCCCCGTAACTATGAGACACACACACACACACACACACACAACACACACACACACACACACACCACACACACACACACACACACACACACACACAAACACACACACACACACACACACACACGCGTCACCAGGTCGCGGACTATCAGATAAACACACTCACACACACATGCGCGCGCGCGCGCGCGCACACACCACCACACACACACACAGCACACCCCACAACACACATCCGTCTAATCACTATGTGATAGACGTTAAAATGAAGAAACAACAAAACAACACAAACAACAACACACACCACCCACACACCACACACACACACAACAACACACACACACAACAGTCACAGGTCCTGTTACATCAATGTATGTGAGCGCATGACATTTTAATAGCAAAGAAGAAGAACATCAATATCAATCAATGGCAAGCAACAAGGAAAACAAATGCAATAAATAAATCAAAAAGAAAGGAAGAAACAAATATGGACAGAAACAAGGAATAAGAAAATACTGAAAGAAAAAAAATGAGAGAGGAAAGAAAGCATGGAAAAACAAGAAAGAGACTCTCCAGCAAAACCTGATGCATTTTACTCTCTATAACCCTCAGGTAAAATCTCAGCAACGGAGTCACCGCTAGTTCACTAAGTTCGTCGACACAGAAACCCCTTCCCATGTGACATGTTGTTCCATCTTTACGATGCCTGCAGATCCTACTCTGGTGGAAACAGGGGGATGAAGTGTGTGGGTACAGCAGCTCTGTGGAGACGACATGAATGAGGGCTGAAATCACAACAGACATGGCACGCGGCACGTTTCAGGAGCCACCCTGTTCTGTCTGAAGTTCACTTTAATCTATCAAGGCAGTTGTGGCCACAGCTGGCACCGAAACCAGTTTTGAGTTGAATTTCAATGTGGGGGAAACAAAGATTCGCAACATGAGAGTATAGTTTCCACATGGACATAATCGAGCATGCATGCTGCATGCAAGTACACACACACGCGCACCACACACACACACACACACACACACACACACACACACACACACACAACACACACACACACACTTACTTTCATTGTCATGTATAAATACACACACCATGCACATATGCATGAAATACACACACACTCTCTCTCTCTCTCTCTCTCTCTCTCTCTCTCTCTCTCTCTCTCTCTCTCTCTCTCTCCACACACACACACACACACACACACACACACATACACACACACACATACACACACTCATCTACAAAGAGACATATATACACACAAAGCACATACACAATTCACATACAACCATAAGATCCTAGTAACTTTGTTAAGCCAGAAATAACATGAAACTTCTGAAGTCTTAGCACCAAGGGAACTGAAGGAGGCGTACTGATGCTGAAATTTAAAAAAAAAAATGCAAATGTAAAACGATAAAGGCACAACAACAACGTAAAATCCGAAAACAAAACAAAACACAAAAAATACAAGGAAAAAAGGATAGAACAGAAGCAAATGGAAGAAAAAGGCCATAAATAAAGCAACGAGAGAAAAACAAGAGAGAAGAAATAAAGAGGAGAAAGTCATCAAAAACGATGTTGTGGCAAGCCCTGCTGCATTCAACTCTTTCTAAACTGTGCTGAAACCGCGTGGGCGGAGACACCATTACATTCATGACGTCCACGGACACAGAAACCCATTCCCACGTGACGCGTTGTTCCGTTCTCAATGCCTGCAGATTCTGCTTTCAGCGGGTGGCGGAACAGTGGGACCAGGCTGAAAGGCCTGCCGCTACACACAGGCTGAGGAAGTGCACAGGGATTTAACAGCTCTGTGAAGCTCCGTAATTAGGGCTGAGGTTGTCAGAGTTGTTGCTCATGCAGCGCGTGGTACAGGCCAGTTCACACCTGCCTTTAATGCACTCCAATGTACCAGTGCGATGAGAGAGTGTGGATACAATCTGGATCGATTTCAGTTTTCTATGGGGAGGAAATGAAGACTGGCAAGAATAGGGAATACAGTTTTACACACACATAGCCCTGCACACCTGAAAGTAAGCGAATGTGCTTGAAAGGGAGAGTGCTAAAAAAAAAAAGGAGAGAAAGTGAAAAGAAAGGGGAAAAAAAAGAAAAAAATCAGCAAAGAAAGTGATGAATGAAAAGACTTCAGAAAATATAGAAATAAAGAAAAAAAAAAACGTTGTGAAAGAAAACTATTAAGCAAGATCAGATGCGTTCAACAAGCTTGTATGCATACACACACACACACACACACACACACACACACACACACACACACACACACACACACACATAATATATATATATACACACGAACACATACATACAAATGCACACATGGACACACAAACGCGCATACACAATACACACACCAACCATAAGGTCCTTGTAACTT
>CM065724.1:58644945-58654945 GCA_033310375.1 Conus canariensis
ACTGACGTGGGTGTTGAGTGATTACTTGTAGTAATTGTCCCTGACGTGGGTGTTGAGTGATTACTTGTAGTAATTGTCCCTGACGTGGGTGTTGAGTGATTACTTGTAGTAATTGTCACTGACGTGGGTGTTGAGTGATTACTTGTTGTAGTAATTGTCACTGACGTGGGTGTTGAGTGATTACTTGTAGTAATTGTCCCTGACGTGGGTGTTGAGTGATTACTTGTAGTAATTGTCCCTGACGTGGGTGTTTCGTGATTACTTGTAGTAATTGTCCCTGACGTGGGTGTTTCGTGATTACTTGTTGTAGTAATTGTCACTGACGTGGGTGTTGAGTGATTACTTGTAGTAATTGTCCCTGACGTGGGTGTTGAGTGATTACTTGTATAATTGTCCCTGACGTGGGTGTTGAGTGATTACTTGTAGTAATTGTCCCTGACGTGGGTGTTTCGTGATTACTTGTTGTAGTAATTGTCCTGACGTGGGTGTTTCGTGATTACTTGTTGTAGTAATTGTCACTGACGTGGGTGTTTCGTGATTACTTGTTGTAGTAATTGTCCCTGACGTGGGTGTTTCGTGATTACTTGTTGTAGTAATTGTCACTGACGTGGGTGTTTCGTGATTACTTGTTGTAGTAATTGTCCCTGACGTGGTGTTTCGTGATTACTTGTTGTAGTAATTGTCACTGACGTGGGTGTTTCGTGATTACTTGTTGTAGTAATTGTCCCTGACGTGAGTGTTTCGTGATTACTTGTTGTAGTAATTGTCCCTGACGTGGGTGTTTTCGTGATTACTTGTTGTAGTAATTGTCACTGACGTGGGTGTTTCGTGATTACTTGTTGTAGTAATTGTCCCTGACGTGGGTGTTTCGTGATTACTTGTTGTAGTAATTGTCACTGACGTGGGTGTTTCGTGATTACTTGTTGTAGTAATTGTCCCTGACGTGGGTGTTTCGTGATTACTTGTTGTAGTAATTGTCCCTGACGTGGGTTTCGTGATTACTTGTTGTAGTAATTGTCCCTGACGTGGGTGTTTCGTGATTACTTGTTGTAGTAATTGTCACTGACGTGGGTGTTGAGTGATTACTTGTTATCTTGCCTTTGATTAATATGCAGGCCAGACGTGATAGGTTGGACGTAAACGGTGATCATGGCTCACGAAAACAGGCGATTAGGACTTAACGTGCGTATGCACTGGTGCCATCGCATGGACCGTAGGCCTGTTAATGACTCTTTTGGAAAGGTTTAACATGTTGGAAATTAAAACAGCCATAAATAAGTGTTTTAGCTCTTCGCGACTTTCATGAGTAATTTGTAAAGATACACTATGCTGGAATTTAAAATTGCAATAATGAAGTGTTTTCGCTACTCCTCACTTTAAAGAGCAGTTTGCCTGAAATAATGACAGCTGTGATTAACTTATTCGCTGCTCACAACTACACTGTGCAATTTGTAAACGCACAATTTGACTGAATGATAACTGCCATGATTAACTGTTTTCGCTGCTCCCGACTTGCTAAGATCACGATGTTGCTTCCTTACTTTTGATTCGATATGTGATTCTTACAATTCTTTAAAATCAGAGAAAATTATTGATTTCACATCAAAGTGAGTTGCCTTTGCGTCATACTCAACGTCTCACTCTCTGTCTCTGTCTCTCTGTCTTTGTCTTTCTCTCTGTTTATGTCTGTCTGTGTGTGTGTGTGTGTGTGTGTGTGTGTGTGTGTGTGTGTGTGTGTGTGTGTGTGTGTGTGTGTGTGCGCGCGCGCGCGCGCGCGCGTATGTCTTTTAAGACAGGAATTTGAAAAACGTAACGATAAATTCATGAGGCCAGACTGAAAGCTGACTAACTGACTGCAGGTTGTAATTGAAACAAAACAAAACAAAACAGATATACAAACAAAAACAAACTTGAAAGAAAAAAGACAAAGAAAGAAAGGAAGGAAGAAGGAAAGAAAACGTTACTAGATCACGTTCTGTTTGTCCTGCCTGTACAAGTCCTATAAACCGAACCACGTTGATTTCGTTTGGTCGTAATTTCGCTCGTTCACTTTACTTCGTTCAGTAGTCTAGTAGTCTACCTCCCACCTCCACCCCCACCCTACACCCTCCCCCCCCCCCCCCCCCCACTTGAAAGGTTATATGAGGCAGGTGCTTCTTTGGGTGGTGCTTCCCTCCCACCTCACTCCCCCCTCCCGTCACCCTCCCACCCGCTCCCCCCTTCCCCCCACTTCTTCTTCTTGTCTTTTCCCCTTCCTCCCCCCCCCCTCGTCTCTCCGCCTCCCCGGCAGCCATCTAATCACTGTAGCCAGCCAGGCGTGGCGTTCACAAACGACGTAATCTGTTTCCTCTCTCTCACTCCAAAGTACAACCAGCACGGGTGGTATGGATTTAATGACGGTGATCGCGTACCACCTCGTTGCCTGTGAGCGTGCACGTGCCTTGGCACCCTATAGTTATTTTTAAAAAAAAAAAAAAAAAAAGAAAAGAAAGTGGGGGTGGGGGGGATGAGGGTGGGGGATGGGGGGGGGGGGTGAAGGGTCCGGCTTGCGTAAGATTGATTCAGACTGGGGTAATCACGGACATGGGTTTTTGGGGTGTGTTTTTTTTTTTTTTCCCTTCCTCGGTGTAGCGTTGTCTGCTCAATAACTGACTGAGCATGAAGTTGTGTCATAGTATCCTCAGCGCGTCCAAAAAAATACTAAACTCTCTCTCTCTCTCTCTCTCTCTCTCTCTCTCTCTCTCTCTGTCTGTCTGTCTGTCTGTCTGTCTCTCTCTCTCTCTCTCTCTCTCTCTCTCTCTCTCTCTGTGAGAGAGAGACAGACAGACAGACAGACAGACAGAATTTGACACGCCCATTCTGCCATTTGTAATGTTTGCGATCACCAGGGCTTTTTCCTTTCAAGAAGTATTTTGTTTTCCTAATGAATGAATAACCAATGAATGGTGCAAAAGAAATCGACAGCTTCATGAACGAATAAACGGGAAGATTTCAGTTTTTGACTAAATCAACAAAAAAAGAACGCACAGATATCTGGATTTCAACAGGGGTTTTTGTGCATTTGTTTCTGTTTTGTGCTGATTTAGGAGTGAAGGTGTCTTTTTTCCCAGGGAAGATGGTGCTCTTGTGGGCGTACAATTAGCATAATCTGCGACAATGAACAGTAAAACATATCTTTTCTTTTCATGTTGTGAACTGTTTTTACGTGACAAATCTTAAATAAATGTTAGCGAACCGCCCAGAGAACGTGCACAAATGCGCTGAACCCTGTGAAGTGATCTGAAGCGATCAAAGCTAAGTGAATTTTCGTTTGTTTTATTCGTTTATGTCTCACCCGATGAAGACCTAAGAGGTCGAAACGCGTTGTGTTTCGTCTTGTGACTCATTTGTCCACGTTCTCTGGGCGGTTCGCTAACATTTATTTAAGATTTGTTTAGATTTCCGCCTGCAGTCGTCTCGCTTTGCAACTAGATCTGTTTTTACGTGGTTTTTCTGTTTTTGTTTTCAGTAAAGATACTGCTGGGAAATCGATGGCAGGCAGGTAAATAAATAGTGGAAAGCAGTAATTGGGATGAATTGCGCATGTGTGAATGTGCATTGCAAGCACTGATTGTCTGTGACCAACGGATTACTAACGGGATTGCAAATGTTGAAATCAAATGACAAATTCAGCGAAGTGAGAAAAAAAAAAGAAAAAGAAAATGTAGACAATAGAAACAAACTTTTATAGAAACTGCGTGCATCCTGTCCACGGGAAATACGTTTGAGGTAGGATGGAGGAGGAGGGGTAGTGGAGGGAGAGTTGGGGGGGGGGAGGGGCAGGATGAGGAAGGAAAAGCGCGAAGAGGGGAGGAGGGATTGTTCCTGAACTTATTTTTTTCTTATTATAATTTTCTGTTGTCCCCCACCCCCTTTGTCCTTTCACACCGCACCCTGTACTTCCGCCATGTTCAGTTTTTGGAATGCATCCACGTAAAACTTACACGTACACACGCACACATACACACACACGCACACGCACACAACACAACACACACACACACACACACACACACACACACACACACACACACACACACACACACACACACACACATACACACACACGGTGTGTGTGTGTGTGTATGTGTGTGTGTGTGTGTGTGTGTGTGTGTGTGTGTGTGTGTGTGTGTGTGTGTGTGTGTGTGTTCTTGGACAAATATCGAAAGACGTACAAACCTCCTGGCAGATCTGGTGCCATCGGAATAAGTATACTCTGTTTATTTATACCAACTTACAGGTTGTACTGGTCACGGTTTTTTGTGTGTTTTTTTTAACCCTTTTTTAATCATACTTCGTTACCCTCTACCCCTTTCTTCCCCTCCCCCCCCCCCCTTTCCTTTACTTCCCCACCTCTCTCTCTCCTCTCTCATCTCCTTCCCTCTCCCACACTCTCCCTCCACCACCCTGACCCTTCAAATTAGACATAAAAGGCTGGAAAAGGAAGTCATGCAGTTCTTATTTCCTTTGATTTTAGAGCTCGAATCCAAATAGTGGTTCTAGAGGTTTTGCATTATTTCAGCTCCATTCCACCTTCTCAAAGGGAATTTGAAAATTTTTTTCAGTTCTTAATTATTCTACTGCTTCGTAACAAAATGAACATCTCTAAGATCTGAATTAATTCCAATGCATTATCTGTACACAGAGTCAATAAAGGACGAAGAGGGAAGCTATTGTATGAGTGGAGGGTGTGGGTGTGGGTTGAATAGGGCGAGGAAGGGGACATAGGGGGAAGGGGAGGCGAAGGAGGTGATAGTCGGGAGGGAGGGAGAGGGGTTGGGTAGCACTGTAAGATGACGAAGCGCTTTTGTCACTGCGAAATTAAACTCGTAAAGTTCCCCGGCAGTACGCATGTTGGCATTTTCCGTAATCCAGAGCCAGATTGAAGTTCTGAGCAGCTGTGTCTGTCCTTCGTAGTTGGCTTGGCAAAAAAAAAAAAAAGAAATCTGATTGGGCATTCGACTGAACTTGTAGTGGAACTTTCCTAATCTGTTTCTATAACTTAAAGCAATGTTGAAGTCCCATTTCAAAATTACTTCCACTACATTACACCTAAAAGCGAAACGAAATAGCAAGGTTCTAACACGGTCTGATTTACTTCTAACTACATTAAACAGCTCTCTCTCTCTCCAGGAAAAAAAAAAAAAAAAGCACTGTCCCGTCTTCGGCGGAGAGGGAAGGAGAGGGAGAGAAGAGGGGGGGGGGTGAGAGGATGGTGAAGGGGGCGACCATTCCAGCAAGCCTCTATACTACTACCACCAGCATGGGCGATTGGAAGGAATGAAAGAAAAGCAGGTTTCAAAACGAAAGAAAGAAAGACTGAAAGAAAGAAAGAAAGGTCTGAATGGAACAGGTGCAAGGTATTAAAAGTCCGTCTACGCCTCTTTGCGTGTTGCATGCTCGTTCATCAGTATGCAGCTCGCTCTCAGAGGTGTCGCCGGAGCCACTTTAGGGGTGGCCCGATTGGGCTGGGACAGTGAGGGGGGGGGGGGGGGGGGACCGGGGGGAAGGGGTCTGAGAAGGGTGTCTAGAAAGAGGTGTTCATGGCTTTACTGACCTGTCCTCCCTCTCCACCCCCTCCCACCTCTCCCCCTTGTCCCCCCTTGTCCCCCCTTCCCTCTGTCCTTCCTTCACTTCCTCCCCGCTCCAGCCCTTACCCTACCCCTCCTTTCCTCCTCCTACCCCCCACTCTCCCACATTTCACCTCTGACTCTCTCTCTCTCTCTCTCTCTCTCTCTCTCTCTCCTCTCTCTCTCTCTCTCTCTCTCTCGACGTACCTCATAAACTCTCTCTCTCTCTCTCTCCTCTCTCTCTCTCTCTCTCTCTCTCTCTCTCTCTCTCTCTCTCTCTTTCGACGTACCTCATAAACTCTCTTTGTCTGTCTGTCCTGTCTGTCTCTCTCTCTCTCTCTCTCTCTCTCTCCTCTCTCTCTCTCTCTCTCCCCCTCTCTCCTCTCTCTCTCTCTCTCTCTCTCTCCTCCTCTCTCTCCTCTCTCTCTCTCTCTCCTGTTCCTGTACCTCATAAACTGTTGGCTGCCTTGATCTGTCTGTCTGTTCGACTGGCTGGCTTGTCGTGTATGTGCGTGCGCGCGCACGTGTGTGGGGTGTGTGTGTGTGTGTGTGTGTGTGTGTGTGTGTGTGTGTGTGTGTGTGTGTGTGTGTGAGTGTGTGTGTGTGTGTGTGTGTGTGTGTGTGTGTGTGTGTGTCTGTCTGTCTGTCTGTCTGTCTGTCTACATCTCTCTTCCTCTCCGGTCTTTCTCCCTACAGCATAACAACAGTAATCTCGACGACGACGACGACGACGTCGACGACGAGAAGACAACGACGACGACGATGATGATAACAACGACGACAACGACGACGATGATGATAAGGAAGTAAAGCCATGTAATGGGCTGCGAAGCAAGTTACAGGCAGAAGTGTACAAAATTGACAACAAAACGTTGCCAAGACATCAACCCTCGTTTGTTCGGAGTGGCAGTTGAGCTAAGCGATGTAGTGTCGGAAGCAGCGTTCGTTTAGAGTTATGGGCGTGTAATTGAATTCATCATGGGAGAAAGAGTTACTGCACCTGGTTGTTATTTACAGTTAATTCTTCCCTGCGTCCTTTAAGATTTCCTTTCATATCGATCAAACCGACATTACCTGCGTTTGTTTCTGTTTGTGTGTGTGTGTGTTCTTTTCAACTATATTCAAGGTAAAAACAAAATTTTAAAAAGGCGATGCCATTCTTGTATAAATGTGAACATGTATTTGCTCATTTTTCCACTTGTCGCTGTGTTTACGTGTCTAGTGTACAGTATCTAGGCAAACTTAGAACAATATTAGAGTTAAAGGGAATGTCTCATGGTTTGTTCCGTGTGCTATGGGGTGGAGTTACGAGCGTGAATTCTCTCATCATGGGTGCAAGAGTTTCATTACTTCTTTGTTATTATCATCAGTTTGTATATCCATGCACCCAGAATTCTGTATCCATGCACCCAGAATTTTGTATCCATGCACCTAGAATTTTGTATCCGTGCACCCAGAATTCTGTATCCATGCACCCAGAATTCTGTATCCATGCACCCAGAATTCTGTACCCATGCACCCAGAATTCTGTATCCATGCACCCAGAATTCTGTACCCATGCACCCAGAATTCTGTATCCATGCACCCAGAATTCTGTACCCATGCACCCAGAATTCTGTACCCATGCACCCAGAATTCTGTATCCATGCACCCAGAATTCTGTTTCCATGTACCCAGAATTCTGTATCCATGCACCCAGAATTCTGTACCCATGCACCCAGAATTCTGTATCCATGCACCCAGAATTCTGTACCCATGCACCCAGAATTCTGTCTCGAACCAGAAACCAATAAAATAGCAGTCAATGTATAGTGCTTCCAAGAAGATGTTAGCATGTAGACTTGACATCGGTTGGTCAGTTACAATGACGCTCAATTATAAGTATCAGTGTTACTATTGCTGGTGGTGGTTTTGTTGTAGCTGAGTTTGTTGGATTGGATTCTGTTTTATCAGTTAGTTTAGAATTTCCATGATAGTCCAACAGACTTGCGCCGAATTCCAGAAGATAAGTGATTGCTCGTCTTTTGTCTTCATTGCCCTGGATGTTGTTTATGTTGCCTGAAGAGGTCGAAACGCGTCGTGTTTTGTCTTGTAATTGTTTGTCCCCTTTGCTTACCGAATAATTTTTCTTTTCTTTTTTTTTCAATAACCGCCTGCAGACACCTCACTTTGTAGCAGATAAACGTCTGTTTCGGGGTCGTCACTGCATAGGCGAAAAAAATCGCGTCCTGTGAAAAAATGATGTTTAAACTATAACAAAAAACAAACAAACAAACAAAAAACAGCAGTGAACAGAACAGCTTACAAGCTGTATACATTAAATTCAATGTATGAAATTTGATCTACTGACATCCTTGAACCCAAATACAATCAGGCCATGCAGAAGACGGTAGGTATTCCTTTGTCTTTTCACTCCCTGTTTAAAAACAGTCGGTTAAAAACTAGACATTTTTAAAAGATGAAATTTTCCAAAAAGCCGTATTGGCAAATAGAGACTATAGAATAGACAGATCGTATCCACTCTGAACACTGTATACACAATCTCAGTTAAATGGTCGCCACAATGCAAGAACAAAGCGGTATGTTAGCAGTTTGCTTGGTTTCTAATATACGCATGGCAAGAAAGAGAAAAGATAGCAATTAACCAAGAAAATGAATTTGAAATAAAAGGGAATAGGGATGCTGCATTATTTCTTTGAATGTAGGTAGACAGATAAGCAGATAGACAATTAAGTAGACAGAGATAGGCAGACAGGTAGACAGACCACACACAAGCAAACACACACACACACACACACACACACACACACACACACACACACACACACACACACACGTACACACACACACACACACACACACACACACACACACACACACACACACACACACACATAGAGAGAGAGAGAGAGAGAGAGAGAGAGAGAGAGAGAAGACAGACAGACAGGCAGACAGACAGACAGATAAACAGAGAGAGGGAGGGGGGGGGTAGTTATCCAGGCAGATAGATAAATAAGCAGACATGCAGAAAGGAGGTATGAAGCAAGGAAAGTAAATAAATGAACAACAGATAAGCAATAGATAAGCAGACATACAGACAGAAGGTATCAAGTAAGGAAAATATACGAGTGAACAAAGGAAATAAATGAAAGATAACACAGGAAAAACAAACATGTAAGAAATGTGAAAAAAGAAGAAAGGAATAAAAAGCAAATTTGAAAGACACCTTACCAAAGTTACCTGACATATTACTGCATGCAACTGGGGTTACGCGCGTGAATAGGGAGTGGCAAGATGTGGAGGGGAGAGAGAGAGAGAGAGAGAGGGGGGGGGGGGGGCGTGTAGGTCAGGGTCATGTGCAGTTGGTGTCAGTTTCTGGCCGTACGTGTGAGATCTCTCAAGCGTTTTTATTCGGACAATTTCAATTTTGTGTCCTCCGACGTCAAATTTTTCTCTCCCCCCCCCCCCCCCCCCCCCCCCCGCCTGCCCTCTCTCCTGCTATCTCTAAACTTACCCCCACCTCCTCTCTGTCTGTCTGTCTGTCTGTCTGTCTGTCTGTCTGTCTGTCTGTCTCTCTCTCTCTCTCTCTCTCTCTCTCTCTCTCTCTCTCTCTCTCTCTCTCTCTCTCTCTCTCAGTGTTGTAAACGTATTCGCGTTCTTGGATTTTCTGTGTGATTCGTTTTTGTTTTTTTCTCTCTTCATTCTTTGTCCTGATAATACGTGTTTTAAATGCTCTGTGTATTTAAGTTTTTAGGCAATAACAGAAAGGTCTAAGCTTATTTCTTTATCCTCAAACAGAGAGAGAGAGAGAGACAGACAGACAGACAGACAGACAGACAGACACACAGTCAGACAGACAGACAGACAGACAGACTAACTGACAGACAGTGACAGCAAAGATGAACGCACACACACGTATGCACGGGGCGCGCACACACACACGCACATACACTCACTTACTCACTCATACACATTCGCGCGCGTCCACTCTCTCTCTCTCTCTCTCTCTCTCTCTCACACACACACACACACACACACACACACACACACACACACACACACACACACACACACATATAAAGAGTATAGTAGACCACACATTGAAATCGCGTACTGGAAGATTATATGCATGTTTTGTTGATTTTCAGAAAGCATTTGATAATATTTCTCACAAAGGATTATTAATGAAATTACAAAGATTTGGCATCAACGGTAAATGCTTTAATTTGGTTAAAAACATGTACACAAATACACAAATCTACTCTGCTGGAAAAAATGGAAGTTGCCATTCAGTTTGTATACGAAGAGGAATTTTGCAAGGAAACTCGTTAAGTCCAACATTATTCAACATGTTTATAGACGATTTAACAACCTGGATTCCACATGTTGAT
>CM065724.1:58667445-58682445 GCA_033310375.1 Conus canariensis
ATGATGATAATGATAATAATAATTATGATGATAATGATGATGATGATGATGATGATGATGATGATGATGATGATGATGATGATGATACATAAATAAGGAGAATGATAATAGTAATAATAATAATGATGGTGATGATGATAATGAAGATAAAGATGATACTACTACTACTACTACTACTACTACTACTACTACTACTACTAATGATAATGTCGACGACAACAACAACATCAACAATAACAATAACTTCTCCCAAGAGGGCTGTCTGTAGCTGACCGCCATCTTGGAAGTATTGTTGGTGTTTTGTATTCAGTTAGCGTGACTTTACCCTTGTTTTACACGTTTAGTTGAGGTATAACTGATTGTTGGCGTTTTGTATTCAGTTAGCGTGACTTTACACTTGTTTTACACGTTTAGTTGAGGTATAACTGATTGTTGGTGTTTTGTATTCAATTAGCGTGACTTTACCCTTGTTTTACACGTTTAGTTGAGGTATAGCTGATTGTTGGCGTTTTGTGTTCAGTTAGCGTGACTTTACACTTGTTTTACACGTTTAGTTGAGGTATAACTGATTGTTGGTGTTTTGTATTCAATTAGCGTGACTTTACACTTGTTTTACACGTTTAGTTGAGGTATAACTGATTGTTGGTGTTTTGTATTCAATTAGCGTGACTTTACACTTGTTTTACACGTTTAGTTGAGGTATAGCTGTGTCAGAACAAAAGTGTGACAGGTAGGGGGAGGGAGGGAAAGAAAGCAATGAGTCGAAAGTAAAAACAAGAAAAAAAAACATATCTTTTACGAAGAGACGAAGAGAGGAAGAGAGAGAGAGAGAGAGAGAGAGAGAGGAGAGAGAGAGAGAGGGGGGAGAAGAGGGGGAGGGAGGGAGGGAGGGAGGGAATGAGGAACGGACAAGGAAGGAAGGTATGTAAAGTTAAAAAAAAAAGAAAGAAAGAAAGAAAAGCTCCAAGGAGTGCATTGAGCTGAAGCCCCGACAGAAAATAGACAACAACACATACACAAACAAACAAGTTTTAGACATGGTGTGGACAGGAGGAATTGCCTCCCTGCCTCAGGTCTCCCACCGCGTTTCCTAGAAGATGAATCAGCAATCTTTCCAGTGACCTATCGCTAGGAAGTTTACATGATACGGTGAATCACGTGGCCGATTATATAAATGAAGAGAGAGAGAGAGAGAGAGAGAGAGAGAGAGAGACGTGTGTGATTTGGACCTCTTTCTGTTTAAAATCCAATTCGCTTTTAATAACAAACACGACGAATATTGTCTTTCAGAGGTAGACGTTGACAAAGAAATCTTTTCTGCTTGTGTTCAACCATTATTGTTTATTCATGCAATAGATATAGTGACCTTCTGTGATGGAGTGATCGAACTTCCCACTTCCCCCACCCCTGTATGTGTCTTTGATGTAAGAATCAGGCTTGAGGTTAGTCTCCACTACTCGTACCTGTACGTTGTGTACGATTCTACTTCTTTTGTTCTTGTCTCATCTTCCTTGGCTGTCTCAGTGGTATTGCACCCACGCCGCTCATTCAGGCTCCTCCATACATAGATACACCCAGGCTCGTCCTTTTGAAGCCCCAGTGTTGGCAGGCCACAGGGAGCAATCAATATTAGAGTCGCCATGAGGCAGCCTATCAGAGGAGACTCTGCCCTAATGCCGGGCCACTTCAGTGGTGTTTCAGTGGTGCCTGTTCCGATCCAGCGTCGTCAGGATACCACCTGCTAAGTCTCCTGCTGGCAAGGCTTAGTTACGGAGCCATCGTGAGTGGATGTCACCTTCCAGAAGGTGCCACCACGTCCGTCCAACGACAGTTCCTATTGACTTGCCGATCTTGATGATTTGAGCTCAGACCAAAGACTGTACGCCCTACGGGCGAACTATCTTTGCTCAGACTCTCTGGCTACTGTCGGCTGCAGCAGGCCCTGTTGTTCTGTCAACGCCACGTTGTCGGCCACCATGTCCCTGATTTCAGTTCGCAAAGGTATCTGGCCACGCAGTGTGGAAGCGACAGTCACTCTTACCACAGTTACTCCCGTTATTGGTTGCTGCATAATAGGCATGTTTGAATAGATGCGCTTTCCCCCAACGTTTCATGACTCCAAGAGAAAAAAAGAAGTGTGTGCGTGTGTGTGTGTGTGTGTGTGTGTGTGTGTGTGTGTGTTAATAACATAAGTCACAATGGAGCTACAAAATGCACATTAGGATCCTCAGCAAACGACAACTGAACCAGGCAGACAGATCAAAAACAACCACACCACACATTTGATATGGTTCTAAATGTCTCGCCTCAGCCAGAACTATAAAATTTCTCAAATTTGGAAAGACAAGACAAAAACGAGTACGGGCCGCTGGACTTTTTTCCCCCCCTTTTTTTCCCTTTTTTGTTTTGTTTTTGAGTGTAGGTATGTGAAGACTCACAGCGTTAAAAGGACAGCCTTTTGTTGAACACAGGGGTGGCAAGTTTCAGCTCTGTACCCTCCAGGCTTTGTCTGTGTGGGAACAATACCCGGAGCGCCCGCGACGTTAAGAGGGCCATAAAATACACTGGTTACAATCACATCTGGCTGGTCCAGAAGATAAATCTGGTTAGAGTTACCCACCGTGGAGGAAGAGACCAGAAAAAGGACCTGTTTTCGAGCTTGTCACAAAAGTAAAGCAACCAATGATTGTCGAGAATACAATGAACAAAGCAAACAGTAAACACAGGGACTCTGACAAAGAGAGTTAACAGGTCAGCGCATGATGCACAATATGCTTCATTGAAAATCCCTGTTTCTACTGTGACAGATATGGGCAAAATGACCCTCCTCTCCTTTTTTTTTTTTTTTTTTTATTCGATTTTTGTTGTCCCTGTGTATTCACACTTCTTTCTTGTGAAGCTGCAATAAGTATCTGTGGCCAATTTTGAAGTGTATATTTCGAGACGACGACACCGTATCGCAACCACCATCTCCCTTTAACTACTTACTCGTCACCATCTTCTTCCTATTCCTCGTCTGTGCTCAGAGATACCCCTAACTTATAATCCCGTTTCCACCCCCCCCCCCCCCTTTCTCCTTAGTCTCTTCTCCGTCGAGTCCCTGTCCCCCAACCGTCTTGTTGGTGTCCTCGCTCCCCTAGTATTAAAAAAAAAAAAATCAGAATGTTGTGGAAGAAATAAAGTCTGGTGATGCAGTGTGAGTTTATGTATACGTTAGGAATAAGGTTTCGCAAACCTAGGGAATAAAACAAACAAAAAGAACAAGAAGACGTCTTGCACACACACACACACACACACACACACACACACACACACACACACACACACAGACTCACACACGCACACACATGCGCTCTCTCTCTCTCTCTCTCTCTCTCACACACACACACACACACACACACACACACACACACACACACACATTTACTCACTCACACACACTGTGGAACCACCGCACTCTTTACAACTGACCAACATATCCTGTGTGTGTTGGATCAGAGCAAGCACCACGGAACATCACCGAAGTGACTCATCAGCAGTGCAGTGTCTCCTCTGGGCGGTTTGCCTCATGACGATTTTAAGTTCACTGCACGTGGCATAATGTCCATAGCACAAAACGTACTGTGATCATCTGTGGGGGACCTGAAATGTGGGGGACCTGAAATGTGGGGGACAAAGCTACTGGCGGGCAGGGAGGATGAAGCAAAAGAAAAATATTTATGTAAAAAGAAATTAAAAAAAAGAAACACAGGTCAATTAACAATGTCTTTTCAGCGATAGAGTACCAAACGATGGGGATAAGAGAGAGAGAGAGAGAGAGAGAGTTTTATGATCAAGAGAAAGATTTCTTTTTTTATGAGAGAGAGAGACAGAGACAGAGACAGAGACAGAGAGACAGAGAGACAGACAGACAGACAGACAGACAAAGAGAGAGAGAGAGAAGGCTTCACAAAATGATTTCTTTGCTAACAGAAGACAAAATTCTCTCTTTGCTTAATCGGTGGGTGCAGATGTACTTTGTTGCATCCAGCCCCCGCATTTTTTTTTTCTTCTTGTTCATGTATGTTGATAAACTGTGCCCTCCAGCACACGCGAGTCGGCGGCCCACGCACACAATTCACACTGGCACGTATGTAGAGGCAACAGAATCTGGCTACCACAGACACTGTCCTTGGCCGTTGTCTCTTCCCCTTCCCACCACCTGCCCTCCTTCCCCCCCCCCCCCCCCCCGCCTCACATCCACCCCCTCCCCTTTCCTCTCCCAGCTTTTACTACCCCCTTCCCCCTTCCCACTTCCCAGTTTCCAGCAACCATAGTGCTGTGGTTACCGACAGCATTCGAAAGCACGTGCAACACTGTGCTCTCTGATGCTTCAAGTACTGAGATGACGTGGAGAGCATGCAAAGAGAGGCGTGGATGCGGTGGGTGGGACCGGGGGGGGGGGGGGGGGATGGAGGTGGGGTCGTTAGTTGCTATCAAATTTGAAGTCAGCACTCATCCACAGCAATGCCCACATGGGGATTTCCATCCCAAGAGAGTCGACGGAGAAGGAGGAGATAGCCTCAAATAACACACTACGCTTCCATCAGCGGCATGACAACAATGCGTTAGACTAGGTCATCGTAATGACTTTTCTTTTTGTTGGGTTTGGCGGGATTTGAACTCTTCATGACTGACTGTGAACTCGATGCAGTCCACTTCTGAGCAAACCGGGTACCCCAAACATGAGAGGGATACAGGAGGAGGAAGAAAGGGGGGAGTGTGGGTGAAAGAGGGAGGGGAGTGGTAGGAAGCGTGAATAGTCAGATTTACGTCCCTTTGGCTTGAGGTCCTTAAAGATGAAGTTGCTTCTAGACCAGAGTCTTTATGGAGTGAAATGAGGATGTGTGTGTGTGTGTGTGTGTGTGTGTGTGTGTGTGTGTGTGTAAAGGAGAAAGGATTGGGGCAGGTGGAAGGGAGGGAGGGTGGAGTGGCGGTGGGGAATGGGGGAGGCTTAAGAGCCCGGGGGGGGGGAGGGGGTGCAAAATAGACTTTTATAGGATGACAGAGTGACTATCAGACTTCTAGTGTTTCAATACAGGCCTGAGAAAATCACCTTGGCATGCCCTTGTTGAAAGATATCATTCTGCCAGGAAAGATGTATAACGAACTACAAAGGAAGAGGAGAAGAACACCACACATGCGAGTTACCTGATGCTGATATTCATCTGTAATAAATATCTGTCTGTGTGGTATTTTGAGAAACACAATCCTTTCACTGTAGTAATGTTGTGCGTTTGACCGTGCTATCAAATATTTCTTACGCCTTGCCTCACTTCAGTTTTGGATAGTCGTGTCACATCTAGAACTGAACACGGAATTTTCACGTTTAGTATACTGTGGTTTTTTTTGTTTTGTTTTGGTTTGGTTGTTGTGTGTGTGTGTGTGTGTGTGTGTGTGTGTGTGTGTGTGTGTGTGTGTGTGTGTGTGTGTGTGTGTTTTACATCTGTACGCATTTGCAACGAATATGTAGTGCACAAACTAAGTGCAAGCGAACGATAACTCTGCCAATATGATCATGATTTAGCCAAAATTTAGAATGGAAAAAAAATGGGAGAGGGTTGGGGCTTGGGCGGGGGTTAGAAATCTGTTAGAAGGGGGACGTAATGTTAAACGCTGAAATCATACTGAGACCATTGGGTTCTGACTTGGGAACAAAACTTCATTCCATGCATGCCTAGACTCGACTTTCATCTCCTGTGTAAATCTCATCAGTTAAAACCTGGCCTAGGTGTGTTAAGTCCCCCCCATGGGGTCCAGTAGAGACATACCACCTACAAGCTTTTAGTACGTACCGTCATGAGGTGAGAATGACAACTCTAAAGCATAGAGTCACACTGGGCAAGTCTGTCTTTCCAGTGCACTCACTTTTACTGTTGATGATTGTGGGTAACAAAGCACAAGAGCAAATACTCACCCGGTTTGGATTGTTGAATTTGTTCAGCTTTACAGGTGAGAGAGAGAGAGAGAGAGAGAGAGAGAGAGAGAGAGAGAGAGAGGTTTCAACACCACACAAACCTCTTTTATTGTGCACAAGAAAGAAGTCTCTCCTTTTTTTTTATTCATAAGTAAAGATGTACCTCCTTATATCCAGTCATCTCTTTTTTTTGTCTTTTTTTGTTGTTGTTGTATTTTTTTGGTCATGTCAGCTGGTGATTTTGCTCTGAATCAAGCGCCTGTGAGCCAGTGAACCATGCACACATTTCAAGCCGACAAGTGAAGGCGACAGAATCTGACCACCAGAAACACAGTAGCTGGCCGTTACCACCCTCCCTCTCCTCTCCCCTCATCTTCCCAACTATTCCCCCCTCTCCCAGTTTATAGTAGCCATTAACGCTTTGGTTACAGGCAGTTCTGAAACACAGGCAACATTGTGCTCTCTGATGTTTCGATAACTGAGATGGTGTTTGCAGTAGGGAAGGGGAAGTGTGGGTGCGGTGAGGGTGAGGGTGGGTGGGTGGGTATTTAGCTGCAGTCAGATTTAATGTACACCCATGGAAGGTGACACCCAGATGGGAAGAGCCATCCCAGCTGAGTGGAATGAAACGGAGGCCACAGCCTCGGACACCACCACTTCTTTTTGCGACAGACACCGCGTAACAATTTTATTATGTTATCACTGGACAATCTTTCATTTTTCATATTATATTTTAAGCCTCATAGTACAAACGTAAAACTCCATTGTTAAAGGTCAACAGAAGGATAAAAATGGACGTTGCTCTTAGTATGCTTTTAGACACCTTTTAGCCGATATGAAGAATGCTCTTGTGAAGCACCCCCCCCCCCCCCCCCCCAAAAAAAAAAAAAAAAAAAAAAAAAAAAAAAAATCTAACGTACCTTGTTCTAAGCTCTTTCCATCAAAACTAGCAGCTCTATTGTAAAAACATATTTCCCATTATCTAGCACCTAAACCTGAGTATAAAACGTCATTGAATTCATTCATTGCTCTATTGTAAAAACATATTTCCCATTATCTAGCACCTAAACCTGAGTATAAAACGTCATTGAATTCATTCATTGTCAGAAGGAGCAACAGTAGAATTTCTTTTAGACTACCGTCACCTAAACACAACACGGCCGTTGGGAACAGCTGCTTCGCCATCACCTGCTCACGACTTTACTGTCAGCGGGCAGGCAGCAACGTGTTGAAATAGACCATGAACATGTCTTGTCCTCATACTGGGTGTCAACAGGATTCGAACTTTCAACTGTGAATTCGATGCCCTTCTACTACAGGGCGAAGCAAGCTTCCTCAATGTGAGGGAGAGACAGGGTGTGTGTGTGTGTATGTGTGTGTGTGTGTGTGTGTGGAGGGAGTTTCAGATACGGGCAGGGGAGGGAAGGACGTGAGGATGGGAGGGGGGGGGGGAGAGACTGGGGAAGGGAATGGTTGGAATGGTGATGCTTTTGAAGATGAATTTACTCCCAGACCAAAGTTGGTATGGAGGGAAATGAGGATATGTGCGAGTCCGTGTGTGTGTGTTACTTGCGTATGTCCCCGTTTCCTTTGAGGTTATATTCTCAATCAAAATATACCACATGTTCCGTCACATCTTATAGCATAATCCATACCCTTTATGGCATTTGTTTAATTTCAGCAACCCGTTGAAGATTGGGAAGGCAAATGGCATGGAACGGTATCATTTCTTGAACATTTTATAGATTATATTACATTACAAACCTACAAGCAGTAGATATATTTCAGAGAAAACACGCAACTTCAGTGAACAGAGAAAACAACAACAACACAGCACGCACAAACACTTAGGAAAAGGGAAAAGACGAGACAAAGGGTGGCGTCAGGGGTGTGAGGTTGTCTACACACTTGCGATCAACTGTGTGATGCACATTGCAATCACTTGGTACCAGTAAGATGAAGCAACCCCATGGCTAAGCCTCCCCTTCGCATTTGCAGGTGAACTTTTCTCTCGTCTACATGCATAGGCTACGTGGTCATCTTCAGTGGAATCATCATAACGCTGAGTAATACTCAGCTCGGGAAAAGATTCAACCATGCCTTTACGAAATAGAAAAGAGCAGTAACCTGACAAACTGGGTTGCTTTGAACAGAAGAACTGACCATGTTATGAAATCAGTAATCAGCGTGGGTGTGTGTGGGTGTGGGTGTGGGTGTGGGTGTGGGCACGTGCGTGCGTGTGTGTGTGTGTGTGTGTGTGTGTGTGTGTAGAGTGAAAAAAGCAGCCAACACCCAGGTAGTGGCAGTTAAAATTTTCCGTGTATTAAACCTTCTTCGATAAAACCAAGGACGGACGATTACAGGCAAATCACAACGCCTTTTTTTATACACACTGTGACTGCTTCTCACTCTGCATTCACTCATCAAAAAAGTTAACAGTAGTCACTAAAATGAATGATAGCACCAATTAAAAACTTTGTGTGTAAACTTCATATTGCCTTTAAAGAAAAAGAAAGAAAGAAAAAAAGCAAAGAGAAGAAAAGAAAAAAAAAAAAAGCAAAGAAAAGAAGTGAAAAAGGAGTTCCTTTTAAACCCCTTCTTCTATCCCTACTTTGGTGTGTGTGTGTGTGTGTGTGTGTGTGTGTGTGTGCGCGCGCGTGTGCATGTGTGTGTGTGTGTGTGTGTGAGAGAGGGAATAAAGGGTGGGCAGGGGCAGGATAGGGATGGGGGGTGAGCGGGGTGGGGAAGGTGAGGGGAAGGAATGGAGGGGTGGGGGTGGGGGTGCAAAACACTCCTTTCCAGGATGGTAGAGAGACTCTCTGACATCTAGTGTTACAGCGTAAGCCAGAGAAAATCACCTTGGCGTGCCCTTGTTAAAAGATAGCATTGTGGCGGCTTAGAGACGTTTTATTCATTTCGTCCATTAAAAAAGCAAACCAACATTCATGGAAGTCACCCGATGCCAGTATTCGCCTCTAATAAATGTCCGTTCGGGAGGTATTTTGAGAAGCACATACGATGCTCACACACAGTTAACAACGTTCAAGTTGCCTGTGCTGTCAGATATTTGTTGCATGCAAACTTTACTTTTAAGTGCTGGATGGTTATGACTTACAGGGTATTAATAACCGACCTTTGATATTCAGTGGATGGTGGTTGTTGTCGTCGTCGTCGTCGTTGTTGTTGTTGTTGTTGTTGTTGTTGTTGATGATGATGATGATGATGATGATGATGATGATGGTGGTGGTGGTGGTGTGGTGGTGTTAAATACAGTTTAAAGCATAAACTGTGGGATAAAATAAATACTCTCAAACAATCCTCAACCACTACAATCATGATTTCACTAAAAAAAAAAAAAAAAAAGAGCAAGGTCTAAAAAATGGTGTGTGTGTGTGTGTGTGTGTGGGGCCCCCCCCTGGGGGGTCTTAAGAGTAAATTTTGAACACTGACCACATATTGCGACCATCGAATTTTTTTTTTGGGGGGGGGGGGGGGGGGACAGAACCACTTATTACGCCCGCCTAGAATCCACTTTCGTCTCCTGGGCGAGATTTGTCAGCAAAAGCTGACCTAATACTGTTAAACGCATTCATTGTATCTAACTTACACGCACCTCCTGTAAGTTTGCGGTATTCTCGCCTCCGCGGGAAGAAATTCGGATTCCAGCTGTCTCCCAACACAATGCAATGTAACACAACACCATGCACTACAATCAGCACAGTGCAATGTAACACAACACCATGCATTACAATCAGCACAGTGCAATGTAACACAACACCATGCACTACAATCAGCACAGTGCAATGTAACACAACACCATGCATTACAATCAGCACAGTATAAAGTAACACAACACCATGCATTACAATCAGCACAGTGCAATGTAACACAACACCATGCATTACAATCAGCACAGTGCAATGTAACACAACACCATGTATTACAATCAGCACAGTGCAATGTAACACAACACCATGCATTACAATCAGCACAGTGCAATGTAATACAACGCAATGCAGTACAACACAACGCTATGCATTGCAATGCAGTACAACACAACGCCATGCATTGCAATGCAACACAACACAACGCCATGCATTGCAATGCGATACAACACAACGCCATGCGTTGCAATACAACACAACACAACGCCATGAATTGCAATACAACACAACACAACGCCATGCATTGCAATACAACACAACACAACGCTATACATTGCCAAGCAACAAAACACAACGCCATGCATTGCAATACAACATAACACAACGCTATGCATTGCGATGCAATACAACACAACGCCACGCATTGCAATACAGTACAACACAACACTATGCATTGCAATGCAATACAACACAACGCCATGCATTGCAATACAACACAACACAACGCTATCCATTGCAACGCAATACAACACAACGCCATGCATTGCAATACAATACAACAGAACGCTATGCAATGCAATGCAATACAACACAACGCCATGCATTGCAATACAACATAACACAACGCCATGCATTGCAATACAACACAGCACAACGCTATGCATTGCGATGCAATACAACACAACGGCTTGCATTGCAATATAGTACAACACAACACTATGCATTGCAACGCAATACAACACAACGCCATGCATTGCAATACAACACAACACAACGCTATCCATTGCAACGCAATACAACACAACACCATGCAATGCAATACAATACAGCACCTTGCATTGTAAAACAATACAACATAACGCCATGCATTGCAAAACAACACAACAAAAACGTCATGCATTGCAATACTATGCAACACAACACCATGCATTCCAAGAAATCACCACACAACACCACACATTGCAATACAATACAACACAACACCATGTATTGTAATACAAAACACCACCATGCATTGCCATAAATCACCACACAACACTAGCATGCATTGCAATACAAGACAACACAACATCATGCATTGCAATACAACACAACAACATGCATTGCAATACAACACAGCACCATGCATTGCAATACAACACAACACCATACATTGCAATACAACACAGCACCATGCATTGCAATACAACACAGCACCATGCATTGCAATACAACACAGCACCATGCATTGCAATACAACACAGCACCATGCATTGCAATACAACACAACACCATGCATTGCAATACAACACAGCACCATGCATTGCAATACAACACAGCACCATGCATTGCAATACAACACAACACCATGCATTGCAATACAACACAGCACCATGCATTGCAATACAACACAGCACCATGCATTGCAATACAACACAGCACCATGCATTGCAATACAACACAGCACCATGCATTGCAATACAACACAGCACCATGCATTGCAATACAACACAGCACCATGCATTGCAATACAACACAACACCATGCATTGCAATACAACACACACCATGCATTGCAATACAACACAGCACCATGCATTGCAATACAACACAGCACCATACATTGCAACACAACACAACACCATACATTGCAATGCAACACAGCACCATGCATTGCAATACAACACAACACCATACATTGCAACACAACACAACACCATACATTGCAATGCAACACAACACCATGCATTGCAACACAACACAACACCATACATTGCAATACAACACAGCACCATGCATTGCAATGCAACACAACACCATGCATTGCAACACAACACAACACCATACATTGCAATACAACACAGCACCATGCATTGCAATGCAACACAGCACCATGCATTGCAATACAACACAATGCCATGCATTCCATTACAATAAAACATAGCGCCATGCAATACAATACAACACAACACCAGCACGAACGCAACGAAACACAAACACAGCAGACCCAGCACCATCCTCTGGCAGCCGCAGTTCGAGCACCTGCAAGCAGCAGCAAGCTATCACTATCAGGTCTCTTTGAGGCCACCGGCCAGTGAAGACACCGCCAGGTGCTTGGTTGCCTCAGTGGTAGAAACAGAACTCAAAAGGAGATGTTCTGAGTTCAAATTGCGATTGCACCCAGAAGAAGCCTATCTTAAGCAACTGTTTAAGTGGTGTTAGAGCAGCGTAATGTAAGGGTGGTTGATTGGATGAGGAGGGAAGAGGGGAGTAGAAGGAGTAGGAGATGGGGAAGAGAGAGAGAGAGTGGGCACATCATCTTCCACACCCAACACCAGCTCGTTGGTTTCCTTTCTCTTTTTATTTTAAATCATGGTTGGATCGAACCAACCACACCAACCACTGACCTGTTAAGACATAAACAATAATAATCATAAACATGAGGTATTATATAAAAACATATACAGGAAAACATAATCATTCAAATTAAGCTAAGACAAGCATCAAACATTCATAATGGAATGGTGAAATACATATTAAAACAACAGGTCTTAGCTTACAAAAATATCTTAATATTGTTCCTGTAGCACATAGACAATACAAAAATTAAAGTGCAGGATTTACAACAAACATCAACACAAAAGGCCTCCCAGTTGCGAACGGTAGGAGGTAAAACATATCTGTACAATCAGTAACATAATCATATCATAAACATAACATTAACCATAGGCGACCCCCGTTGCGAACGGCAAGATCAACAACATAATTTCATTATTATAACATTAAGGAAGGGGATCCCCGTTGCGAACGGCAGGATCAACAACATAATAATTTCATTATTATAACATTAACATTGAGACTCCTCGTTGCGAACGGCAGGAGTTACAAACGGTCAAAAGCATGGATCATGATTTCATAGCGAAGAACAGTATTATAAGTGAACATACATTTAAGCACACACACTCAAAATGGAACTCCCCGTTGCGAACGGCAGGAGCAATGAACAATAAATGAAATTAATGAACATCTAAATTTTCAACAGCAGTTACACAATTATATGGAAAAAAATCATATGTGTAGTGTCCACACATATGATGAAACTCAGAAAGGACACATCTTGCACATGAACCAGCCAACTAAAGCTATCTTCCTTTCTCAGCACACACATCCACCTCAGGACAGTGCGTGCTACACGCTATGGCTCCACGTTTCACCTGTTAGGCCTACACCCCGACCCAACAATGGCTGTTGCTTTTCAGCCCTGCAATGGACCCACGGGTGTAAATGTATTGAACAAGTGAACACTCACAGACTAACAGATGCAGCGACCGAATAAACAAACTGACTGACCAGTGGCTACTCGTGTACAAAATAGGCACAAGAACGCACAAGCAACCGAGCAGCGTTCAAGTAATTAACTGCCTAATTACTCAGCC
The DNA here is from genome assembly GCA_033310375.1 of Conus canariensis. Lineage (NCBI taxonomy): Eukaryota > Metazoa > Mollusca > Gastropoda > Neogastropoda > Conidae > Conus > Conus canariensis. The sequence continues at coordinate 58,680,701 of CM065724.1, forward strand.
AAGTAACCACGTAACCCTTCAGTCGCTCAAATAATGAAACAATCGAACAAACAGGTAAAACACTTGTTTGTAACAGGTAGCAACCCAGACGCACAGAGGAATAATCAAACTACCTTCACTGGCTGTATCTTAATCATTTGCTCAGGACGCCGTGCGGTTTCATCACTGTGACTTAACCCTCTCCGTCTCGCCAGCAACAAGGGCGACATTTACAAGCCAGTTTGTCTAGTGTTCGAACACAAGTAACCTGCAGACGCGCGTTAAACTTTATCCACTAATCACAGTAAAAGACAGCAACGTCTGTAATCTATGTTTTTCTGGCATCGATTTGTTGATTACTCACCATAAAATCTGTGACAATACTGAATAACTGTTTCTGATTTCATTCTTATTAAGCGCCAGCACCTGCTTAGTTGCAAAGTTACCCGAATAATTGACTATGGAAATTTGGTATATCACATTTCCAGTTGATAAGAAATTGGAGTTTGTACAATAAAAATGTAAGAACATAGAACTTTTAACTTCCATTTACTAAAGTTGTTTCACGAAGATAGTACTCTATCTGCCCTCACTCTAGGTAAAACATAGCCAAACCGAAGGCAAAAACCATCAACATACCTTTACATTCACAAACACCTGAACCAGCGTCACAGCCTTCACCACACTCTGCTCAGTGAAGAAATGATCTCAGAGCCAGAACGCTGGGAGTATATAGGCCTTCCACCCCCTTTGAACGAGATCTTTCGAGAAAGTCTTTTGTGGCCTGAGTCACAATGGAACACTAGAAGCGTCTAAAGTGCCTCAGATCTGGGTTCGCTGGGCTGCTCTTGGACGAACATTCTATTCCCCAGGGCCCGACAACCAACGGGGCCGACCGCCATGTAAGTGGCTGGGTCTGTAGAAGTGCAGAGGAACAGACCCTTCAGACTCTGTACCTAGGGCAAAATCCAGCATCCCATCTAAAAGATGTTTACCTATTCCAAAATCTCAAGTCCACCTCAGCAAGCACAACACCAACCACGGCTCCACGGTCTCCCAGGGCTGTCGCCTCGGCCTATACTCAGTCTCCCAGACCAAACCATCCAGACCAGCCATGGTCAAAGGGAGGCTCTCAAGAGCTCCTCAACTATTACGATGTGGCTCAAGTCCAATGGCCGTCTCTCCAAAGCCAGTCTGCCCAGACCAGCCGTGGGCAAATTGTCTGCTGAGTGACCAGCTTCTTAACTGGCATTCCAGCCTACCAGCTAGGTTGCCCCTCACTGCGATTCTATCCCGCGTTTGAGGGGTTAACCACTACAACTCTCTGTTCTCAAAGGCTGGGCAGAATCGTACCCTTTACAGTAAGATAGGTCTCCTTACAGAGTCTTGACATTGACTGTTCGATGTGAACATATGTGTACATATATACACACGTACTCATGCATGACATGACATGACATGAAAATGTCCATCAGTAACAGGTAACAGAAGATACAGATTTGTATGGTGAATGAGAATTGATACAGTTTTTTTTAAAAATGGGAAAAATTAGAATGGAGGCCCCACCTTAAAAAACGGAACAAGAAAAGAAAATTTTTGAAAAGAGAGAAAAAATATTTTAAAGTAAAAAAAGAAAATGTAGGGAAAAATGGAGGTCGGAGGACCACCACAACACACACACACACACACACACACACACACACACACACACACACACACACACACACACACACACATACACACAGAGATACGCGCGCGCGCCCGCG
>CM065724.1:58692445-58699945 GCA_033310375.1 Conus canariensis
AACGGTGTGTTCATGTCATCCTATATTCCACAATTCTTATGTCTACTGTCTCGTTAATGCTTCTTAGCAATTTTTCGTTCTTCAGTTTTTAAAACATGTTTAGCCCACATGTTTTAGTTTTAGCCCACAGGTTATTCACAGAATGAGCTTGGAGGTGTTGGTAGAAGCCTTCAAAATCGAATCGAAATAAAATGATGGACTGGCTTGTGAACTTGAAATCTTCTGGTGCTGATCTTACATAACATATCCTAATTTTCTTTCTGCAGATTTATGCAAATCTCAAGAATGACACTGGTGACCTTTAAAAAGCCCGAACTCAGGCTAAAATCGGAAAAGTCTCATGTCTGCTCATCGTGATGCCATTCTGGTGGTGTTGTGTAGTGTAGTGTTATGACTGGTCTCCTTCCTAAAAATTTCTGTGATGGCTCTCCCCATCTGCTGTAGCTTCCCCACCTTTTCGAAGGGGTGTACTATTGACTTCCTGTTCGACAGCCCTAAAAAGGCACAGTGTAGCTGGACTACAATACTTGAAACTTGAAACTTGTGTAGACGTTACATCTTAGTGTATCCAGCTAACCCACTCGACGAGACTGCTGTGATCGGAATCATTTCGGTGATGTTCAGTGATGCCTGTTCTGATCTCATAATCTCAGCAGACGTCTAAAACACTTCGTGGGATCCACCTGTCTCGCCAGGCCTTGACAGGGCGAGGAAAACTGCTGACAGAGAAGAGCTGAGATCGTGACGTTTCCTAGTTCAGGAATGTGACTGCCTGAGGTGTTTGAAAGGAAAATAATGGCGGAGCATCATCAGTGAACGTTTGTCTGGTTCATATTGAAAATCAACTGGGATTCTCAGTGGAAAGGAGCTGATCAGAGACCACATATTTCACACTTTGACCTTGTTTTTCATCTTTGTCTATGTCGATATAATTTGCCGGCAACTCGATTCACGGAATGTGGCGAAGTTACCCATGATTTGTACCAATCTAGATCCTTATTCAACCGCTAATCGACAGAAAAAGATCAAGCAAAACCAACACAGTGACCGTAACTGAGAACCGTTCAGTTGGCAGTAAAGTTCAGTACCTTTCACTACGTTTTACAATCTATCGCGATTTTTCTACTACACTATGTCATTTTTACCTTTTTTTTTTTTTTTTGCATGTAAAAAATACAACATTCTTTTTCGGAAGAATGCAAAAATATCGGACGCTATGATGCCCAGTAACGATGAACAGTTTAACCTGAAAGAGCCCAGTTCGTACTTTTTTGTTATCGTCATTTTAAAAGGAGATTAGTGTTTTTCGTTTAAATTGATGGACACTAATTGGGATGGTGATCAACGTTTGTGTTAGATCGGTACTTTAAAGCTGCAGGACTTGGATTAGGATGAGACGAGGAAGTGGTGAGAGTAAGGATGAGATGGAGGTTCGGAGACGGTTGGTGTTATTTTTGTTTGTTTGTTTTTTGTTCTTTTTTTAATCATTGCGTGTACTGCGGCTTAGGGGAGTAGTGAAGGCTTCTATATTCGTTTTTGAAGCAGTTTTATCCCTTCTTGCTTTCACTTCTTCCAGTATCTGTTAACTTACAGTAGTATCGTTTTCCAAGGGTGGGGGGTGGGGGGGGGGCAGTATTTATGGGGTGATACCCACTGAAAGCACGCGAATTGTTGTGTGAAGAGCGCTGTTGCACGAGATTTTCAAAACAAACAAACAAACAAACAAAACTGCGGGCTCAGACAGGTGATCACCAAAAACTTCCCGTCAGTCTTAAGAAAATTGACAAGTTTTGATCGAATCACGTAGCACCACCAATGAATCTCTCTCTCTCTCTCTCTCTTCTCTCTCTCTCTCTCTCTCTCTCTCTTCAGTGTTTCAACTGTATTTTCTTTTTCACAGGCTTCTCTTATTCTTTTTTCTTCCTTATCTTCATCTTCGTACTTTTCCCACCATTACTTTGCGTCTCGCGACAGTCCACTGGGAACTCCCGACCTCCAAATGACACAGGTACGGCACAACTCCCCTCTCGTACACAGCCAGCTGATGATAACAAGCCGGCAGGGGCCACAACCCGCGACACGGTCAGGAATGGCCCCTCGATACATTCCTCCGCTACCATGGACTCCTGGGCACTCAGACTGAGAGGTTTTCCGTTCACGAAGGAATGGACAATCTTCGGCCTCATTCTAATTTGGTTGTATAAATCCCCAACGGATTTGTTTTAACCAATCGCGAGAAAGTTTACTGGCTTTGGCAAATCGCATAGCACTATTTGTACTATAAGTCCTCTTCTGTTTGTTCTTCTTGTCACTCTTATTAATTCTGTAAAGAGTCTTTGGGACGTCCCACTGCAAAAACAAAAGTCCCACCAGATTGCTCCAGCTGTGTCAGTTGTGTGCGAGGGCCTGGGTCTCTGCACACGTTTTCTCTGTCCACTGTGCAAAGTTGACAACCCATCTCTTTTTTTTTTTTAAGTCAATCCATCGGGCTTTTTGTTTTTCTTTAACACCTCCATCTTCCCAGGGGGTGATGGTAGGGTTTCGTTTTGGCAAGATGACTACATCTTGTTATTTTGGACATATTAAAGGGGGGCCGGAATAGCTCAGTTGGTAGAGCGCCGGATTCGTAATCCAAGGCTTGCGGGTTCGAATCTCCGCCGGGCCGTTTTGGTACAGGAGGATTTTTCCCCACGGAGTTAACATTAGTTCTGACTCCATTTCCCATACAGTCCTTCGAATGAGACTATAAACCGAGGTTCCGTGTGTGAACACGCGCATAACATCTTGTACACACGTAAAACCCCGTCACCAACTTTCGGAAGAGAAGGTTAGTTTGGCCGTTGGTATGGATGACACGTTACACATAGCATACACCTTCCCCGAAGCTGGAATATGGCTGCCTTAATGGCGGGATAAAAAAAAAAACCGGTCATGCACACAAAACTCCACTCTCTTTGTAGGGTAGATGGGATTAATACTTGTCTGTCCATATAGGGAGTGTCCGCATGAGTATCAGCCTGCGTACGCAGAAGAAGTACATATTAATGTAGTTTTCTTTTCTAAACTGACATCAGCAGATAATGGTGGTTTGGCGCTCTTGTTCATTGGTCATATGATCAGAGTATGGGATGTGTAGTAACTTGAGGTGGCATCTCAAATCCATGGCTCGGACGACTCTCTCCAGATCCGTTGTGAGAGTCCATCTCTCGTGCGTACAGGAAGATGAATTGAATACACCAGTGCATACACTGGCCTAATCTTGTGCTCCATGAAGATGTTCTTGTCCTTCCATGTCTGGGTAGTGCTGATGCTGTCTTTGGTGCCGTTTAGTAGATTTTCTGTTTGGATCCTACATTGTTTATCACACATGAGTAAACACTTAAACCGCTTCTAGAATCTGCCCATGATGTCAGCAGTGATGGTGGTGTTGTGGATGACCAGCTGTTCTGTCTTCTTGGCGTTGATTTCTGTGCCAGACCTTGTCGATGTTTCATCTAGTCGTTCAACAAACGTGATGAGTTCTTGTTCACTGCCAGACCCTCGATCTCATCAGTGAGAAATAAATAAGACGCAGAGATGGGAAAAAAAATAGCAAATTCCTTAACAACTTGTCTCTGATTCAGTTTTTCATCAAAAAGGCAAGTGATCTTCAGTATGAACGAGGAAAATATCGTTTACCGAGAGCTAACGCTCAGACAGGAATCGTTTCTGATGATACGTACCGCCATTTTGTTTTGTTCCCCCACGCAACTAACAATAGGAACGTCCTGTATTTGGCCCAGGCACAAAATCGTCGGTATTCTACCGCGTGGGGTAACATCAGGGCTGGCGGTACATGAATAATAATTATAATAATTCTTATTTTTGTTGTTGTTGTAATGAAGAAATAAATAAATGAATAAATAAATGATAAATAAATAAATAAATAAATAAGTAAATGAATAAATAACTAAATAAATAAGTAAATGAATAAGAACGCCAGTCAATTTCATTTTGTACATAGTTTTGAGTTTAACTTACTTCTAGTTCGCACATGACTTCGATTTCCGGCTTGGTTATAAACATAATGACCACCTCTACATGGAGAACTCGCTCATAACGACTTCATGCGCATTTGTACCTTCGCGCATACACACACACAACACACACACACACAACAATATATATATATATATACCCGGGCACGCGCGCACGCGCGTGAACATTCACTCACCCACTCGCTGCCAGAGAGAGAGAGAGAGAGAGAGAGAGAGAGAGAGAGGCTAAGAGAGGTAACTACAGGTAAGGGTCACTTCACTCTTCTGACAGGATTGGATGGTTTGATCCCTTCATTTCCCCGGTTTCTTTTGTTCAATAGGTTGTGTATTTGATTTTTTTTTTAATCATTATTCATTTTCTTTCCCTTTTTTTCCCCCTCTTGTAGGCCTACCTGTATTTCTACAGCCAGAGAAAGTGAGAGGGAGAGAGAGAGAGATTTCTCTCTTGTAAAGAGAGAGAGAGGGAGAGAGATTTCTCTCTTGTAAAAGAAGAGAGAGAGAGAGAAGAGAGAGAGAGAGAGAGAGAGAGAGTGTGTGGTGTGTGTGTGTGTGTGTGTGTGTGTGTGTGTGTGTGTGTGTTTCGCACCTTTATATTTATACGCACACCTGTGTACACAAATGCATGCGAAGAACGCATTCACAAGAATCCAGAGATAAGCACACAGCCGCTCACGTGCACCTGCACAACCTCCCCCTTTCCCCTCTTTTACCCCACCCCCTCCTCAAATCTCTCTGCTGGGCAACAAACACGTATTTCATCCCCTTCCACCAAATACCATCCTCTCTCTCCCTTTCTTGCTTTTAGTTATTGTTGTTTATCACACACACACACACACACACACACACACACACACACACACACACACACACACACACAACACACCTCACACACACACGCGCGCACGCACACACATACACACACACGCACGCACGCATGCACGCGCACACACACACACACACACACGATTCAATATTTATTTACATTTGACGTTCGTTGGAAATATGGAGAATACAATGCTTGGAACATAATTCAAAAGATTTAACACAAGAAATGAACGTACCGCACAAAGATATCAAGGACAAAGACAGTGATGTAGGCACACTTTCTTTGCTTGATAATTCAATGTAGACTGAGCACAACTTGTCATTTGAGACGACGGTCTATCACAAAAATTAAAACCGTTCTCCTGTTCACAATGGGTAGAAGCGTCTGTCGCAATGCATCATGTTTGAGACATTCCATGATAACCAATGCATCATGTTTGAGACATTCTATGATAACCAAATTCATCTTTGATTACCGTCACGCAGTGTGCACATATTCTATCCTTACGAAAAGTGCCATTTTTTTCTGCCCAAACTCCATTCTTGATCGGCATCAAAATTTACTAAGGGAATAAACGTAGATATTTGGGTAGATATCCATGTACTTTTCTCTATCAAAAACATGTTTGAAATTTTGGTAAAGCACACGCTGATCACACTCTTGTAGAAAACACACACACACACACACACACACACACACACACACACACACACTGTCTCTCTCTCTCTCTCTCTCTCTCTCTCTCTCTCACACACACACACACACACACACACACACACGCTCGCGCGTGCGTGCGCTCCCCCCCCCCCCTCCTGTCTCCCCCCCCCCCCCCCCCCCCCCCCCGCCACCACTCCCATAAGGGCACGTGTTAATCCTCATCAAAAGGGTTGAAGTTTTTCCTGGGCACGTACTCTTCGTGCCTGTCACGGGTCACGCCGTAACTCGGAGCCCTCTCTCGAAAATCTGCACACAGACAAATTAATTTCGGTCAATTCAGTTTGAAAAAAAAAAAAAAAAAAAAAGATTTATAAGGCTCCACCGAAAAACTTAGACGAACGAATCACAAGACAAAACACGCCGCGTTTAGGTCTTGTTCAGGCAAGATACACACGTTGAATCAACCCCCATCTTGCACCGAATTGGATGACGATATGTGATTGCTCGTTCAATGTCGTTGTCCTGAGTGTTGCGTATCTTGCCTGAAGAAGACCTAAGAGGTCGAAACGCGTCGTGTTTTGTCATGTGATTTGTTTGTATACGTTTTTCGGCGAAGCCCCATAAATTATTTTTGCAAATTTGTTTAGATTTCCGCCGGCAGTCGCTTCACTTTGCAAGTAGATCTCAATCCAGTTCACAATGTCAACAACGAAGTCTACGCACTGGTCATCTCTGCCCTGAAAGCGTGTCTAAGGGCACCATGATGCCAAAGATCATTCAAGAACAAACAACACTGAATAGAGCTGATCCAAATCAACAAAACTAGATCAGGCAAATTCAAAACAAGTAAAATGAGGTAGGGCACATCAAAAGAAAACAGACAAAACAGATCACAATTAAACACAAAGAAAACTGGACAGGACACATTCAATAACAGCCAAAACTAGACAGGGTACATCTTAAAAAGAACTAAACAGACTTCATTCAAAAGAAAACAGAACTAGACAAAGCAACTGAAAACTAGACTAGATGAGGAACATTTCAAGACAAGCAAAACGAAAGGGGCACATGTGAAACAAATAAAATTAGACATAGGGCAAATTTGAAACACTAGACAGGGCACATTCAAAACAAGCAAAATCCGATAGGGCGCATTGAACCAAAGCGTACTGCACATTAAAAAACAAAACGAAACTTAAATAAACTATATTGCGCACATTTAAAACCAAACAAAACTTGATGGCACACATTCCAAAACAGACAAAACTACACAGCACACATTTAAAACCAACAAAACCAGATAGGGCACATGAAAAACAAATGAAACTAGATAGGGCACATTCAAAAACGGGCACATTCAAAAGGAAACAAAACTAGATGGCACACATTGAAAGATAGACAGGCACAAGGGGAACAAAAGAAAGAAAGACAGAAAGAAAGAAAGAAAAGCGAAAAAAAAAAGAGAAAAGAAACAGACACTGGTGGAAGCAGAACCTGCTTGACTAAGATGCCAAATGAATAGGGACATAATTTTCACTTTTTTTTTTTTTTTTAATTTCACTGTGATTCCCGTAAAAAGGCATAACTTCTCTCCAGTTTGGATTATCCCCCCTTCATCTTCGACACAACTTGCGTAACCGTTACTTCAGGAGCATAGAAGTCAGAAAGGAAATCATTCTTGATAGATTGTGCTCGGAGAAACGTTTGGGGGGTGGGGGGGTGGGGGGGGGGGGCGGCAAACAAATCGATTTTAAGAACTGTACATACACACGCAAACACACGTGCGCGTGCGTGCGTGCGTGCGTGTTCCGGTGCATTTATGATTCGATCAAATAGCAAAGATTAGAAAAGCCGTGGTGTGTGCCCTATTCTCATGATTTTTCAAAAACAGTCCATAATGTGATACTCTTAGAAAGATGGAAAGATCTACTTTCTTGCTACTATCTCCCAAAACGAGAGCTTTTCGAAGTGAAATTAATG
>CM065724.1:58704945-58727445 GCA_033310375.1 Conus canariensis
GAATGGTCACATGCCACTTTTTTTTGGAGATAAAGAACATGCACCACAGGCCAGCGACAGGCAGATAGTAATTCAAATATACTGAGAAATATGGTACCCAAGTCAAAACGTCTGTCGGGATCTAAAGAAAGTCGGTTTTAAAGCTGGGAGACTGCAGGCGGAAATTGAAACGTAAAAACAGAAGAAGAAAAAAAAAGAAAGAAAAAGTTACATAGCCGCCAAACGAAGGAACAAAATAATTACACAACAGACACAACGCGTTTCGACCTGTTGGGTTTTCTTCGAGCGAGACAAAGAGCATGCAAAACAATGGAAACAAAGAACGATATGAAAATTCCAAATGACAGTATGCACCCAGATCGAATAGATAAGTGTAAGTTTATTTGTTCTTTATTTCCATTGTTTTTAATGTTCTTTGTCCTACCAGAAGAACACCCAATAGGTTGAAACGCGTAGTGTCTATTTTGTAATTCATTTGTTTCCTCGTTTTGCGGCTCAGTAATTCTTTTTTTTTTTTTTTTTTTACTTTCAAAGTCATTTGAATGTTGCGAAAGTGGGTGTGCGGATCAGTTATGAGTTTGCCAGTGTTTTCATACATGTACAAAATGACAAAGCAAACGAACGAAGAAATCTGTCAGCTAAGCAGTTCCAGTAAACTCATTCACACTGCTGGAAGCCGCAGGTGAGAAGTAGTATTTCTTCGTTTACCGAAGTCACGGTGAAACATTGTCGTCTGCTTTTCCCGCCACACCCACAGCCGGGTGACTTTGGTTTGTTTTGTCACTAAGTGCGTCTCCACACCACTGACACACAAACAGCTCAATTCCTGTTTAGGGGGGAGTGTTTGCACGTCTTGTTTGTTTTGCTTCGTATCAGTACGAAACGTTCATACAACTCCTTCGCCACATGGAATAACACACCAAGTACATATATGTGATCTTTTCATATGGTACATAAAAAAGGAAAGTCTGAAGCCACTCTCGTAGACAATGACCTGCAATAAAGTCGGTTTCGCTTTCCTTCATTTCGTTGTTTTAGTGTTTCGGATCTGTCATAGAACAGTGAGATTTAAAACCCTTTTCGGGAAAATTAGAGGGCGACAATACGCCGAGCAAGAATTTTAGGGGTACGGAGTGAACTGGAAAGAGTATTTTGGTTTTAAAGATGTAAAATGTGCTTGCTTCGCCCTCGTGGAAACTTTCACTCTCAGACGAGTGTTATATCTTTTCAAGTGCCGCCATTGGCACTTCGCTCTCAGACGAATATGGTTTGGCGTTTAATGGGAAACTTTCAAAGGGAGTGCATTTTCATGGCACTGGACACAGTTGGTTAGAAGTGCAACGGAGCCAAGCCCAAAGAGGTTTTTTTTTAAATATTTAAATCAAGTGTCTGTTAATAACTCACAGACTGACAAGTGTATGGCTTTCAGAAGAAAAAATTCAAAGTCTTGTGAGTCTGATGGAGTTGATAAATTTTTGTTCAAACCGCACACCCTGACAGTCAGTATGAAAGAACGGAACGTGATAAGACCTATGAAAAATATTGTTGTACGCATTCTTCCCTTTTCAATGATTTTCTTCTACATAAATTTTGGCTTCAATGGCTACTTTACTCCATTCCACTTGAACTAAACAAATGGTTGTCCCAACTAATGCCGTGATTCTGACCTGTAAGTTTCACCGTCTCAGAATAAAATTCTCTTCAAGCCATCATCCTGTTCTATGCTTTGGACTGGAACCCATCCGGAAAAAAGGGAGAGAGAAAAAGCCAATGCACTCATGGCGAATTCCACTTTAACGTCTACACCAACCTCAGGTGACGTGACAAACGGGGATGACCATCCGAGGCATGTATGGGGGAAAGGGGGAGTGGAGGAGGACGGGAGAGGGGGGGGGGGGCGCTGTAAACTTCATCTACCACCAGAACGGTAAGACATTAAGATGGTCAGCGAGACTGACCGGTACTTACGTTGAGTACCAATGATTCGAATTAGGGAACTTTCTGGATGCTGCAACCATGATTATATTGAGGTGTTCAGGTATCCAGCCCATCAGCGCTGACATGACAGAGAACCTTGCAGACAACGTTGACGACGATCAACATGTCCAGGTGAAGGATTAAAGGCTGTCCTAAATGATAAAGGAACTGGTAAGTGCGTTATATGGTCACGGGTATGTGTGTGTTTGTGTGTGTGTGTGTGTGTGTGTGTGTGTGTGTGTGTGTGTGTGTGTGTGTGTGTGAGAGAGAGAGAGAGAGAGAGAGAGAGAGAGAGCGTGTGTATGTGTGTGTGTGTGTGTGTGTGTGTGTGTGTGTTTTGAATGCACGCACGCATAGATGAATGAGTCAGTGAGTGAGTGTGTGTGTGTATAAGTGTGTGTGTTTGTCTGTCTGTCTGTCTGTCCATTTGTCTGTCTCTCTGCTTGTCTATGTGTGCGTGCTCGTGAACTCGATTGTGTTCGTGTTCATAGGTGAGTGTAAGAACACCAGTGTGTGCAGCTGCTTTGGATGGGGTGAGTGAGACAGACAGACAGACAGACAGAGAGAGAGAGAGAGAGAGAGAGAGAGAGAGAGAGAGAGAGAGAGAATTCATCGTATGCCTGTGCTTGCTGTGAACCTCTGTGAAAGTATAACAATACATCGAAGTACAGCGCGGATAACTTGGCCAGTGGCCGTGATATAGATAGGACAGTCCGAGTGACCGGCGATAACAAGCTGCATCATCGGGGTACTTCGTAGCCCTGGACACAGCTCGCAGGTCGCCACAGTAAAGTGCCACCCGTATGCTTCCTGTTCGCCAGTTAATTCATCATTTATTACACATCAGAGTAGGCTTTCTGATTACAGGGAGAAAACAGTAACCCGACTGTCTCTTATTGCCATGGTTCTGGCACTGTTGCCCACGTCATCTCTGGATATGCGATGCAGACATGGGTGAAATGCTGGCGTGAAGACAGTCAAACTCCCCGAAGCGATCGAACAAAGTGAGTCGCCAAACGATGGCAATCTAATTCGGTCGAGAGAGAACCACCATTGCTTAAAATGGTCAGAGCCCTCAGATCGTTCCTTGCAACCAGTCGACAACAACCCGGAAAGACTCTGATGATAATGGAAGGTTGAGTCTAGCGTTCTCCTCATAGCATCCTCTTTCCCGTTACAGGGTAATTTATTATATATACTATCAATTTCACAGAAGTTCTTTTTCTTATCTTTTAACAAACAAGGTCGTTGTCCAATAAAACACACACCAGAAAAGAAAAAAAAAATACAGGTAGCCGCAATTTTGATTGTTATGAAAGATGTTAAAATGAGGCAGCGGGCAGGAAACAACAAACATGAACGGCAACTCCTGTAATAATGGCAACACAACCACACACCCACAACACCAAACAAATGCTGCTAACAGCACAGATTCGCCTAGCACAAATACAGACATAAAGCAGTCGCACCAAATAGGGAGACATCCTCAAAACAAAAACTACTCCAATGTGCAAGATAGCCTATCGGCCTACCCGCAGGCACGATTGGAGCATCCATTAATTTGTTCGAAGCTATGGGCGTGCATCAGTCCCACCACGGAAGCAAGAGTCACCCCTCCTACCCTTCACCTACTTCCTAGCGCTCCCCGCCTCATCCACGACTTCCTGCGTGCCTATAGCCGCAAAGCTAGTGTGAGCGAGGTCTCCCCCCCGGAGGGCTCCACCACGTCCATCAAACGACAGCTCCACCGTTTCTCCAATGGCAACAACTACAACCTGAACCCACCACGGACCTAGACTCGGAGGGGGAACAGAAAACAGAGGCTGCCACAACGGCAGAACATGGAGAGCCTCAGAACTTGACCCCCCCCCCCCCCTCTCTCTCTCTCTCTGTCCGATCCCCCCCCCCCCCCCCCTTGAGAATCATTTAGGACACCACAGATAATACCATAGCCACTTTTGTGTATATATTAATCAGCTCATGAAGAAAGCGTTCCACTTTTATCCTAAAAATCACAACAGGGCCAAATCCAGACATACCGCACTAACCCCACCGACCCTTTAATTCAATGGAAGGTAGTGAACAGTGAACTTCTTGTTCAAGAGGCAAACGAAAGGCTCGTCTTAAAAGTAAATGGACTTTTCAGTAAAAACGAGTCTGTGTGTTGTGTGTGTGTGTGTGTGTGTGTGTGTGTGTGTGTGTGTGTGTCTCATTCTCTCTCTCGGACCCCTTCATTTACGAAAATCCCATGGGTGCCATACATAATCCACAGATACTGCTACAAGGGTTATTCCCCCTTCCAGTCCTGTAATTTGCATTATAAATGTAAGACCCATACAGCAGACCAGGATTTGGTGCTGAGCCAGTCACGAACTTAGTTCTTTACAGCTTCACAGGAGTAGACATTATGTACGGCAATATCCACATTTATCCCTGCAAGAGAAGATAATCACTTGACGGACAGACGCTAAACGTTCAAAAAGCTTCTTTCTGTCAGCAAGTTATCTCCTCTTACCGGGGTAAATGTGGATACATAGCCATGAATACGTCATTAGTCTGGCCATACCATCCACAGTGGAAATGCTTCAGTGTCATACGCACATTGCTCGTCCTTTCCACTGTTGCGATTATCCCAGTTCATGGACGTTAGCAACATAAACGAACAGAACAGATCCTGAAATGAACAATACAGAACATCAATGAACAGAACACATCCTGAAATGAACGATACAGAACATAAATGAACAGAACACATCCTGAAATGAACAGTACAGAACATAAATGAACAGAGCAGACCCTGAAATGAACAGTACAGAACATAAATGAACAGAGCAGATCCTGAAATGAACAGTGCAGAACATAAACAGAGCAGACCCTGAAATGAACAGTACAGAACATAAACGAACAGAGCAGACCCTGAAATGAACAGTGCAGAACATAAACGAACAGAGCAGATCCTGAAATGAACAGTACAGAACATAAATGAACAGAACACATCCTGAAATGAACAGTACAGAACATAAATGAACAGAGCAGACCCTGAAATGAACAGTGCAGAACATAAACGAACAGAGCAGATCTGAAATGAACAGTGCAGAACATAAACGAACAGAGCAGATCCTGAAATGAACAGTACAGAACATAAACGAACAGGACAGATCCTGAAATGAACAGTACAGAACATAAACGAACAGAGCAGATCCTGAAATGAACAGTACAGAACATAAACGAACAGAGCAGATCCTGAAATGAACAGTACAGAACATAAACGAACAGAGCAGATCCTGAAATGAACAGTACAGAACATAAACGAACAGAGCAGATCCTGAATGAACAGTGCAGAACATAACAGAGCAGATCTGAAATGAACAGTACAGAACATAACGAACAGGACAGATCCTGAAATGAACAGTACAGAACATAAACGAACAGGACAGATCCTGAAATGAACAGTACAGAACATAAACGAACAGGACAGATCCTGTGTAAGACAAGACAGTGTTGAGGACGTGTACTCTTTGTAGTAAACTTTGAACGTAATAGATAAGGTAGTTTTTATATAAATACTGAATTTCTGAGTATTGCTGTTTGAACCCAAAGCAGCTCCATAATTCTGGAAAGAAACCACCAGGCAACTTTTTTTTTTTTTAATGCACGATGAAACAATCAGGAAAATGGGCTTTGAACGTGCCATTTCCAAGCTACGGACCATGATGTTTACCAATGCACCATGACTGCAGCCGTGCTGGTGCACAGTTGAGAAAAGGATATATTGGAGAGATGTTGCACATCAGATTTGGGAAGGTGAAGCTCACGAGGTACTGTTGTGCTATGTATGTAATCCAGCAATACAGCACCGGCCTTAAGGAATGTGATAATGTAAAAATTTGAATCGGTTATAAGCAGAGGTGAGCCAAAGTGATATGGTAGAGTGAGTTACAGGAATACTATGATGAAATAAACAAGCGTTGAAACAACAGATAAATGCAAGTGAAGGACAGAGCTTACCGTGGTAAACATGCACTCTATGAAACAACAAAAAGACAGTGTGTACAGTCAATTACTTTATTTTCACAAATCCAGGAAACATTAACACAAATAAAGAATAATATGAGAAGAAATTAACATGAAGTGTACAAATCAAACAGCTAAATAGATCATTTTCCACCCCCTGTCTCCCGCTCCTCAAAGATAAAACAAAATTATCAGCATTCTCTGACACCATAGGAAGCAAATGACAGCTGACACTTGCCCTGTTGGTACAAACACGCTGGCTCATTCTTGCACATCCTCAGTCGATTGATCTCACAGAGAAATACCACTAATCACGTCATATACGTATATCCTATCCAACCACATACAGCAACTGCATGCCTGATGATGAGGACAGCACGTGAATCTAACAGACTGAGAAACCAGGTACTTATATAAGATAATGATCCTGTTGAATTAAAATTCAGTCTCGTAACGACTGTCTCCTACCATACAGCTACTCCCCCACACACACACCACACACACACACACACACACACACACAACACAATTTCTACCTCAACTTTCAAACACATCAATGTCCCTATCTCCACATCATAGCACCCCAGCTTCCACCTCCTGATCATAATGGTATCTGTCTTGTGCTGTTTCCACTAAGCCAGCATAACCTCTTCCATGTCACCAACATGCAATTGACTTCTTTTAATTCTTCCTTGTTTTCCAGTGGAGTTCTGGCTTTTTAATTTTTTTTCCCTTTCTTTAAAACCATGAAGGCACATGTTCACATGCATATTGAGAAGCATGATTCTTTTATAAAGAAAGACTTTCTATACACTTATCAAAATGAAGAAAACAAAGTAACTGGATCCGCACATTCCTTAAGCACAGTTACAAACATCAAAGGGAAACTAGAGATCATATCACAGATGTGGGGTTAGGTTTAGTAAACAGCTGATAACATTTGACCACCATGATACAAAAAACAGTAACACACACACCCCACACATGCATTCATGTAGGCAATACAAATCCATACCAAAGTATACTCCAATATGTAAACAAAAATCCATGCACACACAACAGTTCCACAAGTTTGTGCTAAATTAAGTCTCTATTTTTCATAGTTTATGATGATAAAAAAAAAGTCTCGTTCTGATTCAAACACATACAAATACACACATACATATAAACACACAAACTCATTTACTTCGACATTTTCTGAAAACCATATACCAGCTAAGATGAGAAGTGGTGGGGGGGGGGGGGGGGGAGGAGTGAAAATATTTGATGGTAACGAAGCAATGAAAAATTGATGACTCCTAAAAGGAGGGTAGTGACATCCCAATTCTACAACTAATATTTTTCTTTCAACCTCTGCTTGATTCCTCATCTAAAACAAACAAAAAAAAACAAAACAAAAAACCCAGACCTATTATTCCATAAACTTCTATTGTGTATTTTTCAACAAAAACAAGAGCATTTTGACAATGAGTGTGTATATGTCTTCCAAATCTTTTTTAAAGTAGGGGGTTAGGAATGGTACTGCGTGGATATTTTATCTTCCAAAATTTCTATTTTGGGGAATGTGGGGGGGGGGGGGGGGGGGGGGGGTTCATTTTCACCTGCCACCACACAATAGAGGCTAGAATGAGTACCTGATCTTGCAGTAGCTACAGTAAAACAGGTTCTTCCAAACACAAATTAGTTTTAAATCTCATTCATCAGCGTATTTTGGCACATTCAGCTGTCCCACAAGTTCTTTCCATATTTCAGGGCATGTTGTCGAGGAAGCAGACATAGCCAGATTCAATTTTGCAAGCGGAAATTAGCAAGAGCTGTCCCTCTTTGGTCAAAGCCACCAAATGGCCACAACAACTCCATGGTTGCACCTTGCAAGTGCAATTACCATTCAAGAACTTTGTCTCTAGATTTTTTCCGCTACTTTTTTCTTTGTTTCTTTCTTTTTTTCTTTTTTTTTTTTTTGTTCATCATATTTGTCATATTTTTCGCAAACATGTAAACAAAATATGGTGAAATCATATGATTAAACGGGTCTTCAAACAGGTCAAATCAGTGATATCTGATTCCCTTCCTTTCTCCGATTTGAAAATGCCACCATTCCTGACTTTATCATCACAAAATTTTCATTTATATGTTTTCATAGAAAAACAGCAAATTTTTCTTTATTTTTTTCTAAGAGGAAATGCATCATAAAACACCGCACAAAATATGGAAGAAATGCAAACAGTTGGCACACCTGTCAAATAAAAGCATTGCTGCTACTCTTGAGACAAAAAAGAAATCATTAACAGCAGGGTTACAACGAATAAAACAATCATTAAAATAAAAAAACATATTAGTTTTTGCTATAATTCTTTAGAGTGAAAAAAAGTTTTCATCCAATAGGAATTCATCAAAATGGTGCAAAGGAGGTAACATCTAGACTCTTTTTTTTAGACGGTTTCTGCCAACAATTTGATGTCATACGAGCACAACAGGCTAAAGAGTGGGGGAAGAGAATGGAGGATGCGCAGATGGAAGGACAGACTGACTGACAGACAGACACTCACTCTCACACACACACACACACCATACACAGCAAGAAAGAGTAGAGGAGTGAAAGAGGAGAAGGAAGGGTATGGGAGGAGGGGTGGGGGGCTGGGGGCAGGAAGAGGAAAGGGGTGGACAGAATGAAAATATCAGTTTGGATCAAAAGATGAAAAGACATGTAACGATGAATGTTAAGGAAAAATATTATTTCTCAGACTATCCACCCTTTTCTACCCCCACCCTCTTATCCGTATGCCCCCAACCCCCACCCCCCCCACTTTCCCTTCTCTTCCTGTTCACTCACTCCGTCTGTCCGTCTCCTTCATGCCTTTTCTTCCCTTTTTTCTATTCGTAGTCTCTTCTGCTCCTATGACATCAAAATGTTCACTTAATAAATCTTGTAAATGTCTTGATGTCACTTCCTTAACAACAGCCTAAGAAGTGTTGAAGGAATACAATATCATAACTTTTTTTTTTTTTTCCACCGAAGGGCAGTTTTTTTACAACCTTTTGCCATTTTTTTTTTTTTATCACAATTTTCATCAACTGTTTACTAATCAACTGTTTACTACTACTACTATTACATGTTTACTACAATCACCACTACGCATACATACACACTTTTAAGGACCAAAACATGAAACACCATTCGTCCCTAAAGGCAATGTGGTTTGTCAGGCACAAAAATGCATTTCACCGTTCCCCATCCCCCCCTGACTCCCCCTCCCCCTTCCATTTTTCTCTCTTCTACACCACAACTTACTGGACAGCAGATCTTCACTGGCAACACACTCTTGGCTTATACAATACAATGTTCACAGTCTGTGCACTCAAGACCACACCCTTCCCTAAGGGCCTGAACATCGCTCTTGGCAGACCCAAATTCATCCAGTCAGTCTTACATTTATTATTTCACTATGATGTATAGCAGATACAACCCTGCCAAAAAAAAAAAAAGAATGTTAACAAGACTTTACTACTTCAAGACAAATGTAAAAGAAAAATAAAAAGCCTTTTTTGCTTTTTTGTTCTGAAGATGAGAAAAACCTGGAAAACTGAGTCAAGGAAAAATCCTTTTTTAAGTTAGTATTACAAAACAAAAACAAACCCAAAAAAATCTAATTATAAACACCTCAATATGATGGTCCACATATCACATATATGATCGGCTATACAACTTACACATGCAGGGCACGATGGCAGTGCTGAGAATTGTAACATGAAGACACAAACAGTGGACGGATTGAAGGAAGAGAACCAAAAACAATTCCAAATGTTAGCGACCATCGAGACTACGCATCACATTTTGTTTGGTTTTCTGAACAGGACACATGATGAACATTTCAGACTCAAGACATACCAGCCATTCACTTTGATATTGTCTAGATCATCCAAGGATTCCCATGATTTTTTGGTGAGCTTTCTACATAAACCAGCCGTCGCTTACCTGTCGCATCTTCACAGCACATTATGTTTTCAATCATTCTCACTGAGTCATGGAGCTGAATGACAAAGCTTTCCTGCCAGTCTGTGTTGTATCCATTAATGACACATAGCACACACCACACTGATTCCTTCCAAACTACCTCTGGCACAGATCGCTGCAGGACATCCAACATAACTGATGCCTATTCTTTCAGTCTATATCACTTTTTTTCAAAATCCAACACAAACAATGCAGAATTTTTTTTCAGTCTAAATCATTTTATCTATCAAAAGTACCTGAGGGAGATACTGATTCAATCCAGTCTCTTTCACTGTCTATGAAAGCATCCAACATGACTGATGCTGATGTAGATCACTATTCTACACTCACAACAACTCCTGATCATGTCACCCAATGACAGGCAACATTACACACTCAAGACCCAGGGGATCTCATTGTTCTCCCAGCCCCTCTTGCCCGATCAATGATAATGACACTAAACAGTCCTGGACATTAAGTCCGGTCTGTTTCTTTACATTAAACGATTGCTATGTGACCAGACAGAAGCAACATCTCTAACTGGCTGGCACAGCCACCAAGGACAAGAGTTTGCCCAGCTGAAAGTCTGTTAAGAGGAGACAGCAGCCGATGACAGGCAAGCACGCCATCAGTTGATCCCTGGCACGCCTACAGACACCCCAAACTGGCGGGCCAGTGTTCGTAGCTTGTCCTCCAGCAGACTGCATCGTTCCACTGTCTGCTTATAGTTGTACTTCAGGTCCTCGATTTCCTCAAAGAAGTCAGGACCAAAGCTTTCCAATTCTTTCTTCAACTGAAACACACATACACAACACCTGTAGAGTGTGATGGGAGAGCAGGAGAGGAATTAGAGAGGGAGTAGGCAGCATACACTGCAGCAACAACAACTAGACAGCTGAAATAGAACAAAGTGAAATAAAGGGGGCTGGAGGGGAGACAGACAGACTGAGAATGGTAAATGCATGCTTATTCTGGGAGGAGGGGGGTTTCAACTAAAAAGAAAAAAAAGGGGTGAGGTTATGGTAAAATGAAAACCCCACCAAATAAATGCCTAAAATAAAACAAACGGAAAACAAAGTGTCAGGAAAAGAAGCTCAGAAAAAGAAGACACAAACAAAAAATAATGTTTACCCTGTCCAGCCTAACTGAAAACAAATCAACCAACTAACCTGAGCATTTAATGTCCTGAGTTACTGTGGTTTTCAACTGGCCACAATGAAAACAACAACAACAATCACACAAAAACTAACTCATGTAGACACTGATAAGTGTTGATGCCTTGAACACAAAATCCTAACATCTCTTGGAATCCCTCAGGCATACGGCTCTTGGATTTCATTTCTGTTCGTTATTCAATGCATTTGTCTTCTCGTTTTTTGCAACACACGTTTTCATAAGGTGTTTTTCATCCTACACTACATTCTGGTGGCAAATGCAAAGCCACTGAGCGGTGCTTTTGTCCTGTGGTGGTGCGATAACCACTGAATTATTTCTTAAAGTAATATGTCTGTTTCTGACATGATGAGAAGACCATTGAGTTATAGGCCGCATGTCTACTTTGATACTATAGATGAATCATCACCACCTTGGTGATGAGAATACCACTGAATTACATTCTGGTGATATTGTTTGTGTTTGATACTGTGGATAAAATTCTAATTTTTTAAGATTTAAAAACGTTTTCGGCTAACAAACCAAAAACAAGATCCATTGACTTCCCTGGCAGCGGACAACATACTGGCATTCAAAAACAGTCCTTGCAGTTATCATATGCCATGAACTTAACTGGTATTTGCTGCCATGACACTCTTTCCATCACCATTATACAGCGTCGAAGAAGGGTAAACGTCCCACACAGACTGGACTTGAAACAATTCCTCTGCTCTGCTGTGGCTGACAGAGGACAGGACAGCAGTGGAAATCCTTTTTTGCCCTTGGGTTGGTTGTCATGGAACACTTTTTCTTCTAAGTTTTCTCTTAACTGTTGGGATACCCCACTGTCCAGAAGTTCATGATGGCACTCAATGAAATGATGACATGATTGGTGGTAAGGAGGAGGAGGAGGACGAGGTGGAAGAGCTTCTTAGGTCTTGTACTATGATGACGCTTATGACTTGTGTCTCACCCTGTCTACTTCTAGCTGCAGTTTGCGGTTGTCCAGTGTCAAGGACTTCACCTCCAGTCGTGCCTCCACATTCTCCTTGGCCATGTCCTCATATTTCCTCGCCTTCATCAGGATGTCTGAGGTCACCTTTTCAACACACACACACACACACACACAGTCATGTTGTTTCAAAGCTATTTTCCATCTTCATCAGGAAATCTGTAATCACATGCTATATTTACAACCAAACAAAGACAGTCCTGCCATTTTATGTACCTTACCATGAGGTCTACACCTACACCCATACAGCAATGTCAATTCAATGCAGTCTCCAACCTTCACCAGATGTCCTTATTCACTTAATGGCTGTTCTTAACTGAGAAGACTTTCAATTTACAAAATCAGATTGTCCACAAACACTTATGTTGACAAATTGTAGCAAACTGAGTTTGCTCTCTATCAAATCATGTATTCAGTCACAAACCGGAATCACAAGCGTGCATGTAATTCAACAAACACTGGTTTGTTCTTTGAAAAAAGAAAAAAAGGAGAACTGAAGATACATTTGTCTTGAACCCTTCTTCATCAAACTGCTTCCATAAACTATATTCGTACAATACTGCAAGTTTGTTTGCAACTTGAAGATTATGCAGTTGTGTGAAGTAAAAACAAAATACAACTATCAAATATTAATTAAATATTGAAATTCCTTCAAGGTATAGAGAAGGCACCCATATGTATCGTATATAAAAGCCAAAGGCAAAATTTTCTAAGTTCCCATCTGCATATGCCAATATCAGATGTGCATGATAAATATGGATATGTGGATATGTGGACATTATACAAGCACAGTTGAATCATGTCATTTCCATGTTTTCATTAGTATGTCATTGTGGTGAGTTGAAACTGAAATGTGTGCATGTATGGGGATTCATAGGAGCTGTCGTCAGATGGACAGATGGAGGTCTGAACTCCTGTGGAGGATCTACACCAGGTGTCTCCACAGCTTCACAACTGTTTTCATCAAGAGTTCAGCAGCCTGTGTGTTCCAAATCATAACTCAGAACAGGCATAACTGAACGGGCGCTGGAACAGCGACAGATGGTATCCGGGTGTGGCTGTGGATGGAACTAGTAGCATGGGAATAGCACCACTGAGAAGACACTGAAAATCAGGCAGTAAGTAAGCAAGTCATGTTGCGTACAGCCCAGTCAACCACTAAGGTCATGTCAGAGGTGAAACCAAGTTAAAATCAAAAGCTACACACAAAGGGGGAAAACAAACAAACAAACAGAAAAGACCACAATGACTGGCATGGAGAGAATGGCCAGCCAGCAGCTCAGACTTACCTGTTCCCCTCCTCCCACTTGCTGCTGAGCCAGGCGCAGGTCATTGGCCAGCTCCTTCTTCTCATTCTCCAGGCGCTCTATCTGAAGTCTGCAAGTGAAAACAGCCCTCAGACACAAGCTTCTGACAACTGTCAAGCCAGCAATAATCACATGCACCCAGAGGACTGTTCTGACTCAGTTTTTTTTTATTTCCTCCTCATTTTATGTTATTCTGCCTGCATACTGAACCACCAACAGACCCTCTGTATTTGTTCATACATATCACCACAACTCATGCAGAAAGACACACACACAGAGGTACACTACACACACCACACATTCACAGACACATGCAGGCACACCGTAGACACAGACACAGAGTGGCACACCTCTCTGTATCATCATCTCTCGGACACATAATACGTACATAGGCACACACTCTGAGGCAAACACTGAGGACCACACACACACACACTCACACTCACACACACACACACACATACACACCTCTCATTGTAAGGCACAACATACATACACAAGCACACACACACTGGAAAACGCCCCCCCCCCCCACACACACACACACACACACACACTCACCTGGCCTGCTGGAACTCCCTCATGATGTTGGAGTCTGTAACTTGACTGCCTGCTGGGAATCTCTCCAGTACTGCCAGCTGCACACACACACACACACACACACACCACACACACACACACACACACACACACACACACACACAGAGTTTGATGTGGTTTTAGTCTCGTTATATTTGTTGTTTTTTCTAATATGTATTCCAGATTCAAAAGTTCATTTCAAGTTTGTTTGGTGTTCTCAAAAAGGACTTTGGTAGTTGATGGAATGTTGTATACAAAGAACTTAATAGTCAAAAGGCTAACTCACTGACACCTAGCAATATCTAATTTTTGTGCAAGATGGAACATTTTTACTATGCTTCCTATCTGGCTATGTATAGCTACCATCTCAAACTTTCACAGGCTACATATGGCTAATCTGCTTGCTCTCAACAAATTTTAGAGGCCGAAACATTACTAAGGCACACAGCAAAGCTGTCTCACACTCCAGCCAAAGTGCAGAACCAAATCCGCTTCTATGGGCAACACAAGCAAACCTGCATGGACCATAAGAAGAAATCTGGGAAGGCTGGGTGGGAATCCATGTTTGAGAAGCTATATAAAACTGACAAAGCACAGAGTGAAACTCTCCATTTTGGCATCACACACTGTACCATATCAATCTTGCAGCATGTAGAGCACAAGGAGGAGGTCTGCTGTCCCAATGATTTTCAAGGGGCAGTGCAGAGGGAGGAAGGGAGGTTGGGGTAGCGAGGGAGGGACATGTTAACCACAAGGATGACATGCCCTTGGAATCATCCATCATGGTCAAAGGAAAGTCCCTGCAATATGGGTTCTTCTGACGGCCAGCCAGATGCTTCTATACTGCCAAGACAGTGATGCCCCAATCTCTTCTCTTCCTCAGAACATGGCGAACAGGAAAAACCCTAACTAACTCTGCTTGTGTGTGGCCATAAAACTGATAACCAGACAAAGTCATCAATGGAGAAGCGCCAAAAGAAAAGTTGGAAAGAGCCGCCCCCTGCCCCACCCTTTCCCGTTCTATTCACATGGGATATTACCTGACAATGTCTGTGAACAGGAGAAGGCTTCCCCTATCCTTTCAGAGGCAGACAGAAGATCCATACTTGTTCTCCTATCCCCAGTTGAACCACAACATACAGCTGCTAGTTGGGTGAGAAAAAAGTGACAACCTGAGAAAGGATGAGGGAGTCCATCCAATCCCTTGTTGCCTATGGAAATACACTCTAGAATGCATATCTCTGACCCAAAGCAGAAGCCTTTGGGACAAAAATGTCTCTCTACACTATACCCAGGGACCTTGTATCTGAAATTGATAAAACGGTCCCAAGGAGGAAAGAATCCCAAAGTGACCAATGCCTGCAGTAACACAGTTCTAACTGTATCACAGTCTTATTTTAACAAGATGTTACTGGTCCCCAAGGAGGAGGGAATTTCTGCGCTGATGTTGAAAACAAAATATGATTGTATGTTGGTGGCCTGTGTAGGCTGGTTTAGATACCAATGAACCCCACCAAAGTGACACCAATGAAGCAGTATCTTATTTGGCAGACTGCTGCAGGAGGACCTGTTAATGAAAGGAGGGGAGCTACGCCTGAAACGTTCACTGCTCAACTCTCCAAATGGTCCTGCTCCCAGTCCACTTGCAATTCTTCTGGCTTCCTATGCTAATGCCAGGACTGCAGCTGGATGATCCCGTGTGTGCTGTGTATATGGGAATGAACAATGCTGAAGTATTACCTTCTTGCACAAAGCATGGGAGACACAAAGTAAAAACATCAGGCAGGCCATAATGCCAGACAGGGCACTTACTTTCTGCTGCAGCTGGTCATTCTCCTGGAGCAGGCCCTGCTCCCTCTCTGCAGCGTCACGCAGCAAGATCTTCATGTCTGACACCTGTTTGCTCTGGAACCACCAACATGCACTCTTTGGTTTGAAAGCCACAAGTTCATATGGACTGCTTCCTTTTAACAACCTGTCCATCACATTGAAAGAAGACGCAGACAGACAGAAGATGTCAGAAATTTTTCTTTTTTAACTGGTAATATTCATGATGCCCCAACAAATCAAAGGAGATTATTTCCCGCCGATCATAACATGTGTTCTAGACGTGCAGTTTTAGATCCATGGTCTCATACATTTCCCCCTCCTTCCTTCCATACACTCACCTATCCCTCCTAGGACAGACAGAGAGACACACAAACATGCACTTCAGTCTCTGTCCATCCTCCAGCATTAACTTCCCACCCCCTCTCTCACCTTTCTGTCTACCTCCTCCTCCAGCCCTCTGATCTTCTCCTCGTACATGCGGGTCTGGACCGCGACTTCCAGCTCTGCTGGTCGTTGGCGATGGAGGTGGTAGAGGGGCGTTTGGCTGCCTCGATCTCCAGCTTGGTGCGGGCGTCCATGAGCTCCCGGTCATTCTGCTCCCCTCGCAGCTCCAGGTTACGCAGCTGAATGCGAAGTTTCTCATTGTTTTCCCGTTCCTGTCGTCACCCACATTCCACAGTGAGTCAGCATGAAGCTTGAGGTCGAACATGACAGAAAGGTAAAGGAGATATAGTGAAGACGAGAGGAGATGAGGGGAGCTGGGCTTCAGTGGAAGGCTTAGGAAAAAGAAAGTTTTTTTTGTTTTTGTTTTGTGTGCCTCTTGTCTGAATATGTGCCAGATGAATGGGTATTGCATGCCGCACTCGCCTGGAGCTGTGCACATGTAACTAATTCACCATGGGAGCAAAAGGTGCTTTTTTTTTTGCAAGGTTTGTGAACACGTTTTTAGACTGCCGGTGTATATGTCTTAAAGTATGTGCACCTGCTTAGAGTACATGAGATTTCACTTACCTTACATCTTCAAGGGGATAGAGGGAAGACGGCGGTTTGCTAGATTTACATTTCTTTATTATCTACTTGTAGTTCACTTCATTACCTTTTTTTTTCATGTAGCTCTGCATGCATATTCTTGGCATCAATTATCATTCATTATATATTTTTTCGCATTTACACCCCCGATCAACGGATTGTGGATGTGTGGTTTCGAATACATGAACAAAGGATGCTGTTGCCTGCTCAAATGCTCCTCTAGAGACAACACTGACATGTATGATGTGATACGTAACATGAATACCTGATCTTCTGTACGCATGCACACAAAGAGGCAGGTAATGCCACTACTAAGTCAGTACTGATCTGTGAAACAAGGAGATAAAAAATATCCACGCTTCACCCATTAGGCACTGTTGTGCATCAAACTTACAGCCCTCAGACTAAGAAAGAAGTGATCTTGCCCCTTGGTGATCACCCCTGCCACTCACAAACTACCTTCTTTACCAACGCATTCTTCATTCTCTTTACTCCTGATGTGCACCCACCCTCACTCAGTCTGTCAAAACCACCACTATCACTGCTGCCAACTTTTAACAAGTCAGAATGCCGCAGTTGGGCAATGGAGAGGAAAGTTTGGCTTTCAACTGAAAGCAGTTGGCAATATTCAGCAACATTTTATCATCCCTTTCTAACACTGTCCCCAAAGCCCCACATCTTTAACCAACATTTTAAAATTCAGGACTTTCTCCTCCATCAGATACAAGATTTCTGGAGCTACTTTTAACATAATACAGGAAAATTCTAGGAAAAAAAATTCAGCAAGGGTCGCAGCTACAGACTATCCACACCAAGAACGTCCATCACCTTGGCGAGATCCTTCCTCATCTGCTCATAGTCATTCATCATCTTGGCTGTGCCCTTCTGCTGAGAGGTGTAGCGTCACTGAGCGTGGCCCCCATGTGCTGGCGTAGCTCTTCCAGCTGACTCTGAAACATGTCAGAATCGAGTGTGTTCAACAGACAGAAACTTACAAGTACGAGTGCATTCAATTCACTGAAACATACAGGTATGACTGCATTCAATTAACTAAAACATACAGGTATAACTGCATTCGATTGACTGAAACATAGAGGTATGACTGGTTCACTGACTGAAACTTCAGTATGACTGCATCGACTGACTGAACTTCAGGTATGGCTGCATTCATGACTGAAACTTACAGGTATGGCTGATTCAACTGACTGAACTTATGTATGACTGCATTCACTGACTGAACTTACTGGTATGACTGCATTCAACTGACTGAAACTTACAGGTATGACTGCATTCAACTAATTGAGCTACAGTTGTAAATGCATTCATGGATGCACCAATTAGGTGTGACTGTGTTCAACATGCAGATATGACTGCACCAGATTGACTGAAACTTATAGGTATGACTGCATTCAGCCAAGTCAATTGTACAAGTACGATAGCATCCAACCAATGTAAGCATACAGGCGAGACTGCATCTAACAAACTCGACATACTGGTATGACTATGTTCAAATGACTCTAAACACACAGGTGTGAAGTAACCCCAAACATACAGGGATGATTGGTATTCATCACAACATTCTTTCATGAAACTTAAATGAAGATTTAGTTACTTGGCTGCCCCTTGCTCCAATTTTTTTTTTCACCTTCACTCCACTTCCATCTCCTTATTCCCCCTACACTCAACCCCCCCCCCCCCACCTCCCCCCTTCACCTTGCTCTCATTCCTTCCTTACTTTCAGTCCTTCGTTTTCTTTCTTGAGCAGTGCCATCTGTTCGGAGGTGACGACGCCGGCGCTTTCTTCAGCTTCTCATTTTCCTGCTGCACTCGTTCCACCACTTTCTTCAGCAGGGCAATGGTCTTCTCCAGCTCCCGTGTGCTCTTTCCGCTCTCCCCCAACTGTTGGACATCCAGTCAAGTTGATTGGCTTTATCACAGTTCCATGTCAAAAATAAGCTTACGATCCATCTTTCAAAAAAAGAAGAGAGAGATGTGCACAGAGAGAGAAAGGCACAGAGAGAGAGAGAAAGGCACACAGAGAGAGAGAGAGAAGAGAGAGAGAGAGAAGCAGGAGACAGACAGAGAGAAGAGACAGAAGAGAGAGAGAAGAGAGAGAGAGAGAGAGAGAGAGACGACAGACAGACAGAGAGAGAGAGAGAGAGAGAGAGAGAGAGAAAGACTCGCTGTCTCAAAATACTTGTTTCTATGGAACTGCTCATACAATATTCACTTCGCAGTAAAGATCCCCTGTATTTAAAGGCTATGATTTTATGACTTTCTGAAGCTTGTTATAAAAACTTTCAAAACATTTGAAAAAATAAAGATAATGCATAAAAGTTCATGCACAATCATAAAGCATGCAAACATATCATGTGTAATTAAAAAAAAGGTAAAATCACTATAGATTTTAAGAACTAGTATGATTGGGAAATTTAATAACATAACATTAACTCTTTATTTTACTAAGCAAGAGTACAAATGGTATTCAGTTAAAAACTGATTTCATTGCAAATAACACTGACCTTTTTAATTCAAACATTCATGCGCCTTTCCCCCTTGAAGATGATCAAAGACCAATACTGTGGCTAAAACCAGCAGGTACCCAAAAGTTTCACTATGTATCAAATTTTGAGTTGGTCAGTTCACCAACTACTCTCTCTTTCACCACACACACACACTACATGCAAAGTGATTCCTTATCTATAATTTGATTCAAAGGTGATGTTGTTGCTATAAGGCAGCTCTTCTTCTAATAAATACCCTCCAAGCCCACCTCCCACCCATTCCATTTAACCTCCCTCCACTTCCCATGACTCTCCTAGCCTGCGTCCATCATGCCCACCCCATCACTTCCCACCCCACCACCACTATGCCTGCCTCCCTCCCCATCAAAATGTTAGTGGTATAGCAGTAGTGATGAGCACTCACCCGTCGAATGCTGGAAGCAGCAGACCTGGCGGAGTCTCCGGACAGCTGAGCGTTCTCATGCTTCAGCGCTTCCACATACTTCTGCAGGTCCGAGATCCTCTCCTGACATATACCATACAAATATGTTTCTGCAAGTCCCAGATCCTCTCCTGACACATATCATCCAAGTATATTTCTGCAAGTCCCAGATCTTTTCCTAACACATAACATCCTAATATGTTTCTGCGAGTCCGAGATCCTCTCCTGACACATACCATTCAAGTATATTTCTGCAAGTCCGAGATCCTCTCCTGACACTTATTCAATTTCCAATGGTTTAATATATTCTAAAAGTCCGAGATCCTCTCCTGACACTTATCATTAAGTATATTTCTGCAAGTCCGAGATCCTCTCCTGACACTAATCATCCAAGTATATTTCTGCAAGTCCAAGATCCTCTCCTGACACATATCATCCAAGTATATTTCTGCAAGTCCAAGATCCTCTCCTGCCACATATCACCACATCAATGCACATAATACTTAAGGTCTGAGATCCTTTCCCGACAAATACCATCCACAACAATACTCATATCCCAGAGATTTTAAAATGTGATCCTGATACACACAACACCTGGTTTAATATACATACTTCTGCATATATGTGATCATCTCCTAAACATGTCATCCACATCAATACATACTGTGGCTTGAGATTCATGCCCCAAAACCACCCACATCAATACACAAACTTTAACAGTTATGTGACTGTCACATACCATCTGTACATATACATATGCTTCTACAGGTGTGCAACTATCTCCACCAACCACGTTAACATACATATTTCTGAGTCTGAGACTCTCTCCTGACACATAATATCCAAATCAATACATAAACTTGTGGCTACAAAAACCAGACAAGTGCTGTCCACATCCACATCTATATGTATACTTCTGCAGGTCTCAGATCCTATCCGACACGTCATCCATGCCATTATGCGAACAGTGATCTCCAGTTAATAGGAGTCTTGATAAAACAACTATTAAACATACACAGGTAGTCTGAACAATCATCTGTCTTACCATTTCTACTACTTTACAAGCTGTTTTTCTTCAACAAGCATGCGCGCACACACAAACACACACACACATGCTTTCATGCACACAAGTATATGCAAAACAATAAAATACCAAGCAAAACCTGTGTGCGTATATAACTTGATTTTTTTCCCTCATATTTGTGCATGTATGCATAACTGCTGACAATATTCAGTGTCACCTTCATTCTGGGCACATCTTTGCGAGCAGCCTCAGCGTCAAAGCGAAGTTCCATGGTCTCTTCCGACAGTCGTAACACCTCCCTCTGCAGCTCCTGGTTCTTCTCAAACAGTTTCTGGTATTCCTTAACATCCACACCCCCATCCTGCATGCGTGCACACACACACACACACACACACACACACACACACACACACACACACACACACACACACTTAAGTTTATCAACAAAAATACACATACACCCATATACATGTCCTTGCATATGCATACCTTCGATGCACACACATGCACGCACGTGAACACACACACACACACACACACACACACACACACACACACACACACACACACACTTTATACACATCTAATTTTGGATTTTACATACAACACATATAATTCGGAATATATACTCCTATGCACATGTACACACACAAAAATACTGTACACAGTTAGGGATATGTAAGAGCACAACACGTAGACAGACATAACACAACACACACACACACACACACACACACACACACACACACACACACACACACACACACACTTTCATCTTCAGTAGCACACTGACATATGCAAACACATATAAAATCATTCACAACAGCCCTGCTACATATATCTCAATATGTTGCATCTAACCAGCACATCTTAACCCGTAGAGTGCCTTTAAGCCGTCAGCTGACGCCGCATTAAAAATGCTTTCCCAGTGCCTATGGGCCGTCCACTGACGTCATGCATTTTTCTTGAATTTTCATTCGTTACTATTTCTATCAACGGACTTAAATAGAGTGTGCGTAGTAAGCCTTATATGTCTGTAGTATTAAAATGATATGTAAATGACCACACGTGAGGGGAAAGCCCATTTATTCTCATCACTGACTGGATGACCAGCCAGCACTTCGTCTCGCTTGCAAAGATGGCGGCGCAACCTTCGACAAGCGCAGCGACCAAATCAACGTATTTACACAGCTGAGCAGGCTCTGCTAATGATTTTTGACAAAGACAATAATCTTTTATTCAACGACTCACTCGAGCATGAAGGTGAGATGATGATAGTGATGGAATTGCCAACCGTATTCGTCAGTTATTGTGTCGGGCTGTGTGACCTCAATGTGTGTTCAGCTGACTGGTTTGCCAGCGTCGAACGAGCTCGCCTAGTGTGTACTCTGCACTGCGTGCCAGTGGTCAGTGACGTGGTAGTCAGCGTGAGAGGGGAGCGCGGCCTGCTCGCGGCGCGGCACAGGGCAGAGGGAAAGGTAGGGGAAGAGGAGCAGTGAAAGAGAGGGTTGAAGTCCAGCAAGGGGGCGTGGTGGGGAGAGGGGGGCGTGGTCGTGGACTGACCTGTCTGCATAGAGTGTGAGCGTCTTGATAGACTTCTAAACTGTTTTACTTTCATTTACAGGTGTAGTGTGAC
>CM065724.1:58732445-58757445 GCA_033310375.1 Conus canariensis
GAGAGAGAGAGCATTTATTGAAATGTAATTTCCAGGCAATAATTGACTAATTTACTAACATGAGAGAGAGACAGAGACAGAGAAAGACAGAGAGACAGATAGACAAAGATAGAGAGAGACAGGAAATACAGAAAGAGAGAGTCACACAGACAGGAAAAAAAAAACAACAACAACAAATGAATGAACAAACAAAACCCCAAAACAACTATAATTTCAGAATGACAATGGTTCTAGTCTTCTCATTCTAGGTCCTATAGATCACACAGGTAGGCTGAAAGGTGGAGGGGTGGGGAAGGGGAGGGAGAAAGATCCAAAGTGAACGCATAGAAGGCTATCTGGGGTTTCCTTTTGTACAAGTGTTATCAACATTTTGCCTATTCACACACTGAGAAAGCACTCCCAAAGGAGTGCAGTTCAGTGTAATTTCTTGGCAAAGGTAGAGTCATTAACACATAAGAGAGAGAGGGTGAGAGAGAGAGAGAGAGGGGGGGGGAGATCAAGAGAGACAGAAAGAAAGAGAGAGAGGGGGGGGTGGAGGTGGGGAAGTACAACATAATAAACTAGAGACAAGGGGAAAAAAAAGAAAAAAAGAAAGAAGATAAAAGAAAGAAAGAAATGAGTGTAATACTACTTTAAAAAATTCAGGGAAAAAAAAATGTGCATGCACACACACACACACACACACACACACACACACACACACACACACACACACACACACACAAACACACACGCGTCAAACACACACACACACATGTCAAACACACACACTCGTATCACACACACAGGCAAGCACGCACACATGCGCATGCACATGGTGGATGGGAAAGGGGGTTGAGGGTTGGGGGCTGGGGGTAGGGAGGGAAACGGAGAAAGAGGGAAAGGGCGAAGGACAGACAGATGACCAAAGACACAGAAAGGGATGGAGACACATTTTGGTTTCTGCAAAGGTGAAAAATTGTCTCTCATGCTGTTTTCACTTTTGCTAAACGATCAGAAAGCTGGACTGTTTGAAGCTATCATTGGTTTATCAACCAAATTTCAAACAAAGAACATGTGTGGAATGGAATGGATACGGCTGAAACTGATGTTCATCTCCACATGTTCTGCCTGGGTAACACAGATGACACATTCATATTGTCAGAAATCACTGCAGGTTTACATAAGGGTCTCAACAGTATTCTCATTTACTGTAAGAAATGGAAATTCAAACATTTTATAGCTATACATATAAAACTGTGAAATTTGACAGTAATAGATATAAAACTTTCATAGCATGATATGTATGCTCAAACAATGACATAAAATTTGGATTTTACTTCATTTGGAACTGTTGGTTTCCTTCCTTTGCTTTTGTGAGGGTTTTTTTTTCATATGACTAAGCATTTGTAATAACCCCCCTCCCCCCCCCCCCCCCCCCTCAAAAAATTTTTTGAAAAGCTGAAACAAACACAAAATTCCAAGCTGCCATGTGTAATGATTAGCATCCTGGGTTTGCAGGCTGGGAGATTTGAGGTTTGAGTTCCTTCAGAAGTATTCATTTATGGGATTGCCCATCCTTTACCACTTCATACCCAAAGTTAAGCATGCTGCATGCTTAAATGGGAAGTCTAGAACCAGACAGTCAAGTTTCATCCACTTAAATGATGCATGTCTGTGATGCTGGTCAAATTTCCAGGATACATTATGATAATATAATATAATATAATGTTGCTTATAGCCCAGCCGACCGCAAAGGGCCACATCAGGGCTGTCACCACGTTAAAATCAACTCACAAGTCAGTCATTCACACAATTCTTTAAAATACATCGAAAAACCATCCGAAAGTTTGTTAAAATCTTTCCACTGTAAAATCTCAGATCCGATGAAAAATGTTAATCTCTTTCAAGAACTCAAAGATGGCATCAGGTGGGACATCTCTGAACAAGGTTTTCATGGAATCTGCCGTAAGGATACATTATGAAAGGAGTAGAATACAGCCCTGCCATATAGTTTAAGGCCAGAATGGGACTCCACTGAATAACCGTCACAAGTCACATTCATCGTTTGAAAAAAAAAAGAAAATCAAATTCTGTCACTCTTCATCTCCCAGTGACCTCAGCTCCCATTTCTTCTCCACATCCATGTCATGCTGAGTTTGTGTCACAGTTATCAGTGTAAGGAAATTCACAGGAACTGTTGTAGGATGAATGTGGTGGCACAACTCAGCAATAATCATTGTCAGCATGGGGCTTAACAGGTGGTGTCCTGTGTATGTTGGATCAGAACAGGCATCAATGAACATCACCTAGGTGACTTGGCAGCAGTGCAGTGTCTCCTCTGGTAGGCTGCCCTCTGACAACCTGAAATCGTTACTCCCTGAGAACTGTGGTGCTTCCTGCTGTCAATGTAACCAGGTGAAGATGAGTATAAGGTACTGGAATGAGTGAAGCAGGGTAATGACACTAAGGGTCCATGGAAGATGAGAGAGAACGAAATTATCACATCAGGATAACAATTATCATAATAAAAGAAGAAAACTGAAGTTGATATAAACTCTGAAAGTTACACAGTGAGTTCAACAGATACTGATGTGTGGGGGAAATTATATCTTCTAACTCAATGTTTTGCAGTAACTGAGACTGCTATCAGTCTGATGACCTACAAAGGCCAACAACCTCGTTTTTGTGCATGAATGACTACAGTCTTTATGAGCAATGATTAGTTACAAAGTCAACATCATGGCCGTTTTGATAGAAATCAATTCAAAGAACCAAAATGTCTCTGCCAGCATGGAGTCTGACATTTTCAAGAAAATTGTGTACACATTGCTAAAATGCAAGAATACTGAGACTGACTTTCATCTTCATGTTAAACAGGTTAATGATAAAATTTCTTGCCTGCCTGGGACAAGACAGTGAACTTGTCAGAAGTGGAATTTAGAGATAAAATGCTTGATTTTAACAACAGAATTTTATAACCGGCAGATGTTGCAAACTTTGAATCTATCAGTGTACGATGTTATCAAGACTTCTGGCCATGGAATCCACTATTTCGGTTAACTTTAATCCTTCTTGACATTTCAGCTAATTACAAAATTCCACAAAAACTGAAGAATGAAGCATGATCTTTCTGACTGCTCACATATTAACTATAAAGATCAAGACATTCACCAAAATAACACAGAGTGCAGTTTCTGAATGTTTTAGTTTTTCCAAATGTCCTTCATATTATGATGTTCACCTCCTGTGGGCCCCATTTCTTTATCATGTAATCTTACTCTCTAATTCACATTCCATCGATTTCTTCAACATTAATGCCCTATTTTTGTGAGCCTTGTTCGTACAGTTTTACTTCCACCATGTTATCTTACTCAGAAATTCACATTACCACTTCAACAATTTCTTTAACATTAACATTTGGCATTGAAAAAAAAAATTCACTCATATACACACACAAAAATACCCACTAGTTAATCTACTCACCAACCCATATACATACATGCATTTGCCTGACCACGCACTTGCACACAATCTGTGCAGTTTGTCTATGATTTTCGGGGTGATATTAAGTAAACTGCCTATACATCTTAAATCTATCTGCGTTACCCAGACCTGGATATTAACAGATGAGAACTGTGCTCTGTTTTGACTATCCTATCCCCAGTATATGTTGTTTGTGCATCTTTCCCTTACATATTTTTTTTTTTAACGAAAATAATGGAATAAATGTTTTCTGATGCTGATTCAACCACACAGAGTATTGATGAGTTAAAAACAAACCGAGTGATGAATACTTTGCAACACAAATCATCAATCAAGAGAAGGAATATGATAGTTTTTACCAAGCATGTGCAAGTATGCCAGGAACACACTGACCCACAGAGATTGCCAGTTTTCTCACAAACATCACATGCAACCAGGAAAAACTGCACCACCTTCATCCCCTCCCAACCTCCAAGCATTTTTATTACAGGTATGCCACACTGAAGGACTATCACCAGCAACACATGGCCTACCTGTCCAGGGTAGCTTTGAGGCGCTCCACGGTACGCGACAGTTTCTCAATCTCCTCGTCTTTCTCCTTGATTTTGCTTTTCATCTTGTCTATGGTGCGCTGCCACTTCTTGCCCTCTTCCCATCGCAATGCCTCCTCCATCTGAAACACAGGCAAACACCGTCAGCAGATTCGGGAAACTTTGCAATGCCTCCTCCATCTGAAACACAGACAAACACCGTCAGCAGATTTCAGAAACTTTGCAATGCCTCCTCCATCTGAAACAGATGACACTGTTAGGAGTAGCAGAAACTTTGTAACCCATTTTCCATCTGAAATTGTTGACACTGTTAGGAGTAGCAGAAACTTTGTAACCCATTTTCCATCTGAAATTGTTGACACTGTTAGGAGTAGCAGAAACTTTGTAACCCATTTTCCATCTGAAATTGTTGACACTGTTAGGAGTAGCAGAAACTTTGTAACCCATTTTCCATCTGAAATTGCTGACACTATCAGGAGGTGGTGGAGTTTTTGTAACCCATTTTCCATCTGAAATTGTTGACACTGATAGGAGATAGTGGAACCTTTGTAACCCCTCTTCCATCTGAAATTGCTGACACTGTTTAGAGATAGTGGAAACTTTGTAACCCCTCTTCCATCTGAAATTGCTGACACTGTTAGGAGATACTGGAAATTTTGTAACCCCTCTTCCATCTGAAATTGCAGACACTGTTAGGAGATACTGGAAAGTTTGTAACCCCTCTTCCATCTGAAATTGCAGACACTGTTAGGAGATACTGGAAAGTTTGTAACCCCTCTTCCATCTGAAATTGCAGACACTGTTAGGAGACAGGATAAACTTGGTAAACCCACTTCCATCTGAAACAGATGACAGGAGATAGTGGAAACCTTTGTAAACCCTCTTCCATCTGACAGAGATCACACTGTTCTGAGATTGAGGAATCTTTTTTTTTTTTTCAGTGACACACACATACACAAACACACACAAACACACGAACCCAGGATATTTCTATGGGGTTCAGGTTCATGTTTTGTTTGTTTGTTTGTTTTCTTGGGCGAGAATCATTAGTACAAGACCTTTGCTCCAATGGATTGTTTGCTTTTTCATCAGGGTGGGAAGAATACCGTGGTTTAAGATTTCTGACTCTGTGACAGGAATTTTGTTGATCTCTACACATAATGGATTTTGTTTCCTTTAAGATGCTCCCAGGATTCACCGAAAGGGGGAGAGAATGATGAATCCATCGGTGCTCAACCAATCATGACTGCAAATCCCAAACGGACTATGAACATGGACCAAATGTGTCTGTGGAAAGCGTTTCGCTACCACCCGTGGCATGAAGATCCACAGAACAAAGATGGGATGTGTGAAGACTCATCTGAATGAGCAGCAGCGCACTGCATCAGCAGATAAGACGTCGGAAGACCAAGGCCAGGATTTAAACCACAGTGCCAAGGACATCCACGCTGTTGGTTCGGATGAGGAATTTGCACAGGCCCTCGATGCCAGGCGCCTGAAACTCAACTTGCCACGAGCAAACGAAACTGAAGATTGGGAGAAACTGGATGCAAAAATTGTCCAAAGACTCGATGCACTGATAGGGAAAAGCACCCTGGAACACAAACTAGCCACATATGGGGACATTGTGTATGCCACATGTAGAGACGCCTATGGAGCAAAACTACCCAAAGAGAAAACACCTCCAAAGAAATCCAGACGCCAAGAAAAGATGGACAAGATCAGGGTCCAAAAGAAAAACCTCAAGATGCAAATGAAGACCGCACTGCCAGCTGAAAAACAAGGCTTGGAAAAACTGTGGAAAGACCTGAAAGAAAAACACAGTGCCCTCAGCAAAGCGGAATCTGCAAGGAAGAGGAAGAGCAAAAAGAAGAAGACACAAGAGCGCTTCTTCAGAGACCCCTTCCAGTTTGCCAGAACACTGTTTGAGCAGCCAAAATCTGGGACCCTAAGTGTGGACAAAGGAGTTCTTGAGCAGCATCTGAGGAAAACATACTCTGACCCACAGAGCAAAGCACCACTCGACATTCAAGGTCTGGTGTGGCCAACCAACCCTGAGGAACAGTTCAATGGCAAGCCTCCAACGTTGGCGGAAATCAAGAAGGTGGTCGACAAAGCCAGAGCCAAATCATCACCAGGGCCAAACGGAATACCTTACCAGCTTTACAAGAAATGTCCCAAGGTGCTGGAGTGGCTCCACAGGCTGCTGCGATCGGCTTGGAGAAACCAGAAGATCAGCGGCCAGTGGATGACGGCAGATGGTGTGTACATCCCCAAAGAGCAAAACTCAAGTGACATTAGCCAGTTCAGGCCAATATCACTACTGAACGTCGAAGGGAAAATCTTCTTCTCTGTCATGGCAGCAAGGCTGACCAAGTACCTGATGGAAAACAAGTACTTGGATGTGTCAGTCCAGAAAGGTGGCATCCCAGGCGTGGCGGGCTGTGTAGAACACGCCACAATGATCTGGGACGCAATCCAAAAAGCAAAAACAGAAAAGAGAGACCTGGACGTAGTGTGGCTTGATCTGGCAAACGCATATGGATCTGTGCCCCATGAGATGATACAGTTGGCTCTTGAGATGTACCATGTGCCAAAGAACATCCGCGACATGCTCAAGAAGTACTTCAATGGCTTCTCAATGCGGTTCTCTACCAAGGAGTACACAACAGACTGGATCAACTTGGAAGTGGGTATTGCAATGGGCTGTGCAATTTCCCCAATACTGTTCGTGCTGGCAATGGAACTCATCTTGAAAGCAGCAACAAACAACGCGAGACAAACAGACCTTGGCGATGGATACAAGATGCCTCCTCTCAAGGCCTTCATGGATGACACTACAGTGATTTCATCCAGAGAAGACGAGACACGTCATGTCCTGGAGAGGCTGGACGACATAGTTGCCTCATCCAGAATGAAGTTCAAGCCAAAGAAATCACGGAGTCTCTCACTGAGGAAAGGAAAAGTGGCCGGATCTGTGGTCTTCAGTGTTGCCAACCAGGCCATTCCAACAGTCACAGAAGAACCAGTCAAGAGCCTTGGAAGATGGTATGATGATACACTGAAAGACACACAAAGAGCAAAAGAAACCAAGCAGATGGCGGAGGAAGGCTTGGAGACCATTGACCAGTGTGGGCTCCCTGGCAAATACAAGGTCTGGTGTCTGCAGTTCATGCTGATACCAAAGCTGCTATGGCCTCTGATGATATACGACATCTGCACCAGCATAGTGGAGGCAATGGAAGCCAAAATCAACAAGTTCACAAGGAAATGGCTTGGTGTCCCACCCTGTCTGACTGACATAGCGCTGTACTGTCGCCAAGCAAAGCTGAAACTACCCCTGAAATCCATCCTGGAGGAATACAAAGCAGGGAAGATCAGACTTCAAAGCATGCTGGAGGACTCAGGAGACAAGGTGGTAGAAGCAATTAAGCCCCAGCTGAAGACAGGCAGAAAATGGAAAGTTCAAGAGGCGATGGATTCTGCAAAAGAAAGTCTCAAGAT
The DNA here is from genome assembly GCA_033310375.1 of Conus canariensis. Classification (NCBI taxonomy): domain Eukaryota; kingdom Metazoa; phylum Mollusca; class Gastropoda; order Neogastropoda; family Conidae; genus Conus; species Conus canariensis. The sequence goes on from CM065724.1 coordinate 58,739,966, forward strand.
CAGAGAAATAACAGGACACACACAGACCAACAGACAGGGACTGGGGGTGACCAAAACTGAATGGTGGTCAAAGGCCAAAGGAAAAGCCAAAAGAGACATGATGATTCAGGAGATGAGAAAAGAAGAAGACCAAAAAAGACTCCAAAAAGCAGTCCAGCAGAGCCAGCAAGGGCAATGGACAACGTGGGAGAATGCACTCCAAAGAAGTCTCACTTGGAATGACATTTGGCACATGGCCCCTCTCAGGATCAGCTTCATTCTCAGATCTGCATATGACCTTCTGCCCTCAAATGCAAACCTGGTGAAGTGGGGGAAAACAGACGATCCTGCATGCCCCCTCTGCCATGAAAAACAAACAGTGGAGCATGTCCTAAGCTCATGTAAAGTAGCCCTGGCTCAAGGAAGGTACACATGGAGGCACAACCAAGTGCTCAAAGAAATTGTACAAGTAGTCTGGGCTAGTACCAACACCACAAAAGGGAAAATCAGGACTCCAAAAGCACCCGCAACATTCTTCACGGCAGGAGGCAGCAAATCATGGCCAAGAACAACAGTGCCACTCGAAACATGCAGGCAGAGTCTGCTGGACGGGGCAGATGACTGGGAGTGCACTGCAGACCTCCCAGAATGGAAGAGTCACCCAGAGATCATCAGCAAGAGTGGCATGAGACCAGACATAGTAGTCCACTCTAAGTCAACCAAGCAGCTGATCATGATCGAGCTCACGGTGCCATATGAGAACAGAATGGAGGCAGCTCAAATCTACAAGACTGAAAAGTATGCTGATCTGGCAAACAGCCTGAGGAGAGAAGGCTATCAGGTCAAAGTCCTCACTGCAGAAATTGGAGCTAGGGGGTTTGTAGGAACGTCTGCATACAGCCTCATGAAACAGCTCTCAGTTGCAGGGAAGGAAAAAACCAGAGCCCTGAAAGCAATGGCAGAAGCGGCAGAGAGGTGTTCAAGCTGGATCTGGTCAAGGAGGAACAAAAGTGAACTTCATAAGGCTTAATTTCCCTACAAATATCAGGTGTCCCTGTGGCTCAGTGGTTAAAGCGCGAGTCATTAAGTGGAAAATGAGCATGTCCAGAGGGTCATGGGTTCGAATCCCAGCCATGGCTCGTCCCAAGATGGGAAAAAAAGGGGCAGCAGAGGGACATCCGGAGTCATGAACCGGGTGTGGCCCAACCCCCTAGAGTGTCAGGAGATAAGGGCCGAAACACTTGCTTGAAGGGGGCTTCTCTTCTGAGGACTCTCTGCTGCCACGCTCTCCACGAGTTTCTTTCTACTACATGAAAACCGACTTCTGGTCATTGGTCCGAAAATGATAATAGTCCTGCTAAAATGCTGGAAAGGGACTGATCTCATACCTCAGTGACACCACCAAACAGCATCTGACAACATGACCACTGACACTTTCACTTGATTTAGTGGCATTTATCTTTTTTTTGTGTATTGATCTTATTATTTGATAAGAATGTCTAATACCTAAACAATTATATGCCCAAGTTCTTTACAACTTACAAGTGTACAAGATAAAACTATAAAACAGATTGTAAGAACAAAGCAGCATTACACAAAACACATGCTGCAATCAAACATACACACTGCGTACAAGCATATTACCACCAAGCCTGGCTCTCTGACTCCCTCTCTCCATTCATCCACCACATTCCCCCTTTCCTTGTCTCTCCCCCAGCACCACCTCTCTGCAATGCATTCATCATGTAGTCCAAATTTAACTGTATGGTTCTAGTCTTCCTATTTGCACACATAGCAGATTCAACTCTGGACTGGTGCCAGTCCGGAGTGACAAATGCCACAAGTAAATGGCATGACCTACCACAATCCACAAGGCATATCACTGCACTGTGGCGGCTGATATTCAACAGGAATCCTTGTTCATACAGGTGTTGGTGGCACCTGCTAGGTGAGGACTTTCACTGAGGAGGAACAAAAATTCTAAAGCAGGGGTGGGGTGGAATATGTGTGTGTGTGTGTGTGTGTGTGTGTGTGTGTGTGTGTGTGTATGTGTGTGTGTGTGTGTGTGTGTGTGTGTGTGTGTGTGTGTGTGTGTATGTGTGTGTGTGTGTGTGTGTGTGTGTGTGTGTGTGTGTGTGTGTGTGGAAATGGGCAGAATGCCTTCCCTCCCCTGGAGAAAACCTGGAACTTGTTTTAAAAATGGTGCAACTATTGGGTGGTGTTATTTTCATCTGTCACCCCAAAAGCAAACAGGAGCATTTGTTCATATGGCATTTGTCAATGTCTTTTGTTTTTACAGCGAGTAGTTGACATACAACCTCTGAGCTCAACATGAGCTTGCCTTCAAGGCCTCATCCGCTCAGACAAAATGGCCACTGCTGCTCTCACAAAGAACACAAGATCTCATGACTTCAGCATCTGCTATCTTACCAAACTTACGATCAAAATTCTGAGATTTCAAATGCCCACTTGTTTTTTTCTTTTTTCATCCTCAAATTTTTTTCGCCTGAAAAAATCTTTTTTCCTGATCTCCAGTTTTTGTTTTTTGCTGAAATCCACGAATTTGCTGAGAAGTGGGAGCCCTGTCGGTGGAACGTGGAGCTGGATTTTCACATCCCTTGGGTCAATGCATGTATGCAGATCTGCAAAGGTTTGAACCCCCTTCATGTGTACATGTACCCATAACATCCGATATGTGTGCCAAAGATCTATGTCAGAGTTCAGTGGGTTATCAAAATCACCTAGCACGCACCAGAATATAAGAACCAACAGGCATTTCCAAATTGCCCGCATATATGCTATGACAGACACAGGGTTACACACTGCATCACCATCATATGTGAAATGGGCAGCAGGAGGGTAATCAATCGGAAATGCCCTCACTGACTGACCTTCGCTTTGTCCTCTTTCTGTTCATAGGGTTTCTCCGCAGTATGTCGTTTCTTTAGCTCCTCTTCCAGGTAGCGGTTTCGTCGCCGCATGTCCTCCAGCTCCTGTAGCCGCTCAAAATCTCCTGTTTTCTGCGGACAGAAATAGAATAGGTGATTTAGAGTTACAATGAAAACATGCGCAAAGAAGCTGCTCTTTGAAAACTTTGTGTGTGTGTGTGTGTGTGTGTGTGTGTGTGTGTGTGTGTGTGTGTGTGTGTAAGTGTGTGTGTGTGTGTGTGATTGTATGGTTGTTTGTGTGTGTGTGTGTGTGTGTGTGTGTGTGCATACATGCTGGATGTTGTTATACTGAGACTAAAATACATCCACTATGTCACAGAATGTATCTTTCCACTGCTCCACGATATGTGCAAAAGATCTCACCCACTTACTTGTCTGGCTATCACAGCACCCATGGAATGCAGATCAGGGAGGCACTGTCCCCCCCCCCCACCCCCACCCTTCCAACACACACAGGTACCTGTGTCTTGTGACTGGTAAGTCTCTCCACTTTTTTCTCCAGTTCGTCCACCTCAGTCTCCAGTTTGGTTTTGCTGTTTCGCAGCTTGTTGTTAGCCCGCTCCTTGCGTCCTGCACACACGTCCACATCACCATTGCCAGCACCACTTAACTGGCCAGACACACGCCTGACATGATTTCATAATACAACTGAATTCCCTCCCACACATACACAAACACTTTTCTTTTTGCTGGTGTCTCACCTTCCCTGCCCTCTGAGTGGCATAACCCCCATTCTGTTCATCCTGGCACCCCACAACACAGCCACACCCAGCTCATCCTGATTGCACCACAATCTCAGCACTAGTAGTTCACAAGGAGCATTATAGATCAGGTTGTTATGAGGCAACCCACCATGGAAGAAACAGCACGGCTATCGAATCACTTCAGTGGTTGTGATGATCAGTGGTGCCTGTTCTGATCAAACACACCCAGGTCACCACACTCTAAGCCCTGATAACCATGCACCACATTCTTCCATAAACTCATGATGACACACAAACTTCATTCCAACTTCCCTCTTTCACTCACAACCATTACCATTGCAGGAGCAAGTGTCACCGCTTCAGGTTCACATGGATCCCTTCCCTCATTCCCAGTCCCTCCTCCCAGTGAATTCTACCCCCTCTTCACAGTTCATGTGGGGTTACCTATGACCTATGAATTAAACAAAACTAAAACCGACTGCCATGCATGATACAATTCGCAGATTCATTCTTAAAATAAAAAGGTGAAGTATGCAGCACATTTACAGGCTGAATATTTCAAACAGTCAGTTGCCTTTCCCAACACACACACACACACACACACACACACACACACACACTGACCCATCTCCTCCTTGACATCCTCCAGTTCTGTCTGCAGCAGCCCCTCCGACTCCTTACGTTTCTTCAGCTCCCTCTTGGTCCGCTCCAGCTGAGACTGCACATCCTCCAGTTGTTCCTGAGGGCAACACACACACACACACACACACACACACACACACACACATGCGCACAGACACACACGCACACACACACGCACACACACACATGCACAGACACACATACGCGTGCACCACACACACACACACAAATTTTCTTTTTATTACACTGGAACATTTGAAGAGCAACTTCAAGCAAATAAAGTTGGATCTATGCAGATGGAGTTGTGGTTGATGAATGGGGATGGGGGATGGCAGTGAGAGGAGAGATGTAAATCCACAGAAGACAAACAGGAAAATGTACCAGGAAAATATCTTTACAGGGTGGGAATCTCTGTTAGAAGGTAAGTTGAGTATCAGCAAAGACAAAAATGTTCCAGGGGAAAAAGAGTCTCTAAAGGGAGGAAATATCTGTTGGGAGGTAACTCTTATATCAGCAAAGAGAAAAATGTTCCAGGGGAAAAAGAGTCTCTAAAGAGAGGAAATATTTGTTGGGAGGTAACTCTTGTATCAGCAAAGAGAAAAATGTTCCAGGAAAAAAAAAAAATCTTTAAAGGGAGGGAATCTTTGAAGAGAGGTAATTCTTGTATCAGAAAAAGAAAAACAAATCTAGTAAAGCATATACTGGGTGGAATCTTTGTAGGAAGGTAATGATAGTATTAGCAAAGAGAAAAGTATTCCAGAAAAAAAAAGTCTATACAGGGATGGAATCTATATTGGGAAGAAATTCCCGCCTTAGCAAAGAGAAAAATGTTCCATTAACAAAGTCATAGAAGGTTGGGAATCTTTGCTATGAGCTAATTTCAGAATCAACAATGAGAGAAATTTTCCAGAATAAAAAGTATTGTAAAGGGAAGGATTTTCTAGAGGTAAATCTGGTGTCAACAAAGAGAAACATTTCCCCCAAAACAAATTTTTTGCGGGAGTTTTTGAAGGGAAGCAATCTTTATTGTGAAGAAAATCTACTATCAACAAAAAGAAACATGCTCCTCAAAAAAGTCTCAAATGGGTGAGAATTTTTGATGGGCTGCAATGTTTATATCAACAGAGAGAACAAATGTTTCAGAAAAGGTCTTTCAAGGAAGAGAATTTTTATTGGGAAAAAAATTCTTCCTGACAAGAGAAAAGTGTTCCAGCAAAACTAGTCTCTAAGGGAAAGAATCCTTCTTCTGCAGACAGTGCTAGTATCAATAAAAAGAAAACTGTTCCAGGAAAACAAGTCTCTAAAGGGAGGGAATTTTACTTGGGCAGAAACTGTAGTATCAACTAAGAGAAAATTGTTCCAGGAGAACAAGTCTCTAAAGGGAGAGAATTTTACTTGGGCAGAAACTGTAGTATCAACTAAGAGAAAATTGTTCCAGGAAAACAAGTCTCTAAAGGGAGAGAATTTTACTTGGGCAGAAACTGTAGTATCAACTAAGAGAAAACTGTTCCAGGAAAACAAGTCTCTAAAGGGAGAGAATTTTACTTGGGCAGAAACTGTAGTATCAACTAAGAGAAAACTGTTCCAGGAAAACAAGTCTCTAAAGGGAGGGATTTTACTTGGACAGAAACTGTAGTATCAACTAAGAGAAAAGTGTTCCACGAAAACAAGTCTCCAAAGGGAGAGAATCTTACTTGAGCAGAAACTGCAGTATAAACAAAGAGAAAATTGTTCCAGGAAAACAAGTCTCCAAAGGGACAGAATCTTACTTGGGCAGAAACTGTGGTATAAACAAAGAGAAAAATGTTCCAGAAAAAAAACAACAACATATATTTCAATGGAAAAGGTTGCAACTGGAAGGTCTGTGAGCATCAACTTCATTATTGTGCCATGACAGAAGGTTGAAGGGGTGCTATGACAGCATTTTGGCAGTCAAGGATCTCCTGGCCCTCTCTGTCTTTCATTCAAGCTCCTTGGATACAAGAGTTCAAAGCAGTTGTCGTTTAAACTAGCCACCAACGACTTCACTGAAATATGGAATACCCACCTCCACTGTAGACAGTCTTGGACTAGAAGTAATGGTGAGACACAAGGCTGCACATGGCACATGGTAATTGCAAGCACCTTTGATGACTTACCAGCTGACTTGTCTAATGTTCCATACAAATGCGAACATGAAGGGCTTTTTTTTTTCTTCTTTTCTTTCTTCATCTGGACCATCACAATAGGAACAAATACATTCCACATCCAACACATCATTACCCAGAGATTTCCTTGAGGTTGGCACTATCCAGTATGCACAAATAAAATCATTATTATACAACAGACTAAAGACAAAGGACCATGCATGCATCATTTACAGAAATATCTTCAGGGAGACAGTGAACCCGTCTGCCCATTCATGATCATCCATCACATGCTGTTGTTCAGTCCAGGCAAAAGAACAGTGAAAGCACCACTTACAGAGATGTCCTTGGTGTGGGCATCAATCAGCCGCTGGATGTTCCGTTCCTGCTGAGCTTCCTCTGCATGTGCCATGACGCTGTTCTGTGCCTGCGTCACCATGTCCCCCGCAGGTCGGTCAGCGCCTTGCTCAGAGCCTGGTCACAGCAGGTGCACCAAGGTGTTATTGTGTGGTATCGTCTATACGATGCTGTTTTCATGTCACATGGCGTATTTCATAGTACTGAAATTATCAGTTTCAATTCGTGTCGTAGTTTAGCGAATCCAACTGCAGAGGGCCATACCAGGGCTGTTACATCAGTTTCTTGTACATTTTTTTTTTTTTTTTTTACATAAGTCAGACTCAAAGCACCTTAAAACTGAATCAATTCTAAAGAAATCTTACATTAAATGAAAAAAAAAAAAATTCTCCCTTTACAAAAAGAAACTCAAAACCCTCATCATATAATATCACGTTGTAAAGTTATCATATAAGATATAATGATATCTCATAATGCATGTAATGAGTTGTTAATTTGTCACTTAACCTACATCACAGTGCTATTAGGTCACATCACATACCTCAGTGTTGTGATATCAAATGATACATATCACTGTCTCATGACACATCACACATAATGCAGTGTCATTTCATCATTAACCCATCACCGTTTCTGTACCTTTGCATCTTTGGTCAGTGCATCACTCAAAGCCTGCATATGCATCAACACACGCACTTGAATACACAACACACACACACACACACACACACACACACACACACACACACACACACACACACACACTCACTCACACCTACACACACACACACACAATGCACTCCATCAAAATCACAGCCAACAAGGGTACCATCTTACTGTGCCTGATTTTCAGGGAGAGGATACATGTATGTCTACATCAACACATCAGTCCCTGTTTCTCTTGCCCATCTTCAAACACCTTCATAAAGACGATGACTGCAAAGGCCTTCTCAACAGCCACCATCCTTAACTTTGGTTCATTTTACACTGCAACTCCCTTGTGGAGGACCTCCAATGAAGCTTAGTCAGGGTTCACAGCAACTTCAGTTTATGGGAGGAATGAGGGTGGATTGAATGCTGCTTTGTGATTTTTTTTTAATGGGTTTTGTCGTCAACATTTTTTTATAGCCACTATAATCCTGGAAACAAAACAAAAAAAAAAAATCACATATCTAGATCAAAATATTCTATGTGGAAAGACAATAAAATAAATAAACTCATGCACCTGCACGTGCTCTCTCTCTCTCTCTCTCTCTCTCTCACATATACACCCCCCAAAAGCTGAAACACACCTAACAAAACCCAAACACCCATCCATCCATCTTACCTGGTGCTGCTTCTCTTTGAGTGCCAGTTGGTTCTTGAGTCTCTCCACCAAGTTCTTCATGGAAGCTGTGGGCCCTCGGGCCTGGGTGTCTTTGAGGGCATCAATTTCATCGTTCAGCACCTGGATCTCCTTCTTCTGGTCAGAGATGACTCTGTGGAGGTCGTCGGCTTCTGTGTTCTTCTGCGACTGGTAGTGTGTCTGCTCCTCCTTCATCCTAGCCACCAAGATGGAAACCACCAAAGATGTTTTCATCCTGTGACTGCTTTTTGATGGCATGGAGGGCTTTCACCAGGATTCACATTTATGGAAATGTCATGAAAGCAGAACAGCATAAAAGGAAATGTTGCTTACTTAAAAGATATTTCTAAATATGTTCTATTGCCTCACACCAGAATGGACACAAAAATGTAAATAACTTGGATTATGTTTTTTTGAAAAATACTGAACTTTTTTTTTCTCTCAGATTTAAGCATCCCTTCTAACTCCCCCCAAAATAGTCTGTAAAACTGTAAAACAGACTGAATACATACACGTATTTTGGTGGAATCAAACTCTCTCTCACACACACACACACACACACACACACACACACACACACTCACACACACATACACACACACACACACACATACACACACACGCACACACACACACACACACACACACACATACACACACACACACACACGCACACAGACACACACATACTCACACACACCACACACACACCGCGCACACACACACACACAAAACACACACACACACACTGACTTCTGTTTCTCAGCCTTGATGTGTTTCTGCGAGGTGGTGATCTGTGCCTGCAGTCTGATGACTTCCTCCTCTTTCTGTTTGATTTTCTCATGCAGAGCGGCGATCGTGTTCTCCTGCTCTGCCACCGTGTCTTCCAGCTCTGTCAACCGTTCCAGCTGGACACAGAAGTGACAACAGAACTGACAATTAATTTTCATATCTGAATCTAGAAACGACTTGCGCAGCCTATGTCTAACCGTTTATTTTACATATTCTTTTCTTTATAGGGTGAGGAGCCTTTACGGTGTATAATGTGTGATAAACCATTCAGCACGACGCATCATCATGGTCTCTGCGGTCTGCTGAGCTATACACAACATGGTTTGATTTGACTTGACCAACTAGACATACAAAGTGAAGACATATTTCATCTCCAAAAGGTTTTGCTTATCTGAAACACTGCAGCGATATTTCTGTTCATTTCTATATTTTCCTTTTTCAATCTTTTCACTTTTTTCTGATAACTAATTAAAAAAAAAAAGGAAGAAGTAAACACAAACACACAAGAAAAAGGGGTTCCACAGACTGCATGTAGATGAGTCAAATACACAACTATACACACACGAAAAAAAGTTTTGAGCCTGTAACAGATACGTTCATCAAATTTCAAGTGCTGCAGCATCAAAGACATATATGGTGTGTAGTGGTGAACTGATAAAAACTTGTTCACCATATATCTATCTTCATTTACTGCCTTTTCAGAGACGTGGATAAGCCGCAAAACAAAATAAGATGTAACTAAAGCACTCACCCAGACATAGGAACACCAAACATCATAAAACAGGTGGTCAAAGGAAGAACGCTGCATCAAATGTTGTCTCTATTTGGTGGCATCAGTTCTCACCCACCTACATACAATTCCTGATAATGGATGAAAAAAGCAAGAGAAATACCACCCAAGAACCTCTCTTGGAACGGTTTACACAGAAGTGATCTCCAACCTGGCTCTGGCAGAAAAGCAGAATGTTCTCAGACAGGTTTGCCTGCCTGCAATCACCCACCTGTTTCTCAGAGATGGGCGACCGCTGTGTGGAGGCCTGCTGGGCAATGAGGTCGTGGGCAGCCTGCCTGAACTTGGTGAAGGCCAGGTCAGAGGACTGGTGCAGCTTGAGCTGCATGGCCTTCAGCTCCTGCTCGTGTCGCCGGTTCATGTCCAGCATGTCCTCACGGGCCTGCTTCAACAGCTCCTGGTACTTCAGCACCGTCTCCTCCTTCTGCTGGATACGTTGCTGGTAACACATAGCATCACAACATCACCCCATGTTAACACTTTCTCAGCCTTTTAATATATAGTCCTTCCACATCCACCCATGTGCAATCACCTGTTAACTACCGATCCACCTGTATTTTCCCATCAAAGGTGACCCAACATCTTGATTTGAAAAGTCTGAGGCTTAAGACAGGCTGTTTCAAGGTATCTTCTAAAAGTCAAAGTGGCCAATATTTATGTAAAGTGCTTTGATTCCAGTAAAAAAGTGTTGAAATACTATTTTTCAGCCCATGTCAACTATGACAGTGAATGTTATTTAATAGAAGACTGTCCATTTAACAGCACTTTGGACAGTTTAACAGCTTAGGTTTTGCTCAACAACATTGTCCATTTAATAGCATTCTAAGTTTTGAAATACTATTTTCAGCCCATCAACTATGACAGTGAATGTTATTTAATAGAAGACTGTCCATTTAATAGCACTTTGGACAGTTTAACAGCTTAGGTTTTGCTCAAACAATATTGTCCATTTAATAGCATTCTAAGTTTTGAAATACTATTTTTCAGCCCGTCACCTGTAACAGTGAATGTTATCGATAGAAGACCATCCATTTAATAGCACTTTGGACAGTTTAACAGCTCAGGTTCTGCTCAAACAACCTTGACTGACAGAAAACTGTCTAGGGTGTACAGGAGAGTTTGCACTTTGTTCCAAACATCAGAAGCAGATGACCAAGAAGCGGGGAGTCAACATCTTCTGATATAAGGATTCTAGATTTTCAGAAAGCTGATGAATGGTCACGGCGGTCAGCAACAAATGTTAACAAAAGACAGAAATATGCCCTTCAAGTTACATTCATTACAAGCCTTTTATGAATGGCATATAAAATTGGTGGGGATGGGGGGGCTTCTGTAACCAAAACCAAAAAATTTGGAAGTTACAAGCATTTAAAGAGTGCAGTACAGCAGAACACATGCATCATTCAAATCTTGATTCTATTCCTCTTTTGTTTTTCCATCTCCATCATCATGCCAGCTGAATGTACTCACCTGCAGGCTGTGGACGGTGGACTGGGCAATCTTCAGGCCTTGCTGTGTCTCATAGTCAGGTTCCGCTGACTGGGCCATGGCCTGGCTCACCTTGGCTGTAGCCCGCTCGATGATGGTGTCACGATCACTGGTTGCAGGCATGCGTAGCCGCAGCTCAGAGATGAGCTTCTCACGCTCAATGAGCGTGCGCTCTGAGTCTTTGAGCAGCTTCTCCATTTCATTCATTTTCTGTTGACAGCAATTTTTCTGTTCAACCAAGTCTGTTCGGAATCATTTCGTTACTCTAGAAGACAGCAAAAACAGTTTCCTGAGTAAATGTTAAAGTCGAAACATGCATTACATTAGTCATTTCTGCTCTAACAGAATGCTAAAATAGCTTCACACCAGATTATTACCGAAAATATGACATAAAATGTCAATCTCAAATCTTCAGAGCAGAAACATAATTCATAAATGGAAAAAACTGAAACAAATAATTACTAAATAATAAGTTTTAAGATTTTTGCCTTTCTGACATGAAGTCTAATGTCTTCAGCCTCTCTGGCATGAAGTTTCACATCTTTCCTTAAAAAAAAATTATAAAGAGAGAGAGAGAGAAACTACTCATTTATACTCCTTGTCCATGTACGCTGTGAATGAAAATTTCCATTTCAGATCATAGTTTGGAAATAACATTACTGAATGGAAATAACATTACTGAATCTTGAAAGAAAATAAAAACAAAAACAGGTACTGACAGAAACAGACATAAAAGATTGAAACTGTAGATTTCAGGAGAAACTGTTGGCAATAATCCCATCTGTCTTACCGTCTTCATAGCTTTGTTCTCAGCCTGAGTGTCCAAGATGACCTTCACATTGGTCTTGATGGTGGAGATGGCCTGCTCCAGCTGGTTGGCTACTGGCAGCTTGGCATCAGGCAGGGAGCCAATGGCTTGTTCAAACTGCAACCATTACCAATAAATAGTGCACTCCCATCAGCGCTCATGTCAAAGTGATCTCCACGATTATCCTACCTGCATAACTCACCATTCCTGGAGTCCAGTTTGGGAACTCGGGAAGGTTACAGGCACAGCTTTTCACAGAAAGTCTTACTAAGCTACACCGCCTTTCCTGTGTGCATGTGTGCGTAAGTGTGTGTGTGTGTGTGTGTGTGTGTGTGTGTGTGTGTGTGTGTGTGTGTGTGTGTGTGTGGTGTGCGTGCGCGCACGCGTGTGTGTGTGTGTAAAAGAAATACTGCGACTGTACATTCACCACAAACAATATCATTCTCTCACAAAAATTTACTTTAAAGTTGCAAACATAATTCAAATCAACAATCATATTACAACAGTATGAACTATACACAAACAAGTAATCAGAGAATGTTACCATTTGTAGTGTCTGGAGAAAAAATCATGGACATACCGACTTCAGGCTGTGAAAGAAGTCATTTCTCTTACCTTGAGTGAAGATTTAGTGGATTGTAACCTTGGATTCTAAACTGAAATGGGCTGAATTAGGAAGGGTACATTATCAGTAATATGTGTACTGGCATAGCGATTTGTTTAATTCTGGTAACTTCCTCACTACTGGTAACAGTCAACAGTTCATTTTACCTGCTGCACTGGACAGAGTAGTAATCAATCAAGGCAATAGCCACCCATATTCCACAGTTAACCACTGAATTACACAATATTTGGTGGAATGAAGTACCTGATGTGTCTTTTCACTTACTCAAGCACATTAAAGGATATATGCATATAATATCACTAACAACATTTCAATGGTAAAATGCATTTATTTTAATGCCTAAAATCAGCATGACATAAAACTGAATTCCTCCACCGAATGTCACGACAAATGAATAGCATCACCACTGACTCACACATATGCACACACTCACAGCACCAGGTATTACAGAATCTGAAATCCCCACTGCATCCCTTTTTTGAGACAAACACAATGCAAGAAAGACAAGGCCTGCAAGACTCGGGTGTGATGAAAGCTGACTCCATTCACAGAATTAAGGGAAACAGAAACATCACAGAAACTCACTGACACTGACTGAATAAAGGACGGGTAGCTGGAGGAAGAGGGGCCAAGGGAGTGGAGGGAGCCTGTTAGCTGTAGCAACAGTATGAGAGATTCTATCACATATCGACTTCCTGATGTTATACAATGACCCTCAATCATCACAGATACCAAAGCAATGAACAAGCACATAGTCACGCACAGACGCGCACACACCCACACCCACACAGAGAAGCCACAAGCAGCAAGTCAATCAAGAAAAGAAAAAAAATCACTTGTTCAGGAGACAACCAGTAACCCTGCAGAAGAAACAGCCAATGTTGTACAGAAGATCTACTCTACAAAACACATCAGTTCAGAACAAAACTCTGAGAGGCATATTTTTCTATCTATCTAGTCCAGTCACAACACACCAAACTGAGTAAGACACACAACACTGTCAAGTGAAGGCGAGTCATGTCTTTCACAGCCCAGCCGACCACAGAGGCAACCTCAGGGTTGCAAGTATAGTACAGTTCAGTCAGGTAGGGCTGGAACACTATACCACAAAACATATTCATTCAACACATTGAAGACCATGTACACCTGTACCTGCTACACAATCATTCAGTGACAAGCATGTGAATTTTTCTGCTTCTTGGTAAAAAAGTTTTTTGACTTATTAGAGTTTAAGCAAATTATTGTTTCTGTTCAAACTGGTTTTGAAGGAGAGGTGACCAAGGCTCCAAACTTGGAAGGGCTGAAAGGATTGACAAAGGGGAGTTTACTGAAAGATGAATCCAAGATAAGTTAAAAGAATAAAGTCCCACAGCTTTCTGGCCCTAATGGCAAACAGTGAGGTAAATGTTAACTGTATTAATCGTACAGCATTTTGGAGGGCAGATCCCAACCCTCTCCCTCTATCTCCTTAACCTTCCCTGAACCACATCATGAACCTACTTACTGCTAGATGGACGGAAAGGGTTTGTTACGAAAGAAAACTTCTACTCCATTAGTGGTTTGAACTCACAGCCATTGACTCCACATCTGAATGCTCTTACCATTTGACAGCGAGCCCCACTATCCAGTATGGATCAACCCATAAAATGCCCAGTCAAGTGTTTCAAGTAAGGGATCTTTATTGAGACCTTTACTAAGAGGTTTCGCTGCACTTGTGTTATACAGAATTTGTCCAGGAGTGGATAGATTATCCTGGAAGCTGTGCAGGTGATTAAGAGAAAGGCAAAAGAGGGAAGAGGCATGGACGATTTACCCATGTAACGATGTTACATGATAGGTGGGTAGACAGAACAGTGCAAGCGAGATAGAGCGGTTTCTTTACCCTGGCAGCAGCACCGGTGATCTCTGCTGTCTGTTTCTCCATGGTTAGGATGTTCCTCTCCAGCTCTGTCTCCCTCTGTTCCCATCGCATCTGACGTTCCTCAAACTCCTGCCATCACCATCACTTTCATATTACCCACTCATGCCCCTCAAACTCCAACCGACACATCACCATCACCACCATGTCACACAGGAATCGTTCATGCTGCTCAAACTCTGGCCAACACATCATCACACCAAATCACACATGAGTCATTCACACTGCTAAAACTCACTAACAATCCTCTTACTCCAGCACATCACAATGAAATCTGCACATCACCGAGGAGAAGACTTGTTTACCTTGTCAGAGACCTACGTCATACAGCAATCTGAAAAGTGTGATCTGAGGATGAAAAGTGTAACCTCAGCTGATGCATCACAAAATGTCTGTGGTCCTTTTACACCTACAGCAACTCAAGAGGTTCACATTCAGATTCTTTTTGTGATCTCCTTCCCATCGCCTTCTTCAACTGAAAGTATAGTGCACTAACCAAAATCAGCGTATCAGTTACACCCTTTTCTTGTGTGCTGGCCAGTTTCAAATTCTGTGACTGATCTGCATCTACATTTGGTACCTTCAACATCAGACTGCAAATCCAAACCCAGCCATGTATCACTGTTTATCACCCAAAATAACTGCAGACAACCCTAAATGTCAATTCCATCAAATCATCTTGTCCTTTTCAATGTTCTCCGATAAATCTTTACCAGACAGCAATTTCACACCTGATTTGATACAGCTTCATCAAAAACTTTCAACTGGCAATTGACTGATTTTCAGTCTGACCAAATCAACTCTGTCAATGCTGATCTTCAACAATTTCGATGATTAACAAATCTGTATCTGCATGACAGTCATCATAAAACACTTTTCAACTTTGTTGCTAGTACACATTTTGTTAAATCCATGCTGGTACTCCTGCTGTTTCTACTGGGACAGAACATTGTTGTCTGCTTTTTGCAATCACCAATCTCCTTTATTCTTAAAACTGTCCAGTCGAAATTATTCATGCTCAAAATGTGGAGTTATTTCCTGCAAAAATGTTGCGAATCATCATTGGTTTCAGTGACATACTTTGTTGAACTGTGTGACCAGTTCACAATTTGTGCTTCTCATTTGAATAACAACACCTGTATGCTATGCACTGCATTGATGCGTTTCCCAAATGATATGGGAAGATACACACTGGCACATTTTCCAGTGCCTAGGGTAGGACAAGCACTGGCACATTGCCTGAATGGTAAGAGTTAAGACACCTCAAACTCGGCAACACTAAATATGTCACACAAGAGTCACCAGATGTACAGAGGAACATACCTTTAAGAGACGAACATTGTCCGCCTCCAGTTCAGAGATGCTGACTTCATGTGAGCGGATGATCTCTTCAAGATATTTGATCTGCAGCAAAACATCATCATCATCAGGACTGCGCTTGACACACAAAAATGCACAAGTAACACATCTATGCAAGCTTTTTAAACTGTTTATAGTACTTTTTTTTTTTATATACAGGCTCACAATAAAACAAGGAACATAAGATGCAGATGTATTTTAATATTTCTTTCAGTGAAACATCCACAATGATCAGGTTCACAAGAGAAGATGGCATTGAATAATGTATGGGAAATATGTATGGGGTGACAAAAAAGCAAGTCAGTCTGCCCCTATCCAAGCAAACTGCATTATTTAATTTTACCACCATAAAGACAGTGGTAGACCACAAGCTTTGCAGTCATATGTTCTCAGTATGAATCCAGCTGATACCTACTTCTAAAAGCTTGAATTATAGCAGGATTGGAAGTAACAACTTAGGTGCAACAATGTTGAAACTTTTATTGGTAAATCTCACACACACCACACCCCCACCCACCCTGGTTGATCTGCAAATTATGGTAGGTAATGAAATGTTTCAATTCTTAGTATTTTGCATTCAAGTCCATTCTATATTTCACAAAATGTACAGGAGACCTCAACAATTCTGCTATTTCAAGTTCTGACCATCACAATAAACCTGGTTACAGTGCACTGCACATGGTTTACACTGGGACAAAATAACAGTGAAGTCACTGACCGATGCAAAACAAAATACACACACACACACAAACACATATACATTTGAGCAAACACACACACACATGCCCACTTACATGTTAGCATACACACTAAACAGAACCAATGCCATGCCACCAATCTGCCAGCTATTTGTGAGTGCTGCATCTACCTGCTGATGAAGTTTGGCATTATTACGTCGCTGCTTCAGCTCCTCCAGGCGTAAGGAGTCCATCTTGGAGTGCCACTCGGCCACTTTGGTGGCCCCGCGGCCATCCTTGAGAGTTGAGATGAGTTCCTGCAGACCCTCCCTCTGCAGCGACAGCTCCGCCACCTTGTCTTCTGTCTCCTCACGCTGTTTCCGCACCTGTCACCATCCAACACATGACTCTAATGATGATGAGCACAGAGTTGTGTAACAGATACAAACCTGCCTTACCTTTAAACCCTACGTGAGTAGTAATGGGTAGTTTTACAGAAAAAATGTGCAGTTTGGAGCAACATCATTTTAGACCACATAAGCAAGTGGAATTGTACTGTATTGTACTTACTATACTGTGATGTATTGTATTGTACTGGACTGGGTTGGATTGTGTGGTATAGTCACCTCTCTCAGTTCCAGCTCCATCTTGGCCTTGTCCTGCTGTAGTTGCACCATGGCCTTGGAGAACTTCTCCTGTCGGGACAGCGGCACTGCCCCCGCAAACTGCAGCCTCACTTCCTGTAACCCACACTCACAAACTGAAACCTTTCGTATAAGTCAAACCAGTTGCAGTCTCACGTCCTGTAACCCACACTCATAGACTGAAACCTTCTTTCCTGTAAGCCAAACCAGTTGCAGCCTCACGTCCTGTAACCCACATTCAGAGACTGAAACCTTCTTTCCTGTAAGCCAAACAAGTT
>CM065724.1:58762445-58774945 GCA_033310375.1 Conus canariensis
GAGTGAAGGAAAGAGACAAGTAGGAACTTGCATTTTTCATCCATCTCGAACAAATAAGCATGCAAACTCTCAAACACTCCTCCACCTTTATCCCATCCAAACAATACACACAAGCAACAGAAAGACATTGAGGTATGCTGTGGTGCAGTGGTTGGAGTCATAAACCTAGACCACTAGGGAAATCATGGGTTTTGAACCTCATTAGAACTGTTACCACCATCACTTTCGAATGCTGTCAACCCAAATGGGAAAACAGGGATCAATCTCATCAAAGGGTCAATTTCTCCAAAGATACACTACAAAAGGTATCAGAGCACTGCCCCTGACACAGTCCAAGATCAAAACTGAGCTCCACAGCATCAACCACATGGACTGTTACAACAGAATGAAAATTCGTCTCCAGACATATGACTCGCCTCTCATGGCGACTTCAGTTTTGATCCCCACACTGCATCCATACTTGCATGGCAAGTTACTGTCAAAGTCTGCAAATTCAATTGGCCTCGTAGCTATCATAGCAACAAAGTAACAGCAGTCGCCACGCTAGTGAGGAACACTCACTCACTCAATTACTGTCACTTAATTTAATGTGACGGTCACTGTTTGCTGCTATTTTTTGGTCACACAAGACACCACAAGTCCTTTTATACACACAGCCAGTTGATGTGAAAATCAGTGCGCATTGCTGTTTGGAGCGACATGCTAAATCTTCACCCAAAACCCATAAAACAAACATTTCTGAAATAAAAATATGAGCACCGAGTCTTTATTGAAGAAAAACCATCTTAGGACAATCCAGGCTCTACATCCTTGCACATGTACGTCTAATGCGGTTGTCTGATCAATGATAATCCATTCTCTTCCTGCAGTTGACGTAGCCTGTCCATAATGAGCAAGGCGGCTGCCATGCTGAATCTTGCATCCCACTTAACCCGTAGGGTGCCTTTAAGCCGTCAGCCGACGCCGCATTAAAAATGCTTTCCCAGTGCCTATGGGCCGTCCACTGACGTCATGCATTTTTCTTGAATTTTCATTCGTTACTATTTCTATCAACGGACTTAAATAGAGTGTGCGTAGTAAGCCTTATATGTCTGTAGTATTAAAATGATATGTAAATGACCACACGTGAGGGGAAAGCCCATTTATTCTCATCACTGACTGGATGACCAGCCAGCACTTCATCTCGCTTGCAAAGATGGCGGCGCAACCTTCGACAAGCGCAGCGACCAAATCAACGTATTTACACAGCTGAGCAGGCTCTGCTAATGATTTTTGACAAAGACAATAATCTTTTATTCAACGACTCACTCGAGCATGAAGGTGAGATGATGATAGTGATGGAATTGCCAACCGTATTCGTCAGTTATTGTGTCGGGCTGTGTGACCTCAATGTGTGTTCAGCTGACTGGTTTGCCAGCGTCGAACGAGCTCGCCTAGTGTGTACTCTGCACTGCGTGCCAGTGGTCAGTGACGTGGTAGTCAGCGTGAGAGGGGAGCGCGGCCTGCTCGCGGCGCGGCACAGGGCAGAGGGAAAGGTAGGGGAAGAGGAGCAGTGAAAGAGAGGGTTGAAGTCCAGCAAGGGGGCGTGGTGGGGAGAGGGGGGCGTGGTCGTGGACTGACCTGTCTGCATAGAGTGTGAGCGTCTTGATAGACTTCTAAACTGTTTTACTTTCATTTACAGGTGTAGTGTGACAATACAAACTTTATTTTCAACTTTTTTGCTTTGTGTTCTTGTTTGGATGTGAAGATGTAGTGGTAAATACATATGCTTTTGATCGTGCAAAAAAATCTATCCAAATCTAATTGTCTAAATACTTTTTTATTATCAAAATTAAAACAAAAGAAGCCCAGATTCAAAATCTTCATTCAATTTCCTTCAAAAATCATATATATTTCATTGTTATATCTTTTGTAGTTTCTGAGCTAGAATTTTTTGTTAATTATTACCCCCAAATCATTAGGTTTCCCTGGCACTGGGAAAGCCTTTGTTTGTAACATTTTCAAGCAGCGAACGGGTTAAAGTACTTTTTCATAGTTTGGGCCAAATAATATCTGCTATCCAACCAGGTAGGGGCAGGTGGTATCACAAGTCAACTGACTGAGGGTCAATCTACTACACTCAAATGATCTTGAATTCATATTGTTAAGATCATAGCAGATCTGCAGTTAAGACAAGTGACTGCACTCAACAGACCAGAATTGTTTGTTCATTGAGCTGACTCCAGAAGTGGTTTAGAAGGCAGAACTGGCAGCACAGGAAAACTGTCCAAGGGACTCTGTAAACATACCCAGACTCCTCCACTGGGTAACCTAATGCTGACCATGATATCATAGCTTCCTGAGGACTGCTGTAGTTTGACAGCAATGACACCTCAAGGGCACAGAAAAATGGGGAAACAAACAAGACAACAAGAAAAAACACACATGCTCTTTCAACTACCCTGATGGTCTTTGTGGGCATGTAAACTGTCAACAACATGAATCCATCTCTCTCTCTCTCTCTCTCTCTCTCTCTCTCTCTCTCTCTCTCTCTCTCTCTCTCTCTCCTCCGCACACCACCACCACAACACAAGCACAACTCACTTGATAGCTCGTCACGCAGATCTCTCTCTGTTTTCTGCATTTCTAAATTCATCTTGGTGATCTGTGAACAGCAATCAGAACCAGATATGTTTTTTTCACCAAGGATTACATCACTTATATGGTGGGGGGCTGGTAATACATGTCACAGCACTCAGGCAATGGCCTGCAGGCATGCATATGCTGATATCAATCTGATTCTGTATATATATAGGTATCATTTTTCCTCTCCTGGTGGCTCCATATTTCATTCCAGAAACATCTATGTACACATTACTAGGGCATCATGCCAACAAATTCACACTATATCCACATGCCCCCTCTTTCACCACACAAACTTATATTATATGTCTACATGTTCCCTGGTCTCACCTCACCAAAACTCTTGTACATCTACACATTCCCTGGCTTCACCTCAGTAAAACTTCTGTGATATGTCAACATGTTCTCTGCCCTCACCTCAGCAAACTTACATATCTACAGGTTCCTTTACCCCAGATCAGCAAACGTCTGTTATATATCTACCCATTCCATTGCATCATCTCAACAAACCTCTGTTAAGTGTCTATATGTTCCCTGGCCTGAACTCTCCAAGCTTTGGTTATATCTTAACATGTTCCCCTGCCTCACCTCAGCAAACTTCTGTAATTTGTGCACAGGTTCCTGGTTTCACCTTAGCAAATCTATGTTACATGTCTGTATGTTCTCAACCCTAACCTCACCAGCCTTCT
Source organism: Conus canariensis (assembly GCA_033310375.1). Classification (NCBI taxonomy): domain Eukaryota; kingdom Metazoa; phylum Mollusca; class Gastropoda; order Neogastropoda; family Conidae; genus Conus; species Conus canariensis. The sequence continues at coordinate 58,765,757 of CM065724.1, forward strand.
GTAGCATGTCTAAAGGTTCCTGGTTTCACCCTAGGAAATCTATGTTACATGTATTATGTTCCCAAGCCTAACCTCACCAGCCTTCGGTAGTATGTGTACAGGTTCTCTTGGCAAAGTTCTGTTGACACATTCCCTGGCCTCACCTCACCAAACTTCTGTGTGATGTTGACACATTCCCTGGCCTCACCTAGCAAACTTCTGTGTTATGTTGACACATTCCCTGGCCTCACCTCACCAAACTTCTGTGTGATGTTGACACATTCCCTGGCCTCACCTTAGCAAAACTTCTGTGTGATGTTGACACATTCCCTGGCCTCACCTTAGCAAACTTCTGTGTGATGTTGACACATTCCCTGGCCTCACCTTAGCAAACTTCTGTGTTATGTTGACACATTCCCTGGCCTCACCTCACCAAACTTGTGTGTTGTGTTGACACATTCCCTGGCCTCATCTCACCAAACTTCTGTGTGATGTTGACACATTCCCTGGCCTCACCTCACCAAACTTGTGTGTGATGTTGACACATTCCCTGGCCTCACCTCACCAAATTTCTGTGTTATATTCAGACATTCCCTGGCCTTATCTCACCAAACTTCAGTGTTATGTTGACACATTCTGGCCCTCACATTCGCAAACTTCTGTCGTATGTCTACATGTTCTCTGGCCTCACTTACATATTCCCTGATATCATTCTCAGCAAATTTATGTTATATATTCACTGGTCTCATCAAATTTTTCTTGTGTGGAGACATGTTCCCTGGCCTCATCTCAACCAACGTCCGTTCTATGTCTACATTGTTCCTTGGCCTCAGCCTACACAAGCTTCTGTCATGTGTCCACATGCTCCCTGGCCTAACCTCACCAAACTTCTGTTACATGTCTACACTCCCTGGCCTAATCTTGGCAAACTTCTGTTATAGGTCCACATGTTTCCTGGTTTCACCTCAGCAAACTTTTATGTCCATGTTTCCTGGCCTGAACTCTGCACATCTAATTATGTGTCTACAGGTTCCTTGGCTCCACCTTGGCAGAGTGGTGTTCTATGTCTACATATGCCCTGACCTTATATCAAATTTCTGATAAAAATTTGCATGTTTTCTTGCCTCATCCTGGAAAATTTCCATTGTACATCTACATGTTCCCCGACTATATCATGTCAAGTTTCTGTTATTTGTCTACATGTTTTTCTAGCTTCATCTCTGCAAACTTTGCTAAATGTCTACATGTTTCCTAGCCTAATCATGGCAAATTTCCACACATTTCCTTGCCTCATTTGGGCAAACTTCTGTTGTATGTCTGCATGTTTCCTAGCCTCACCTCTGCAAACTTCTCTTCCAACTCCTTGTTGCGTGTTTCCAGGTTGGCCTGGAGTTGGCGCTGCTGCTCATACATGCGGACAGCATGTTCCGCTCTCTGTCGTTCATTGAGCTCCTTCATCTCCAGCATGGTGAGTTTCTTGGAGATGGACAGGATGTCTGCATTGGTCACCTGCACCTCTGTCCCATCTGTGACACCTGGAAAACAGGTCACATGACCCTCAGTGACTAAATTCATCTGGCTGTTCTCCACAGACATGCTTCCATGGACAGACAATGCTGGGGTTATCTACATATGTCCAAATGTTTAGATGTATCTCTTTTTCTTTGACATTCATGTACTTTTTCTTTGAATTGCATTTCATTCCTGAGAACCAATTCTGTCTAGGCTTTCATGGTTGAAACATGTATTTTTAAATGAACTGAAAAGTCCAAGAAATGGTTGAAAATTTACAGCATTTTTGTCAGTTTTGTTTTGTTTTTGCTAGTTGTTTATTTGTTTCTGAGCGTGTTTTAAAAGAAACCTTTTTTTCTTCTTCTTCCTTGCAAACACATACAATCTAATCTTTTCTTTCAAGACAACATCAAACTGAAACAAGACCAGCAGCTATGAGAACTGATATATATTTTCGAGCACAATGCTGTACAAGATAAACAAAAGCCTGTGAATTAGTATCAACAGAGTTTAAAGATTGTGTATTCACTTAAATATACAGTTCAATTCAATGAGCCTTATCTGAAAATACCTTTACTGCCCTGAATCCAACATCTTTACTAACAGACTCACACTCATAAGCAGACCCATTACCTCTCCTGTGGAGTTCCTCCATGGCAGCCTCCAGGGCGTGCAGTCGCTCCTTCTCCACCTTCATTGTCGACTTCAGTTCTTCGTTCTCTGCTGTCAGCTGCTGGATCTCACTCTAAAGAACACAGACACAGATACACAGTGAACCTGTTATGGCCTTCACCATACATCTGGATACACCTAAACATGCACAAGTTCATGGAGGACTATGGCTCTTCAGTCTCTGTCGTCAGCTATTGGATCCCGCTCTACACACACACATACAGTCTATCCATCTCAGAATATCTGCACACACACATATATTCATCGTGTGACTCATCTCGCCAATCTCTGCAATGTACTGAAGTTTGATCGCAAACTGTGCATGTACACACACACACACACACACACACACACACACACACACACACACACACACACACACACACACACCTTTTGGGGGTAGATTTTTTTTCTGCTTGAATGGTAATAAATCCAGTCCATGAAACTATACAAACCAACGGTGATCATTAAGATGTACTGCCTGACAGGAGTGAGAAAAACGCACAAGTCCAGTGTTTCATTTACCTGATGCTTCAAAATCCAAACCTTGGCCTTTCAGATTCAACATCATGGAGGAGAGAAAAGGCTTGTAGAAAACAGTGCAAGGCCAGCGCAAATCAAAGACTAACATCCAGAGGTCTTCCACATGTGTTCACAACTGCCCATCCATCCATGAACTCCACTGGACTACCCACCCACTCATTGAGCAGCCAAACTTCCAAACCACTATCCAACCCACCATCTATCAACCACTGAAACAAACCGACCTGCAGGCCAGTGATGGCCTCAGCCTTGGTGACCAGGGAGTTGCCTTTCTCCAGAAGGTCGCGGTATTTCTCAGTCAGCTGGTGGTACTCCTTGTTCACTTTGTCCAGGTCAGCCTGTGGCACAGACTCTTCAACAGCCTTCTGCAGGGCTGCTATCTTGAATGATGCCATGTCCTGCAGGCCACAGACACATTGCAGGGGGCAGTGTGTATACTATCAGTGAACAGGTGAAATCTTGTCCATTGATTTTTTCTTTTCAGTGTTCAACTCTACTTTGGGATCTTAACTTATTTGTGTTATGTACTTTAAATGTATTACAAGTATAATGTATCATTCACAAGACATTTACTTTCAAAGTGCAGATACATTTGAAACTGCTTCAGCTGAATTACGGCACATCAAGATGATTCCAAACTTCCCTAGCATGTTAGAGTGATGGTTATTTATGTGTGTGTGTGTGTGTGTGTGTGTGTGTGTGTGTGTGTGTGTGTGTGTGTTGTGTGTGTGTGTGTGTATGAGTGTGAGTGTGTGTGTGTGTGTGTGTGCGCGCGCACGCGCACACATATGTGAGATGTGCAAGAGAACACAGGAAACAATGATGTCTGTATATGCGTGTGAAATGCAAAAGGACAGGCAAGGGGATGATGTCTGTATGTATGAGAGAAGTGCAAGATGACTGGAAGACATCAGTATGTGTGAGATTAGTGCACAAGGACAGGAAAACAAAATACATGTGAGAGAAGTCCAAAACCATACAGAGGGCACTGATGTCTGTGTAAGTCTGAAAGAGTGAGAGGACAGGAGAATGAAGTAAATGTAAGAAAAGTCCAAGAGAATACAGAGAGCACTGATGTCTGTGTAAGTCTGAAAGAGCAAGAGGACAAGAGTGTTAAGTACAAGTGACAGAAATGCAAGAGAACAGGGAAGACAATGGTGTCTGTACATGTGACAGAAATGCAAGAGAACAGGGAAGACAATGGTGTCTGTACATGTGACAGAAATGCAAGAGAACAGGGAAGTCAATGGTGTCTGTACATGTGACAGAAGTGCAAGAGAACAGGGAAGTCAATGTCTGTACATGTGACAGAAATGCAAGAGAACAGGGAAGACAATGGTGTCTGTACATGTGACAGAAATGCAAGAGAACAGGGAAGACAATGGTGTCTGTACATGTGACAGAAGTGCAAGAGAACAGGGAAGTCAATGTCTGTACATGTGACAGAAGTGCAAGAGAACAGGGAAGTCAATGTCTGTACATGTGACAGAAATGCAAGAGAACAGGGAAGTCAATGTCTGTACATGTGACAGAAATGCAAGAGAACAGGGAAGTCAATGTCTGTACATGTGACAGACAAGCAAAAGAACAGGGAAGTCAATGTCTGTACATGTGACAGAAATGCAAGAGAACAGGGAAGTCAATGTCTGTACATGTGACAGAAGTGCAAGAGAACAGGGAAGTCAGTGTCTGTACATGTGACAGACAAGCAAAAGAACAGGGAAGTCAATGTCTGTACATGTGACAGAAGTGCAAGAGAACAGGGAAGTCAATGTCTGTACATGTGACAGAAATGCAAGAGAACAGGGAAGTCAATGTCTGTACATGTGACAGAAGTGCACGAGAACAGGGAAGTCAATGTCTGTACATGTGACAGAAGTGCAAGAGAACAGGGAAGTCAATGTCTGTACATGTGACAGACAAGCAAAAGAACAGGGAAGTCAATGTCTGTACATGTGACAGAAGTGCAAGAGAACAGGGAAGTCAATGTCTGTACATGTGACAGAAGTGCACGAGAACAGGGAAGTCAATGTCTGTACATGTGACAGAAGTGCAAGAGAACAGGGAAGTCAATTATTATTATTATTATTATGAACATTTATGACGCCTAATCAATTGAATGCCCTAGGCGTTTACAATATCACAACAGACATCAAATCACACAATATATAACAATCATACATGAGAAAAAGGCATCAAAATCCAAAGCAAGGACACAAACTCACAAGCATGCATACACGCAAACACACACTCACACAGACACGAACGCACACAAAGCAGACACTCGCATCACACATTGCAAACGTCGGGTCACAGGGAAGACGAAGTTACCTAGGAAACAGATGAGTTTTGAGAAGGCGCTTGAATGTGGGCAGTGAGGGTGAGTATCTGAGAGAGCGAGGCAATTGATTCCAGGTAGTTGGAGCTTGATAGGCAAAGGAACGTTGACCAAAGGTTTTAGTGCGAACAGTGGGGATACTGTAGATACGAGTGTCACATGAGGAACGTAAAGCTCGAGATGGGGTGTAAAGATGTAACAGGTGGGTGAGATACTCAGGACAGGAAGACTCGATAGATTTGAAGCAGAGAGAGGCAATCTTGTAGGATATTCTTAGCTGAACAGGGAGCCAGTGGAGAGAGCGGAGCAATGGGGTAACATGGTTATATTTAGAAGTGCGGAAGATGAGACGGGCAGCATGATTCTGAACTCTTTGAAGTTTGTTGATGAGATGAGAGGGAGAGCCAGACAAAAGAGCGTTACAGTAATCCAGGCGGGATAGAACAAATGCGCAGACAAGAGCTTTTGTTGTGTTTTCTGAGAGAAGATGGCGAATAGAAGCAATTCGGCGGAGTTCAAGAAAGCAAGTGCGACAGACATTGCTGACATGCTGTTGGAAGGACAGGGTTTGATCAAGAGTTACACCGAGGTTGCGGGCAGAATGAGAGAGAGTGATAGGTGAATCAACAAGTTTGATGGAAGTCGGAACAGAAGGGTGGTTTTGAAGTTTTGGTGGGGTGATCAGGATCAGTTCAGACTTATCTTCATTTAGTTTTAGTTTGTTTCGGGTCATCCAGTCCTTAAGGTTGGCTACACAAGACTGGGTGTTTTGGATCATGAGAGGAAGGTCAGAGAGAGGCCCAGAGACATACAGCTGATTGTCATCAGAGAAGGAATGATGCTGAAGTAGGTGTTCTTGGACGATAGAAGAGACAGGATAAGAGTAGAGAATGAAGAGTAGAGGGCCCAAGACAGATCCTTGTGGCACGCCGTAGGTCAGACAAGAGGGATTAGAAGAAAGGCCGTTGATAGAAACTACTTGTTGACGATCAGTGATGTAGGAATGAAACCAACTCAAGACTGTGTCATCAAGCCCAAAAGAGTGATGTAGGCGGGAAATGAGGATAGAGTGGTCAATAGTGTCAAAGGCAGCGGATAGGTCCAAGAGAGTCAAAAGTGATACATTGTTACAGTCAAGGGCAGTCAGAATGTCGTTACAGATTTTGAGAAGAGCAGTCTCAGTACTATGTCCAGAGCGGTAAGCAGACTGAAGGGGATAGACAAGGCTGTTGGAATGTCTGTACATGTGACAGACAAGCAAAAGAACAGGGAAGTCAATGTCTGTACATGTGACAGAAGTGCAAGAGAACAGGGAAGTCAATGTCTGTACATGTGACAGAAGTGCACGAGAACAGGGAAGTCAATGTCTGTACATGTGACAGAAGTGCAAGAGAACAGGGAAGTCAATGTCTGTACATGTGACAGACAAGCAAAAGAACAGGGAAGTCAATGTCTGTACATGTGACAGAAGTGCAAGAGAACAGGGAAGTCAATGTCTGTACATGTGACAGAAATGCAAGAGAACAGGGAAGACAATGTCTGTACATGTGACAGACAAGCAAAAGAACAGGGAAGTCAATGTCTGTACATGTGACAGAAATGCAAGAGAACAGGGAAGACAATGTCTGTACATGTGACAGACAAGCAAAAGAACAGGGAAGTCAATGTCTGTACATGTGACAGAAGTGCAAGAGAACAGGGAAGTCAATGTCTGTACATGTGACAGACAAGCAAAAGAACAGGGAAGTCAATGTCTGTACATGTGACAGAAGTGCAAGAGAACAGGGAAGTCAATGTCTGTACATGTGACAGAAGTGCAAGAGAACAGGGAAGACAATGTCTGTACATGTGACAGACAAGCAAAAGAACAGGGAAGTCAATGTCTGTACATGTGACAGAAATGCAAGAGAACAGGGAAGTCAATGTCTGTACTTGTGACAGACAAGCAAAAGAACAGGGAAGTCAATGTCTGTACATGTGACAGAAGTGCAAGAGAGCAGGGAAGTCAATGTCTGTACATGTGACAGAAATGCAAGAGAACAGGAAAGATGACAATGTCTGTACTTGTGACAGACGAGCAAAAGAACAGGGAAGTCAATGATGTTTGTATATGTGACAGAAGTGCAAGAAAACAGGGAAGTCGATGACATCTGTACATGCGACAGATGTGCAGAGATCTTGCCATATAACAGTATCTGTACATGTGAGAGAAATGCAAGAGAACAGAGAAGATGATATCTGTGCAGGTGAAAGAAGTCAAAGAGAACAAGGAAGATGATGACGTCTGTAGCTGTGAGAAAAGTGCACAAGAAAAGGGAAGATGACATCGGTGCACATGACACAAATATGGGAGAACAAGGGAAACAACACTGTCTACACATGTGCGAAGAGCAAGAGAAGACAAATGAACTGTTAGTCATTGTCTGTTATTTTGATCCTTTTCATTTTTACAAGGACAAGACTGAAGAGAACGTAGACAGAAATACAGACAGAAAGAAACAGAATAACAAAGACCGAAAAAAAGACAAAGACACAAAAAGCGAGACATAAAAAAGAGGAACAGAAAAGAGAGGTGGGACAGAGAAAGAGACACAGAACAGGTAGAAATGGACTCTTAAAAAAAATTGGGGGAGATGTTCTGATGAACAGCAACAGTAGCAGAAAGAGAGACTGAGACAACAGTGGCAGAAAGAGAGACAGAGATATGACCGAAAACAGAACAGGACCAACCTTGTACCGCTGCAAGTAGCCCATCCTCTGTGATATAGCGCTCTCCATCTGATTCATCTCATTCCGCAAACGATTAGTCTCCTGCAAGAAGAACTCTCATTACTATTATCATATCAGTTTGTATGCACTTGATCTCTTATTTTAAAAACTCTCATTGGTTTATTTTCAATTTTTGTTTAAACTGGCATACTTTGAAATTTTGGTCTCAGTAATTTCTATACTGAATTCTTGTAGCAGCAGACAATTTGTCTTTTGGCATGATTAAAATCATCTGCTAGAGCAGGCCAGCTGTGAAATTTTCAGTGACAATCAAGTGCAAGTGCAGGTCAGGGTTCACTATTTCAGTGACAAAGCATGCTCTTTTGCATCTCGTCTTATCATGCGGAGAGGCGTATCTCCAATACCAAAACAGACCACAAAAAAAATGAAAAAAAACTACACTGACTATTACACTGACCATTAGTACACCACAAACTACTTTTATTCATTGGAGTAATAAGTATTTGTAAAACGAATGTAATTTCATTGTAATAAGCATTTGTAAAACAAATGTAATTTTATAACTAAAACTAGTTCTATGATACTTACCAGTCCAAACAAATGCTTTACCCCCACCTGGCGTGGAACATCTTCATTTTTTTTTCCTTAAATCTTTGAAAGCAGGAAACTAATCTCGTCTTATTTTCTAGTTGGCCAGCAAGAGTTATCGCCCTCAGTGAGTTCACTTCATCAAAATATATTTGAACTAGCTCAGTTTTCACACCTTTCCTGACACAGCGGGAAGGTAGGATGTGGATTTGTGTACTTCCTTTGGATGAACCTACTTTTTGTTCCCAGCTGCTATGTTCCCTCCATGACCTAAAAGAGAGCTAAAGATTAAATCCTTGACTGACAGACTGTTTTCAATGGTGTCATCTGTATGTGAACAGAACGGTGGGACAGACACAGATTATGATGCAGTTCAGACCTTGCGTAGCGTGCCCTCGATCTCCTCCATGGTGTTGTAGCGTCGCACCAGCGCTTTCTCATTAACACGCAGCACAGTCATTCGGCGTGTCATCTCCGACAGTCGACGTCTCACCTCCACATCGTCTTGTTTCAGTGTATCCACCAGTCTCTGCACACAAACAAGAGATGGATCACGACTGGTAAAGCACCAGAGATGGAGAATGTGCATCCAAAATGTTGGGGCATATGCACTGTGTGACTAAGCAATCATTGTTGTCAGTAAGGGCTTTGTAACTGGTGTCCTGCGTATGTTGGTTAAGAACCGACACCACAACACACCACTGAAATGATATGGCAGTGATGCATGTTCTCTTCTGGTGAGTTGCATCCTGATGATGTAATACTGACTGCTCTGTGTGGATTGTCAATGCCAGGGCTGCCACAGGACAAACCAAGTTGTGACTGCG
>CM065724.1:58777445-58792445 GCA_033310375.1 Conus canariensis
AGGGAGGCGATGACCTCAGCACTGGTGGGGGCCATTCCATCAGGCAGCGGCATGACCTGAGCCATTGCCGGCACCACAGCCCCACTCTCCCCCATCACTACCCCCTCTTTCTGCATCTTTTCCAGCTGGAGACAAGACATGTACTCAGAAATGAGGGAGAATAGCGATATATGTGAACACACCTTTGACACAAACATGTACAAACACACTCTTACATTCACAAAGGCTGACATGCACGGTTAATTGGACAAACATGCACACACAAATACGCATATCACTGATTCTGCTCTTAGGTGGCACAGGGAAGGGGTGGGGGAGGGGGGGGGATACAGAAGAGAGGGACAAGAACAAGCAGCACTGGGAAACTGGTGTCTGTAATTATGATTTTTTTTTTTAACCCTTATTCCTCCCTCTCCCTTCATCTTTAACACTGCCTCTATGTATAATCATATTCTACCTTGTCTTGCCTCCAAAAATTTACCTTATCCTCACAATGATTCGTTCTTCTCTCCTCTTGACATTGTTTCTTTGCCATACCCACTGCCCCCCTTGTCCTCTCCATACAAATTCTGTCCTATTCTAACACTCACTCATTCTTCCTTTCCTTTCGACATTTTTGTTCTTAAACACTCAGATACTCGTAACTCCTTGTCCTGCCTACACAAACTCAATCCTGTTCTAACAATTCATTCTTTGGTCCTCTCCAAAACGATTCATTCTTCCCTCCCTTCCATGATTCATTCTTCCTTCCTCTCCACAACAACTCATTCTTTCCTCCTCTCTACAAGTCATTCTTCTGTCCTCTCCACAGCAATTCATTCTTCTTTCCATTCAGCAGTGGTTCGTTCTTACCCTCTTCTCTTCAGCCTTTCATTCTTCTCTCTTTTCAACAGCAATCCATCCTTCCTTCCTCTTCGAAGCATTTCATTCCTCCCGCCTCTTGACAGCCATTTGTTCTTCCCTCAACTCTACATTGGTTCAGCCTTCCCTACTCTCTTGCAATCATTCATTTCTCTCCTCTCTACAGCGATTCATTCTTCTCTTCTCCACAGAGATTCATTCTTCTCTCTCTCTCCAATGCTTCAGCCTTCTGTCTCTCTCCAACCCTTCATTTCTTTCCTCCAGTATACGATTCATTCTTCTTTCCTGTTTAAGACAATTCAGTCTTCCCTCATCTCCACAACAATTCCTTCTTCTCTTCTCTCCCCAATTCATCTTCCCTTCTCTCCACAACTCCTCATTCTTCCTTCCTCTCCTCAAGACTGCTCCTTTCAACAATCACCTGTGCATTCAGACATTGCACTGGGAAGTATTTCATGTCAAAGGCTGGAGTGTCATCTCCGAAAACTCGAGTGTTCCAGAAACTTTTGTGCAGCTGACAGTTTCTGCTCTCTCCACTCCCTTTCCTTCTCCATCATATCTGTCCCGTCTCATTATTCCTTTTTCACTGCCTTCTCAAACACCCACTCACTCTCTTACCCCCCTTGGGTACTACTCCCTTAAAACAGATGGTCAGTCTCTCTGTGTCACTCAATCTACCTATTACTCCCAGTCAAACTCTATTCTTCCCTATATCTGTGTCACTCAATCTGCCTATTACTCTCGGTCAAACTCTATTCTTTCCTATCTAGTGATTCCTTCCGCACAATCACCTGGAATGCTACTCCATGTAATGCCACCAAGTCACTCTCTGTGTATTGCCAATTCCATACATCATTCTCTCCAAGATCTATTCTGTCCCCATAATTCTCCAGTCCTTCCTGACACCAAAAAAAACCCTCTAAAACACCCAGTCACTCTCTCAGTGTCACCCTATTTATACCCGCTCTTCCTCAGACCCTATCCAGTCCCCATCATGATGAATTCTCTACTACTTCTTGAATATTACTACCAGCAAAACCAACTCACTCCCCGTCCACCCACTCCCTCGTTCTGCTTACCACTCCCTCTCAAACTCTACCCTATCCCCATTTCTAATCGTTCTCCACTGCCTCTTTAATATTACTCCTTCCAACACTAATTCCCCCCATCTGCACTCCACTCCCTCTCAAACTCTGTCCTACCCCACCCCATTACTTCTCCCCTCCCCTTTTGAATCCTACTTCCTATGACACCCATTCTTTTTTTTTTTTTTTTTCTGTCCCAACCTTTGCGCCACCTCAGAGGCAGTGCACCCACGCCGCTCATTCCGACACCCTGTCCACAGCCACAGCCCGGTCGGCCCCGCCGCAGCCCCGGCACCGGCAATCCACAGGAAGCAGTCAATGTCAAGTCGTCAAGAGGCAACCCACCGGAGGAGACACTGCACTGCTGCCGAGTCACTTCAGTGGTGTTCAGTGGCGCCTGTTCTGATCTAACATACGCAGGACACCACCTACTAAGCCCCCTACTGACGACAATAATTGCTTAGTCGCGGAGCCGGCGTGAGTGAGCTCTCCCTCCGGAGGGCGCCACCACGTCCGTCCAACGACAGCCCCCATGGACTCGCCAATACCGGTGACCCCGACGGAACCAAACCAAGGCCACAGACGTGGAGAGGACATCGAAATTGAGGTCATCATGAGAGCAGGGCATGAAGGGCCACATAATTTGAGACATTTTTTTATGCTGATCGATGAGAATGAGGATGATTAAGATGATGCTACGGAATTCCATTCCAGTCTGAGACTACATGACAGGGCTGTACTCTACGCTTCCTTTCATAATATATCCCGGCGTCAACCAGGCCCGAGAGATACAGGCACCTGCAGTGTTGGTCAGGAAATTTGAGCAACACTCTCAGAAACGCATCCATTAAGTGGATGAAACTCGACTGTGTGGTCCCAGTCTTCCCAACTGAGTCCGCAGCAAACTCAACTCTGGGTAGGAGCCAGTCGGGGCAGAAAAACCCACATGACTCTGATGGGATTCGAACCCACGACCTCCCAGCCGGGAGTCCGCAACGCTAACCACTTCGCCACGGCGGCTGGTATGACACCCATTCTTTCTCTGTGAGTCAGTCTATCTGTACACCACTCCCTCTCTAATCCAATGCTGACCTCACCTGTACCCATTCTCCAGTTCCACAGGAACAACACTGTTCATTTACAAAAAAACAATGAGTAAAGATTAAAAAAAAAAAAAAAAAAAAAGGCCTCAGAAAGCCAACACAGGGATGACACTGAACCCTACCCGCTCAAAGGCCTTGTCTCGCTCCAACTGCATCTTTGTGCTCTCCACTCGTGCAAGCCGCAGCTCAGAGCGAATCTCTTCATTGCGGCCTCGCAACACATCCACCTGCTCCTTCAGGTAGAGGGAGGTATCGTAGTTCCCAATGACACGCTTCGCTTCGATCGCCTGTTCAACACAAACAGGGATGATAATAATGATTATGTATGATGATGATAATAACCATGATAAATAACTATAGTAATAATCATTAATGGGAGCCAGAATAGCTCAGTTGGTAGAGCGCCTGACTCGTAATCTTGGTGATCCTGGGGTTGCGGGTTCGAATCTCCGCCGGGGCGTTTCGGTACAGGGGGATTTTTCCCTCAGAGTTAACATTAGTTCTGACTCCATTTCCCATACAGTCCTTCGAATGAGACTATAAACCGAGGTTCCGTGTGTGAACGCACGCATAGTATCTTGCACACACGTAAAATCCCATCACCAACTTTCGGAAGAGTAGGCCAGTTTGGCCGTTGGTATGGATGACACGTTACACACAGCATGCACCCTGCATAAGAAATGGAAAGAATGAAGGAAGTAAAGAAACTGAGTGAACGATATTGAACGATATTGACTGGATGACACGGGAAACGACTGAATGAAGCGCCAGCTGGCAGCTCTTCAGTCGGCACTACCCAGGTAGGCAGCCCGTTGTGTAAGCGAGTGTTGATTGTAAAGCGCTTAGAGCTTGGTCTCTAGCCGAGAATAGGCGCTATATAAGTATTCATTATTATAATTATTATCATGCTTGCAGTTATTGCCAATCACACGTTTGACCTCAACTACCTGTCATAATACAGTGGCACAAGTGTAAAAATAATAATTGTAGGCAGGTTAGTTGTGGACGTTACGCTTGTCCCAAACTAACTGTGATCCTCCAGTGGGATCATTGAGGTCTTTTGTTCTGAATCAGGATTCTTTATCAACTTCACACTGAAGCAGTGAAGTATGTACAAGTATGTACAGTTAGTCTGTAAATTATTCTTCCCTATAAGTTTAAGTTCAGCACTCAAAACTGAATGAAAGAGTCTGTAAACAAGTGCAGATTATTCAAATGACAGTCAAAAGAAAATGTCTGACACCTGTACAAAATTTTTGGATATCTATGCTGGTGGACTGCACTGTTTAAATTTCAATCTTTATCACGATCTTGCAGCTAGACTGATTGATATAGGTGTGCTTGAAAATAAATAGATTGCCATTATGTTGCAGGCTGACACAACACCAACACACATATTTATACATTTACAACATACTGAAACCATTTTCCCTGAAATGTACTGAATTCTAAGTCACTCCGACTTAAAACACACACATACACACATGAAAAGTATGATTCTCTCAAACTTACTTATCCAAATAAGTGCCTTCTTCCTACCTGGTGTGGAACATCACTATCTTATGGGATCCTCAAAAATTAAATTGGGAGGAGGGAGCTAGCCCTGATTTTCTTACTTTAAAAAGACTCAGTTCATCCAGCTCCTACAAACTTAAGCTGCTGGTACAGGGATTTTGCCAGTGTGTGCTTGTGCTCAAATAAATTTGGTTGTTGAAAGGTTAGATAATTAACAAGGGATGTATGTTCTGACCCCATTGAGAAATGATCAAAGGCACACAACTTCTAAACCATCAATTTACATATTAATTTGACAGGAATGATGTTGTAATTAATAAATGACAATGAAGGTATTGCTGCTAGTTTGTCATGGATCTGGCACACATACACACACACAAAATGATGGGACTCACCGCCAGCATCCGTTCAATGGCTGGGAACTGTGCCACTGGGACCCCAGCATTGGACTCTCCCCTTCTGGTGTTACACACACACACACACACACACACACACACACACACACACACACACACATGAATATCCACATACCAAACAATGAATAGCAGAAGTATACGTCTCTACATACATACATGGATCTTAAACCCTAACAGAGTTCCAGGGTCTGCATACATTTCATCATCAGTGTTCAGGATCTAAGAAGACCTGTAAAGCACATGCATATACATGCCTACACAAGTACATGAAAGAACAGTGCATTTCAGAAATACAGCAGGCATATTGCACACAAAATGTACAACTGCAAAAAAATAATGCACATTAACATGTGTATACACTTAACCACTTTCCTACTCATGAAAATGTGACTATTCATGAGCACAATGACTTTCCATAACACATACATAAATTCACATAAGTAAAAATGAGTATCAAAGCAAATGACCATCAAAACATGGCCACAATTGTGGTAGCTGTCCTCTAACCCTGACTGTGGCAGTCAACCAAATTCTAATGCTCCTTCACATCCATATCCCCTCAACCTCTCTGTCCTACTCCAGTTGCTGAGCACGTGGATGTGGGAGTGGTGCAAGAGGAGGCCATGTGAAAATCTGGGACACACCCATTCCTCTCCCCTCACTCCCATTTAGCCAATGATCAACATATACCCTTTGTCAATTTGAAATCCGTGTGTAAATGGCTTTGAAAGAGTTTAGTACTGACACAGAATTGACTAACAGTCCGTTGTCATAATGGTCAAAGGTGAAGAGGGTGAAAGAAAGGGACCAAACCTCCTTCCCCTCTCTCCTTCCCCTCTGACTATCTATCTCCTCTCCCCTACCCTGACCCCACCCTCCTCCCCATGGAACAAACTCTCCCTCCTCTCTAAGACTATCTCCTCCCTTCCCCCCTTCCCATTCTATGTCCCTAGCATACTTTCAGGTAGTTGGAGGGGGGTGGTGGGAGAGCAAGGGATAGGAGTCCTGATTGACCTTCCTTAGTTCATACCATATCCCCCTCGTTTCCCCCATGTCACCAATTCACTTTCAAGCGTGACAAGCTCTGTCTCTGCCTATTGTGGAGCCCCTCACTCCAACCCGCCCCTAAGTGCAATCCCCTTATCTCTCTCCCCTGTTTTCCCTTGTCCCTCTACCTTTCACTGTCCATACCTCTGGGTGTGGTGGGCAGTGGCCCAGCTTTCTGCAGAGCCTCCATGACCTCCTTCAGGCCCGCCTCCAGGCTGGTGTTGTTCTCCTCCAGCTGAGAACAGCGCGACTTGAACTCCGCCAGCTCCCGCTCCATCTGGGTCAGCTCCACCAGGTTCTGCCGGTAGTCCTTGTCCAGCTCCCGGTCCTGGGACACACCCACACACAGGTCACACGTGGCAGGAGAGCGGCCTCAACACTGCCGCCTATATCACATGACAGTCCTTACTGCCCACACACACTTTCTAAATTCATAGTTAACAGATTTTATTATCACAGACCAGACGATGGCAACTAATCTTTTCAGCGCTGCCAAACTCATACAGTAAAGAAAAGTTCACATTCTGGAGACAGGTGCATCAATCCCAGATCTACAAGAAAAAGTCAAGAATTAATCAATCAAAAAATGAAATGGATCTAAAAACACATGATCTTACCCTCATCTGAGTCTCCTGTTTTTGTACTTCCCGCTTGATGATCACAGCAGCAGACTGGGACTCTGCCTCTGTCTGCCTCTTGGTGCGTAATGTCTCTGTGTAGTCCTGCACTGCCACCATGTCTTCTGCTGTCAGACCCAGATCCACTGCCCTGTGTAACACATCGCAACAATGTGTTATAGAACATCCTATGCAACACTTCACACAACACATTACATCATGCCCTGTGTAGCATATTACAACATTACATAAAACACCATGCAACACTTCACACAGCATATTCTATCACTGTCAGACCTCGATCTACTGCCCCAAATATCACATAAACTTCATAACAACACATCATCACAACATGTTACAGAGCATACCATACCACATATTACATAACTGTCAGACGTAAGTTCACTATTCAGTGTAACATGACACAAGAGCTCAACACATCTCGCATTCAAGGCTGATTCATCCTTCACCAACAAAATCATGCATCAGCCAAACTCCTCTGTTATAGCACCCCTTTCAATGTCCCATGACTGCAGGTCATACACAAGCTGTGTCTTTCCCTTTGTCAGGGATCGCTACAGCTCTCTGTCGTCAGTATGATGCACCAGGTGTTGTGACTAGTTCAGTCCTTTACTCTGTCCATCAAGGTCTTTTTTGGTCTTCCTCTAAGACTCTCACCTTCCCCTGGAGGATCAGGATCTAGATCGATACAATGTAAATGTTGATTTGTTGGTTTCTGGTGAAACAGGTAAGATTTGGAGGGCAGATTGCAATGACAGAACAGTCCTGTCGTAGAATGATTAGCGCCCCTGCCAGGGAAGTTTAGGGTATCTGATGTCAGCCAGAAAAGGCTCCCACCCACTGGTGTGCTTCCTGACCTGCTGCCTGATACAGTCATTTATCACACTCTGTGCATGATAAGCTTGGAAGCTGTCTGAAGCATCTACGGGCTAATCCCTGAAATGTTTGCTCGACATCTGCTGGCAATCTCCACCTCTTGCCTCCTTACAGAAGGGATGCATACTGTGTCTGACCAGTCATTGAAGGGAAACACTGCACTACACACATGCCATCACAGTGGAGTCAAATGTATCCATACTCAATCCTTCCAGGCATGCCTTAGAGTACAGATGTTTAATAAAACAACAGCAACAGCAGCAACATCATGCATTCATTCCAGGATGCTGAACTCAACATCAGTCACAAACAGTTCACATTATTCATAGCTCAGCCATGCACAAAGGCTTTCACAAGAGCCTGGTTGGTGCAGTGGTTGACTTAATGGTAGAGCTATTTCTGCCAATATTTCTGAGCAGTCTTAATGTTATATTGGTGAACAGTGTTTTCCAAATATTTTGGCACACTTTGGATTACCTTGGCACAAATCTTGTAGGATTCATTTATAGAAATATCTCCGACTTCTCACCAGATAAGATTTCTCAATAAAAGGCAGATACTTAGCTTTATATTATTACTAGTTAGCATTAAGGATCTCCACAAAAAAAGTCATGGCACTGGAGGTCATCAATCCTTTGATCTGGGCCATGATTTCTATATGTGCATTCTATTATCACCAGCACTTAAAAGAGTAAACTTGGCAGTGTTCTGTTTGTGTTGAGTATTAGTTAAACCTCCTACTTGATATGGATGTTATCACCATCACCCTTATCACACTAACATGAAACATAAACATCCACCTTTCCTCAATTTCCCCTAATTACTGATCCTTCTGCACACTTCCATCAAGACTGTACTTTTTGTTTCCAAATGGCTTATTTGGGACAAGCTGGGCATTATGGGCCTATATTTTGAGACAGAAATTTTAGGGCTCATATGCACCTTTTGCAATGTGGATCAAAAAGACCCCAAATGCTTTACAGTGTTGTTTTCATCTTGTAACCTGGCAAACACAGTGAGTGAGAGTGATAAAGGAGAGACCATTTAATGTAACTGGAACCAGGTCAAACATAAGTGATGATGACCCAGGACACCCTGATGTGATGAGTCAGTTTGGATCCTGATCTTCTAAGTGCGGGTGACCACGATGGCAAATCATCAACATCAACAGCACACTAAGACAGATGCACATCAACAACATCCCCTGCCAGACAGTTTTAACCAGATTTAGTGCCATTTGGACTTGCTAGAGGTGGGGAGTGGAGAGAGGGGGGGGGGGGTTATTTCATTTTCAAAACAGCGCTCGAGTTTCATGAGTTTATCTGACACCCTAGAACATCAGTTTGGAAGTGTTACCTCATTAAAAAAAAGATTGAGCAACAACTACATGGACCATCTCAATGCTGAGCAGTGAACCACCACCATGCACTGCTTTCAGTGGAGTTCACCACTCACCGTCATCTCTCCCATGTGGAAATATCTGTACATGTCATGCAGCTTTCCAATACATTTCCTGAACTTCAGCTCTCACTTTTCAAGCTGTTCAAAAACCAGAACCAGTCAAGAAACGTCCACGGCCAATGACTACCATGGTGTCATCAGCTTCCTTCTCACCCTGTCTGTCTTTTTACACACTTGTTTTATACTTGCTGTCTCTATCTTCCTTTTCCTCTCAGTGGCCCCCCCATCCCACCCCACCCCCGGGCCCGCCCCTCATGTCATTCATTCCAGCTCTTACAGACACACCCACAACCAGAGTCATTCTTCAAAATCCTTGCACCGCAAGTCTAGTGAGAGCTAATTTCAGTAAGATCTAGTGAAACCCATCAGGATATACAGCACCATGAGTCATTTTGGTGGTAATAGTGCACTTTCTTTACAACCTACACAGCATATGACAAGTACACCCCATACTGACACCTATAAGTTTGGAGCCAACTTGATTTAGAGTCTCTTTCTGGAAGGGGACAGCCACCACATCCACACAACAGCCCCTGTGAACCTCTGACTCTGAAAACTTTAATACAAACTTATCTCATACATTCACTCAATCGCATTGTGCACAAGTTTCAGCTTGTGCCCACACACTATGACTTGCCAAAGTTTTAACATCTATGGAACACTGATTTTGTTTTTGTTTTTCTTTTTTTTTTTTTGCACACATGACCTTGAATCATTAGTATGACCCACTGACTATATGCAGTTGTGTCCTGCTGACTGTAACAGTCTTGAGACAGGTCAGATGTCGCACCTTCCTCAAAAAGGTTGGGGATGAAGACAATTCTCATTCTGAGAGGCAGTCGAGCTTGTGGTAGGTGAAATATTTGACACCTGTGTTTATATGACTACCGTAAAGTTCGGTCTATTGAGCGCATCTGTATATAAGCCGCACCCACTAAATTTTTTTTAAATCTGAACTTTTTTCACAAATAAGCCGCACCGGTTTATAAGCCGCAGATATATACAACACAGTCCGATGTGCCGCAGGCGGCGGTTGGCCGAGCGTTGAGTTAACATAGTGTCGAAAATCAACACATACAATGTGTTCATTGCATTCATTGGCGTTTAAATAGGTCAGAATACAAGAGCATGTTTCCAGCTTTACTTAAGTTTTTTTTTTTTTTTTTTTTTTTTTTTAAGTACGATGTGTTTTAAATCAATTAGAATCGGAGTTTTTATGAGGCTTCTTACAAGTGTTGTCTGTCCAACATCATTGCTTAAAAAAGATACCGAAAAAAAACAACACATTAACGATGCGCTGGAAAGGCAGTTCTCTCCTGCATTCATTGGTGTATCAAGCTAAGCAATTGGTTGAGTACTCGAAAGCGCAAGCCAATCAAAGCGAAGGTATCAAATGCAAACCTTCACTCCCTGTCCACGATTTCAACAATGGCCGAACGAAGCCGAGGTCTGACAATGACCGAGTTGAATGTGCTAATCGTTTTTGAATTGCAAGACGCACCTGGTAAGATAACGCATATAATAACAAACCAGAACATTAATGAAACGATTCGATTGTTTTATTTCGCTTAATACCGTGCCAGTGCTTAGTTATTTTGTTCGTAAATCAGCTGGTGTTAGTCAAGATAGCAGATTGGAAATGGTCCACACATTGCGCCGTTCGAAGCGATCGTATTTTTGTAGAAGACAAACTGATGAAAAAAGATATCAGTAATGGGCTTTACTTATGTCGATTCCTGTATTTCTGAACAGGTTATTGATTCCATTACACGATTACAGAGAAAATCGTAGTTAAAAGCATAATAAAAATTCATGAACAGTAAACACGATATAGTGAGTTACAGAGAAGCTAAGAATAGACGAGGGTGTGATGCTCCTGAAATTGGAAAAATCTGCAAATAAGCCGCATCGTTGTTTAAGCCGCAGGGTTTAAAGCTGGGGAAAAAAGTGGCGGCTTATAGTCCAAACAAGACGGTAAGATAACATTACTTTAAATGAAAAAACATCTATTTCTTCCCATTGAACTAGCTGATGGATGTACAAACATTCTAATGTAAGCATATGTCTCTCTTCACACTTTCTCCATTTTAAGATTCCGAGACAGAATTCTAGAAATTGCAGAAATTTACAAATCATACATACAGAAAGTCTGTTTGGACATCATAAAACTAAACATAATAAAACTATAAACTGTAAATAGTTGCATGCTTTGGTCATTTTGCCTAAGTCTGGTGATTTTTTTTTTAAAGATACGACCAAAATGTGACATCATGAGATGATGATGAGTCTACTTTCAGCACCTCAGTATGAAGTCAATGTGGTTATGATAGCACAGTAAAGGTTGTCACATGAACAGGACAATATGGGCCACAAAATATAAGACTTCTGTGTGTGTGATGATCAGTGATGCTTCATATGTCTTTTTCAGGTCAACTAACATTGGACATTCTAGGCACAGGCCCCCAGATGCCAGTAAAGGGGAATGGGGAATGGAACAGTGGGGTCAGAAGCTCCGCCGGAAAGAACACATCCATAAAAAAATATCAGATACAATGTTATATTTTCATACATATCCGGTAAAACAGAAAGACGAAAACAAGTCTTCAAACAACAAAAATATTCCCCAAGCTTCAAACCCACTAACAAAAACCAGATATCCAGAAGCATCAAATCTCCAACCATTCCTCCTCGAACAAGCAAAAGTGTTAGGAACAAAAGACGGAATATCAACAACAACAAAAAAACAGTGATGAAGAAGGAGAAAGAAGAACAGGCAGTGTCTCTGCCTCCAACATGCAGGTCAGGCAGGAACTACCTGCCAGTGTCTGCCTCTGGGGTTCTGTCCCTTTCTTGAGGCCTCCTGTCTTTCATCACATTATTGTTCACATTGCTGGAAAAAAGAAGGGGAAAAAAAATCCAACCCTCTCCTTAATGCTGCCATGTGGTTGTCACCTTGGCATGATGTGGGGTGTGAAGTAGTGCACTGTGTGTGTGTGCGTGTGTGTTGTGTGTGTGTGTTTTGTGTGTGTGTGTGGTGTGTGTGTGTGTGTGTGTGTGTGTGTGTGTGTGTGTGTGATGTGTGTGTGTGGTGTGTGTGTGAGGGGTCAAGAGTGTGTGCATGTGTGTGTGTGTGTGTGTGTGAGTGAGTGAGTGAGTGGGTGAGTGAGTGAATGAGTGAGTGAGCGAGCGAGCGAGAGTGTGTGTGTGTGTGTGTGGTGTGTGTGTGTGTGTGTGTGTGTGTGTGTGTGTGTTTGAGTCTATGCGTGTGTGTGAGTTTGTGTGAGTGTGTGTGTGTGTGTGTGTTTGTGTGTGCATGTGTCTGTGCATGTGCGTGTGAGTCTATGCGTGTGTGTGCGAGTCTCTACATGTGTGTGTGTTGTGTGTGCATGTATGTGTGTGTGTGTGTGTGTGTGTGTGTGTGTGTGTGTGTGTGTGTGTGTGTGTGTGTGTGTGTGTGTGTGTGTGAGTATGTATGCATGCATGTGTATCTGTGTATGCGACAGCAGTATCACACATCCCCTTCCCTACCTTTTTCCAAGCTGCTGTCCCAGTTTCCTGATCTTCTGCTTGTCACTGACCTTTCCTCCTCCAGTTGTTCAATCTGCAACACCACCACCACACACATCATTTTTCACGACACCAACAGCATTCCCTACATCATCATAATGGATATTTATGGCACTTAACCTTAAATACGCCTTATACAAATAAAGACAAAAACACCCAAACCAAAGAGCATAGGCACCAAGAAAATGATAATTAATCTCATACCCACATCACCCCACACACCCGCACTTACACACTCTCATCTCTCACCAACCACACACCAAACAACACATGCAGCTGGCAAGGGGAGATGAAGAGGCATCAATCAGGATGTGAAGAGAACAGTTTTCAAAGAGTATATGGAGGATGACAGAGAATCAGAATCAAAATGAGATGGAGCCTGGTAAAAAAAAAATTTGGACGCTGGCCATCAGTCTTGGTATAAAAGCGAGAGATACGGAGAAGACAAGTAATTGATGAGGAGCACAACTGGCATGATGGAGAGTAGAGATGGATAAGATCAGCGAGATAGGATGGAGCCAAACCGTCAGGATTTTAAAACACAACGAAGAGAGTTTACAGTCAATTCATTTTTCAATGGGAAGCCAGTGAAGACAGAGTAGTAAGGGAGTGATATGAGAAGATATAGAGCATCTGGAAACTAGTTGAAAAGCATAATTTTGTACTTGCTGATGTCAAAGGAGAAGATTCTGCATAATGCCAGCAAGGAAAGAGTTACAGTAATCCAGTCTCAAGAGAAAAAAAAACACAACAGAAATGAGAGTGTTAGTGGCATCTCCAATGAGATGATAGTGAACAGAACCAATGCAGTGAAGATAAAAGTAGCAAGCACAACAGACAGAGAAAACATAAAAAGAAAGAATCTGGTCAGGTGTAATACTTTGACTCTGCACATGTTTAGAGGTCTTAATGCATCAGTTTTCTAGTTGCACAGAAGTTCCTAATACAACAATAATAATAACAATAACAGAGTTCCTGAAACAATGATACTGATCATGATCTAAGTAATGATGTTCACATTCATTATAATAATGACACCACCACTACCACACACACCATCCTTCACTCCAAAAACAGAATTTCCCACATCATTATAATCATAAAGATTATTATCAGACCTGGAGTCAAGACATCATTTCATCATGAAGGCAATCATAGTAACAGTCAGGGTTCCAAACATTGTAGAAATAACCATACTCATATTGATGGAGTTCCTAATACAGTGATACTGATTAGACTTACAATCAGGGTTCCAGATAAGACAATGATGGTCATAACCATAGGGTTCCATGAAGAATAATTATACCTGTAATAGTAATCGGGGTCCGGGTTTGCATCAGTCACCTGTCATTGTTACATACAAACTGAAAAATGCTTCAACAGTGTAGAAATAGAGCTCCTGTCAAGTTCACTACATTTGGTCATAAGCTTATTGCTTCATGTGACGATGTATATATGATGGAGATTTCAGAGTTAAGAGGCAGCCAGCCACAGCAGACAATGCACAGCTGCAATGTCCAGTGGGGACTAGGAACAACGATTTGAATTTGCCAACATACTTTACATGAAAACAAAACGTCACTTCTAACTGAAATATGATGAACATTTTAAGTGTGAAAACTCTTAAGTATGTGGGGTCACAAAGCTTTTTATTTCACACAAGCAAAATCCTGTTGAAGGACAGACAACCACGGCTCACCTGTCTCTGTAGGATGAAGTTGAGGGCCTTCTCTTCCTCCTGTCTTATGGCCTTGTTCTTGCGGAACTCAGTCAGGTCGAGGGGAGCACGAGGATCCATGCCCAGGCGATAGCGCAGCTCCTCATTCTCGTCCAGGATCTCGTTGATCTTTAGTTCTGCCTTGTTGATGTATTGCGTCAGCTCCTCAATTTGTCTGAGCAGAAGATAAAGACTTCAGTGTCAACTTTTGTTAGCTGGTGATGTGCATGCGTGTTCATATGCGTACATAGTTGCAGCTGACATCAACGACATGAAGACAGTTCACGAGGGCCTTCACACCATCTATGGGCCAAAGACAACTGGGTCAGTACCCGTTTGTGCTTCTGACCAGATCACACTGCTGACAGATAAGGCTGGCATCCATGCTTGCTGGGCTGAGTATTTCAATGCTCTCTTGAATAGAGACTCATCAGCATCTGAAGAAGCAATCGCAGCACTCCCCCAACTGCCAGTGAAGGAAACTCTAGCAGACCCACCCTCCAGTGCAGAGACTGCGGATGCTCTGAAGCAGACCATGTCAGGGAAAGCACCAAGAGCAGACAGAATTCCAGCAGACATCTACAAGAATGGAGGCGAGGTTCTCCTGGAAAAGCTGACCCTCTTCCAGTCCATGTGGGAAAAGGAAAAAGTGCCCCAAGACTTCAAAGACGCCTCTATTGTACATATCTACAAGAGGAAGGGTGACAAAGCTTC
>CM065724.1:58797445-58804945 GCA_033310375.1 Conus canariensis
GACATATTGGTTGGTCTGTGCTGTCAGCTCTTCGATTTGTTGGTCCTTCTCTTTCAACACCTGGCAAATACAGCGTTATTTACAATCACACTGATCGACAAAATCACACAATCCTTACAGCAGATTGTGAACAAAAGAAAAGACACATCATGCCAACAGCTAAGGAGAATTTTACATCAGACTCTGTAGAAGAAAATCAGGCAACTTCATGAAGAAAATAAAAGAAGGAAAATTTGCGACTGCAGTAGGCAGCAGTCGAAGGTATGCTGGAAAGTGACAAAAATACAACAGGCAGTGCTCCAGAACACCTGTTTCACATTGTGAAATAACAAGATTTGCTGCCTTCAAATATGTATTCCACAAATTTTCATTCAGATGATGTATTACCAGTGGGAAAAAAATCAGGGGTGGCACTCCAAAAATTTCCAGCAGCAAAACAGAGGAAATCAGCTGGATGAAAAGGGGAATTGGCTGAAAAAAAAAAAGAAAAGAAAAGGAAATTAGCTGAAAACAGGACAACTGACACGTCTGGCACATGTCCTGAATTTGGTGAGCCCAGATCTCCACCAAGGTTAAATGGACCATGGTATCCCCATTTGATTTGGATAAGTTCACTGGATTACCAAAGTTCACTGTGTTTATTCCCCTTGAGTCAGATTCCATTTTCCGAGAAAGTTTCACTCAAAACTGGCACGATAGTGTTTGCATACCCTTGCTGACCTGATCGTGGATCCCTCCTTTGATCCAGATTTACAAGATTTACAGGATATGACCTTTGACCACTTTCCTCTTTCCACCAACTTTCACTGAAATGGTTCTGTAGCTTGTCACACAATCTTGGTGCCAGACAGACAAACCAACAGACATGAATGAAAACATAACATTGTTAAAAGAAATCAATATATTAATGCCTGAGTTGTTAAGTGTCTCCCTTTGCTTTGTTTCCTGAACTACATCAACTGTCTTCACTAGACAGCTGGCCATTCTATCGGTCATTATGTTTATGACAGTGGCTGTGATAAACACAGTTACTATGCTTCTTCATTTTCATTTTGAGTTTACAGCAACTACAGCTATTCATACTTGTAATACTCTAAGATTTACATGTGACTATGCGGATAAAACTCTTTCGCACTGTCCTCTTTTTGCGCACTTGTACCTCTCCCATTATTTGAACAGAAAAAGGGAACCAAAAAAAAAAAAAAGGAGAAAAAAACAAAAAATTACAGCTCATACGAAGGACTGAAAACAAAAAAGAAAAAGAAAAAGAAAGCTGGCCATTTTCTTTCAGCATCTTGTCATAGCACTGTCTTCTTCTTGGCACTGCAGGTGAGGGGTGTCACCAAGGCAGCAGCGCCAGTCTTTGCTAAATGACGTCAGGGACAATATTCTGAGTTGCTGTCTTTACTGACCCCGTGTTTACAGTCAGAGCAATGACCAAGTTCAGTGCCCTGTGGTGATCTGGAGTTGTTTTTTTTTTCACAGTCATTACATCCATATCACTATTGTTTCAGTCCATGCAGCAACCGTCAGGACAAGATGTACAATGCTTTCATCAGAGCAATGTTTACAATGTATTCAAAAGAACAATTACTCATCAGGGTAGTGTTCACAATGTACTCATGAAAAGTATGTTAACAACGTATTCATCAGAATAATGCTTACAAAGCACTGTGTTCATCTGAACAATGTTAATAATGAATTCATCAGAACAATGTTCCCCAGTCAGTATGATGGCAGTCTTTTCAACCTCAGTAGAGTATGGCCAGTGTGTTCAAGTGCAACATGAAACGCAAAAATGCATCCATCATGATGCTTCTATTGGTAGGTTAGATTTGTAAGAACTTCTAAATATCTAAACAAAACCAAAAAAAAATTCCAGAAGTTAGTCTCTGAATCCATGCCACAAACTGAATTGATGGGCAACAATCACAAGTTTTATTTCCTTTCTTGTAAAGTATTTTGCTGTTCCAAATCAGTTTAAACAGGCTTTTAAGGCCTTAAAAACGCTAACTCAGTTTCTCTAAACTGTTCCAAATTTTCTCTCTATATGGACCCTGAAAAAGCAGACATTTGATATGTTCACAAGAACTGCTAATGCCACTACTTGCATGATCTCTGTAAAAAAAAACTATAACGGACCCCCCTCCCTCTTGCCCCTCCCCTTTCCCCATCCCCTTCCTCCACTCCATCCCCCTCCTCAACCTTTCCTCCCTCACACACATGCAGAACCTACCTGCGTCAGAGCACTGATGGAGGCCTTGTCACTGTCCATGTTGGCGGCGATGAGCTGCTCCCTCATTCTGAAGAGCTGTTCCTGGAGGTCGGCAATCTGCTGGTCCTTGAGGCCCACCACCTCCTGCCACTCCTCGATCTTCCTGTTCACTGCCACCATTATAGCGTCGTCTCCCTCTGACTTGGACTGCACCTGCTCCGTCAGGTCTTGCACCTGTCGAGGTCAGACATCAGGTGCCAATTTCTGGGGGTATTTTTCCTCCACATACATTGCAGCAAACCTGGGTACAACATGGTATAAGACCAAAAAAAAAAAAAGTGATAATTGCTGAGGTGGTGCAGAAAATCCACATCAAAACTATCTGTCACCATAATCTGTGATGGGAAGGTTCCATTCTCTGAAAGCGGTTTGCTTTACATGAACACTTTCAAGAGACAAGTGGCACTTTCTCAATGGTGAACTTTTGCATCAACGCAAAGGTTCCTACAGGCAGAACACTTTCTTGAGGCACACCCACATGTGCCATGAAGCAGCCTTCCCTGAGCAACAAGTGTGAGGACAGACACCTGAACAACAGAGATGGTGTAGCTTGTCTGAAGGTTCCTCACAACTTTTCAGTCAGCAGAAACTGGTTTTTGTATGGCCCACTTTCTCTGCAAGTCTCTTGCTCTAAATTGAGTATTTTTACGTTACCAATGATGTTGGAATGAAACATATTGATAATGTGTATTTCATTTGGTTGAGCATTAAGACGCAATGTTTCAAGTTTGAAGTTTTATGTCTTGCATGCGCCTTTTGCATTGTGCTTCCAAAAAAAAAAAAAAATTGTCACTCTGTATCAAATTTGACAAAAACAATGGGACTATGATTAAGAACATTCCATATGACATGATTTTGGACAATTTAGCCACTAAGTGTAGACTATAAGAATGTGTTTGAAATTGACTCCACTTATGTGACAATGATTACAGTGACCAAGATGTAGTGAGTCTGCATCAATGTTCAGATCATTCAGAATGCAAGTTAGTGACCTCATTGGTAAGTCATGAACAACAGCAACACACGAACAGGCAGTGACACATCAAAGTATACACACACATACACATGCACACACACACACACACACACACACACACACACACACACACACACACACACACACACACATGCACACAGCATGGACAGTTCTCACTGACCTGGGCCTTCAGAATCTCGTTCTCCTCTCTCAACCTGTCTGTGACCGAATCGCTCTGCTGCAGGACAGCCTGTTGAAAAAAGCCAACACCCATTTATACAAAGTCCCTGAAAGCCCGAAAAGAAAGAGAAAAAACAACAGTGAAACCTTTCAATGAAAACCTTCTGAAGATAGACTGCCTCCCTTTGAGGATTTTTTAAGGAGTATTTTTGTCTTGGTCGGTACTGGATTTACCTCACAACAGACTGTTTATGATGGAACTTTTCTGTCTATGTCCACTCCAGAGTTGACTGGGAATACACTCCCTCCCTTTATAGATCCCAATGGAGGATTCAGGAGGTCAAATTTAGGAGGTTTCATTGCTTATTACCTTTTGTAAACAAAAAATCTGTTCACCGATATGTAGACTGCTTTACTGTGCTTACTGTACAAAACACACACACACACACACACACACACACACACACACACACACACACACACACACACACACCACACCTGAAAGTGAACTAAAATATGACATATTATTTTAATGCCAAAATTCAATCAAAAAGGGAAATTAAAGGAATTTACATCTTGCATGTCTATGCATGCAGATGTAGTGTGTGCATCTATTTGACAGAGCATGCGGGCACTTATGAAAACATTAGACAGACTGCTTTACTAGAACTATACACAGCTACTTTCAAATGTAGTATTTGTTAGTTATTATTTGAAAAATATTGGCCTTATATTTTGTTAAAATGATATGTGGATACTGTCAGGTTCAACAAAAATGAATAAAAAAAGTTTGTTTGTTTGTTGTCATTTTGTATGCTTGCTTGATTTTTAAAAATACACATCATATAAAGGTTTTTGCTTGCCAACAAAAGCATGTCAACCAACAAAGTCATAAAATCAATTAACAAAAACACAACATTTGATAACACTTGGATCTGTCAACAAAAACATACCATCTGACAAACTTGTTAAAAAAAAAGGAAAAAAGAAAAAAAGAAACACACACACACACACACACACACACACACACACACACACACACACACCACACACACACACACCACATCATTTGATCACTGTTTGAACTTATCAACAAAATACACATCACCTCATAAAGACATGGACCCATCAACAAAATCACAGCATCTAACTAATGCTTAGATGTATTTCAAAAAGCACATTGCATAATAAAAAATTAGAACTGTCAACAATGAAAAGACATATTTGACATAACCATTAATCTGTCAGCAAAACAAACACATTTTGACTGACTCAAGATCAGACTGCCAAGACACACAACACACACACACACACACACACACACACACACACACACACACACACACACACACCACAACACACACAGCAAACACAACACACACACACACACACACACACACACACACACACACACGCACAAACACACACACACAAACACAACACACACACACACACAAACACAACACACACACACACACAACACACACACACACACACACACACATACACACACCTTGAGTTTCATGTAATCCTCAGTGGTGCGGTCCATCTGCTGCACCGCATCCTCCAGGTTTTTCTGAAGGTCGTCACAGCGCTGCTGCAGCATCTCGTTGGTGTCAGTCAGGTTCTGTGAGGACACATCACAACACACATCTCACTGCCTGGGCCACACTGCTTCACAGATACCACACTTGGTTACAGCTATCAAGAATAATCCAATTATGATGACTGACATTTGTTATGCCCTTAATTTGATACAATGTACAAGTATGTCCATTCTAACTGCTCACTTTCCACATATCCGCACACACAATCACACATAAGCACAAATTCTAGCAGAAATAGTAACAATGTGCACAGACTCTACAGATATGCACATACTTCTGAGATAATGAAACCAATAGGTGAGAGCCGAGGGCCACTTGACAATGAGTTGGTTTTCCAGAGCATGATCAGTTTGCATGGAAAACAGTTTTTGCACACTGCATAAACGAAAACCATCACAAATATTGAAAAATTTTTCATCTTCATCCACAAAGCATTAACAATCAAGAAGCTGATTACTCCAGATAAAAGAAAAAGAAAAGCTTAGAACCGTGTCAAGTCCTATACACAAAGAAAGCCTAGCTACTGTATGTGGAGTTTATTGGTAGGTCACTTCTTTCTGCATTTTTCGCTTTAGTGGGAAACCTGGTCCAAAAATATAAATTTTGAAAGCATTCTTAGCAAGGAGAAAAAAAAAAAGAAATTGTTTACATAATGTGATGCTATGATTCAACTACACACATACAATGAAAAATGTATGCCTGTCTCTGCTACAACAATGCTTGATGCATACACTGGTAGCTGCAGAATATTCAAATCAAAAACTGAACTTTCTTCTTAGCATGTTTCATAGTTTACATTTTGCCTTGCCGTGCAATGCCTATCTTGTAACCCCTGGCTGAAGCACTACTGAAGATCTCCTGGCAACATCTGTCTGTTGCTGTTCTCTGCAGCCCTCTGACAGCTGGAGTTGGACAGGCCTACCTACTCACTCTTTGATGTTCTCCCCGTCTCTCCTTTCTGCCTTTTTCTCCCCCCACAAAATGTTCCCCCCATTCTCCCTCCCCATTCTGCACCCTGCAGGATGGTTTGGTCAGGCCCGCTGATCTCAAAACATGTCCATACCATTGCAACTCTTTGCTCTAACAACGTTGAACACCATCCATATAATGTTCCAAAGGCTCTGTTGCCAACTTCTTCATTTGTAACCAGATCTTTGTACAAGATGTTTAAGATTTCACCATGACATATGTATGCAGGCTTTGGATTTGTCATACTGTTGTAAGCGACAATGGCTGATCAAAGGCACAGTCAAAACAGCGTCCAAGTACCACATCAAATGCAGAGGAAACACTCAGCAACAACTAAATAACAAAGCAAATGTAGTCACTGTGACAAACACCTGCTCTGAAAGTTCATGTATGTTCCCAGTCTTAACCAAACAAACTGGAAACATCATGCTGCTTACCATGTTAACCTAGTCCGTATGTCTCCCATAAACCAAACTGCTTCTCCAAAGGAGAGTGTTTATTTTCAACACAGGAAAAGTAATCTTGACCATGTTTTATTCTTTCCCCAAACATACTGTTCCTACCAAGTTTACAGATGTGTCGTTAACATTATCACTTCTTTGAAGAATAACGAAGCAGGTCTTTACCTCACAAGGGCTGACCTACACCAGCTGCTTGCCCTCTTCCATCCTCCTACCCCTTTCATTTGTACAGCAATTCTTCATAAAAAGGTTACATGTCTTTCCCACCGAAACGGGTTCACCTTACAAACTCACATATCCTTTCAACACTGCGAGCTTACCTGGAGTTCTTCCATGGCCTCGGCCAGTTCATGGTTCTTCCTGGCCAGCTTTTCCCGGAACCCCATGTCATCCCCCTGGTGAGACGTGATCTTCTCCCTCTGTGCCTGCACCTGCATCTTGTAGTCGCTCAGGTCCTGACGCAGCTGGTCGTTCTGATTCACAGTCATCATTGTCATTATCATCACCACTGTTACCAACATTATTATCGTTACCAAAAGATAACACCATACCTTGTTGTCGCTGAAGTCCTACTGTAGCTGATTAGTTTTAATTACAGGCATCATTGTCATGGTCATTCTCATCCTCCTAAGATATTGCCATCATATCTTGTCTTAGCCAATGCGTAATGCATGCTGCTCATTCTGAATGAAAATTGCACCTTTCATGTTGTCATCACCATTATCATTATAAAAAATACTGCCATCTTATCTTGTAGTAGCTGAGATTTTGACACAACAATTCAAATTATAAAAGCACTGACCTTCTAATCTGTTTTATTATTCTGATTACAACATTTTATACCAGCAGCAAAGACAAATACTATTCAATGATTATGCTTCACAATAGCAACAAAGATAGATACTAGATACCATCTTATCATGATTATTTTTTATATCTGCAACAAAGGCAAATAATATCATAATTATACTTTATATATGAGCAACAAATAAGATACCATCTCATCCTAATTACATTTTATGTGAGCATGAA
>CM065724.1:58807445-58817445 GCA_033310375.1 Conus canariensis
GCACAATTCTCAAGTCAGACTTATATTTGGGTAAGTTATCACACAAAAAAAAAATAAAAAAATAAAACAAAAAACGTAGAACACAGCCCAGTCTCAGACCAGAATGGAACTGCACAGCATCACTGCCATCCTGTTCATCCTCACTGAAAATTACGAAAATAAAGAAAATTTGTAAAATGTCTCAAATTCTCTGATCCTTCATAAACTGCTCTGAACGTGACAACAGCTGTGACTCATACCCATGGTGAGTTCACAGACCTGTTAGATTCATGGGAGCTGTCCTTGGAGAGATGTGGTTGTGCTTTCCCTCCACAGTGTGTATGTTTGTAAGGGCTTTATACTTCATAACTCTTTTTTTTCATCACTGTAGCCCAGTGAACCACACAGGGCCATTTCATGGCTGTTAAACTCATACGGGGAGAAAAGGTCACAATCCGACAAAAAAGGGTACATCTTGAAAAAGAAACAAACAACCAAAACCATTTACAAAGTGCTAGCTAAACTACTGACATCCTCAAGGTTGATCAAACTTGGCCATGCTGAGAATCCCAGCCATTCGCTTCAATTTCTCAATTCCAGATTCTGAAAAAGGAAATGTAAAAAAAAAATCATGAAAAACACTTAAATGTAAAAGACGAAAAAAAAACACCAACATAAAAAGCCACAGGGACAAAAAGACACTGCAGAATAGACAGCAAGAGTCTACCCTGGCCAGCATGTACAATTTTCACTACCTGGTAGCCAGACTACAACAAAAAAAATCTGCCATGATATGATTTGCCTCTTAAAATAAGGGTAAAAAAGTACTCTGATCAAAGACAGAGAACAGTCCACAGAGGCAGAAAAACAACAGACGACAGTAAAAGAGTGACAGAAGATGAAGCAACAAGAACAGAACATTCAGAGGGCAGCAGAGCCATTTGTACTGAAACAGTCCCTTGCATCCATTGTAAGGAGGGGGGGAGGGGGCGGGGGGAAGGAGTAGGAGTAGAGGAGCATCAACAGTGCGGTCATTGTCATTAGTAGGAGCTTTAGATCATACTGTTCTACATTTTTTTTTAATAGAACAGGGTCTCGTGAACACTATCAGTGATTCAGCAAAAGTGCAGGGTTTTCACACATGGGTGGCCTCACGACAACCTGGTACTGACAGCTCCCTTTGGACTGCTGGCACAAGGACACAAAAGAATGAGCCAGGATCTGGCTTTGTGGGAAACCCGAATGGGAGTAATGCCACTGGACTAATGCTTTCAGGATGACATGAAATGGTACAGCTCCCTTTTTCTCTCCCCTCCATCCTCTTTCCTTCAAAAATCTAGATTTGCAAAGTAAAATGTGGCACAAAAGACAAAAATTTCAGTCTGTTTGAATGACAAGCAAAATGCACACAGAGAGACACTAAAGACACCACTCAAGATACAAATTCTGGCTAAATATCATGGCAAGTCACTATTTCACATAACTTTCAGTACAAACTGAACTGATATATAGCAGACACACTTGACCACTGTCTTGTTTCTTACCTTCATTTCACTCAGTTCCTTTTGAATTTTTTCATAATCATTTCTCAGTTCTTGCTCTGCAACAAACCGTCAAGAGTATTGCTTAACCCTAACCTTTCAACAGCAAACAACGTTAAACATAAATCTTAAGGATGATGAAATGTGTGTTTAACTAAAAACCTTCATTCATGCAAAGATAGAACTGCTGATGGCTCACTGTAATATGTAAATGCTAAAAAACAGCTTCACATCTTATACAATAAACCAATATTCACATGTCAGAAACACCATCTTCTTACTACAGATTTTTTAATTTAACTTCTGTTGCCATTCTGTTAAATGGCGTTTCAAAATTTTTAAATAACATCCTACATGCACTATCTAAAAAAACAAACACAAACAACAAAACAAAACAAACAAAACAAAAATGCATAACATAAATAAATAATGACAAGAAAGAGTACATTGGATTTGACACAAACCTTGGCACAGTGTTGGCACTGATTAAAATATGAGATATGATCAGGACACGTCCGGAAACAGAATAACATATGGATCAGGCTGCAGGTCAGGACACATATCAGGATATATACATAACACAATGAAGATGCATCACACGGCACACATCAGGACTTAGAAAACGATACAGATCAGGATGCCAGACATTACATAGGTCAGGACAACGGATATCATATAAATCATGACACAGGTGTAGAATGCAGGATATCACAAAGATCAGGACACAGAATATCATAGAAATCAGGACACTGATTTTGGTACAGGATATCACAAAGGTCAGGACACAGGATATCACAGAGATAAGGGTATAGAGCTTGGTACAGGATATCACAAAGATAAGGACACAGGATATCACAGACATAAGGATAAAGGATCTTGATTCTTGAAATCACACAGGACAGGTCTTAGGAGGCACAAATATATGAATATGGATCTCGATTCAGGATATCACACAGGTAATAACAGAAGACATAGATCAGGACACAAGACACGAAACAAGTCAAGACACCAATATGTGACGCAGGATGCAGAATATGCACGTGAAGACACACAACACACCATATCACCAGACTACACACTTAGCACATCAAACAAGACATTATGCATCATAACCAAGGAACATCCTACCTTTCTTCATTGCTTTTTTAGCCTCCGTTTCTGCCTCAGCCATCGACTCCTCCACCATGTTGTGACGGTTGATCATCACCGACTGCACCACTTTGAAAATCTGCTTCAGCTTGCTCACATCTGACTCAGGCTCCACGTCCGCCTGCCATATGCCGATATTATTACTAATATTATTCTGAGCACACACACACACACACATCACACAACACACACACACACACACACACACACACACCACACGCACGCGCACACACACACACACACACAAACACACATGCACATACACACAAACATACACATGTAAACAGTTGAATCCACATTTTAAAATGTCGCGGAACCCATTATGTTTTAAGCATGTCAAAGAAGTAATCACCTCTTTCAGCATATCATAATAACTGTTCTCTTTCAATACGTCAGAGGAAATACAAGGCATTACCTCTTCCAGCATGTCCCTGAACTTATTATCTCTTTTGGAATATCACAAATTTTTTTGAAATATCACAATCTCCTTTGGAATTTTCACAAATGTCATTACCTCTTTCATCGTATTACAGGATTCATTATATTTCATGGCATATTTATAGCAAACAATTCTCTTTCAGCCTATTATAGAAGTCATTACCTCTTTCAGCATGTCGTAGAAGTTGTCAGCCTCCTCCTCGCTCAGGTTGGCAGGCTTGGCAGCCATCACCGAGCCCCACTCTACTGGCGCCATCCTGATGCTCTTCAAAGCCCCTCCTCAACGTTCACGTTCCTCTTCCACAGGTTGTTCTGCCTGTCACAAAACCATTCTACAATGTCAACAGCTAGTCCAGTTACACAGTATTGGTAAATGGTGGTCAAAATTATTATCCAAAGTGTTAAAGGAAAAAAAAAAGAAAACATCCCAGGAGTTAAATTCTTTTTTAAAAGCTTTTATCATCACATATCAAATTTGAAAGATTTTTTTTGAACATTTCTTGATCAGACCCACGAGAGAGAGAGAGAGAGAGAGAGAGAGAGAGAGAGAGAGAGAGAGAGAGAAAGTACATGTGAATTAGAGAGCACATGCAGAATAAGACAAGCTGGTTAGGGAAACACACACACACACACACACACACACACACACACACACACACACACACACACACACACACAGATAGAGAGGAAGGGAGGGATTATAATGATAAAAATGAAAACATTAATATTTGTTTCAATAGTAATTATGATAACTTCCTGTGCTTAGGCTTGGGGAGCTGAAAGGCCCCTGCGGTCCAACTGACAAAGTACAAACACAAAACCAAGATAAATAACACCCCCATAAAGACAAATGAGAATAAGGTTGTGATGATCTTGGACAATGATGAAAAGGTTTGGCTCCCCAACCTAATATGCATCTTCCAGCTCACTTTCCTCTTTGCGCTGCCATCTTCTACCTAACTCTGATGGCCATTTTCAATTGATCAAATCTGAATTTTTAGTTTTTAATGATTTTCATTAATTCATCAGTTGCTGAACGAGTCATTAAAAAAGTTAAAAGCAACATGCAGACTGTTACAATGGTGAACACATACATTTGTGCCAAGGAAAACAAAAACCTTCAACTGTTCTGTGAATGCCCTGATTCTGTTCCTGTCATTCTGTCAAATGGTGTGCATGCCAACATGTACACAAATTCATTCTCTCTCTCTCTCTCTCTCTCTCTCTCTCTCTCTCTCTCTGGTCTGTTTTAACTTGTATCCTGACTTTCATTTCCAGCTTAGTGATAAGTTATTTTCAGCAATAAGCAGTGCTATACCCCTGATTTTTCATGATCTGGAACACTGCTTACCTCTGCCCTTCCCCTTCATGTACCAGTCTCTTCAATCTGCTTCAGAAGCAAAACTGTGATCTATAACCTCTTTGTTTTCAAAAACAACAATAAGTATCAAAACTTTTAAAAGTTATGAATATAAGAGAGTATTGCTAAGTCACATTTGTCATCAACTAATTACACCAATCTTTTTACCTTTATACCCCTTTCATCAAACACACATAGCCCTGAGTAACTAGGTGTATCCTTTATGTTTTTCACTTGCCAGTGAGACAAATTTACAAAAAAATCATCAACTTAACAAAATTGCCACCAAAGCAAGCAATTAAATTCTGTAAAACCTTATTTCTAGCATAAGACTACATGGACTGCTACCATTGTTCACACACAAAGTTTTCCCAGGGTCATACAATAGCATCCAGTTAATGTTTCAAATTTAGAAACCAGCTCCAGGGTCATACAGTAGATTCAGTTAATGTTTCAAACACCGAAACCAGCTGAGAGAGAAATGTCACATAACAACAGACCTGTCTTGGTTTTGTTCGTTTGTTTCCTTGTTTTTATTATAATCAGCTCAATATTTTCATTACAATTAATAGATGCCTGAAGTTTGACCTGAGCTTGCTTTCTCTGCTACATATGTTATGTGGCAGTGTATTTTCAGTTCTGAATAACACATGC
This sequence comes from Conus canariensis, assembly GCA_033310375.1. Lineage (NCBI taxonomy): Eukaryota > Metazoa > Mollusca > Gastropoda > Neogastropoda > Conidae > Conus > Conus canariensis. The sequence goes on from CM065724.1 coordinate 58,812,567, forward strand.
CTCAAGTTTCCTTGAATGCATTGTTAGTCATTTTCTCATCACTAATACAATTAACATAATCAGGGCTGGGTGATCACAACCACAGTGGGGCAAATTAGCAAACAAAAATTCAGATTTAAACTGATCAAACATAGGCCTAAATTTGAAAATTTGACTAATCCTTACCCTATCTCACCAAAGCACACATGCACAAACACACACACACACACACACACACTGAAAAGAGAGAGAAGGGGAGAGGTGAGGACAACAGGCAGTCAGACAGAGACAGACAGACACCAAGAGAGATAGTGAGATCTGTTGGCTGCACTTCTGATTCATGAATCTGGTGATGCTGGTGTTGCGGGTTCAAGTTTTGGCAGAGCCGTCCATTTCTGGGGTGCAGTTTCCCTAAAGCTGACATTAGATCTCACTACATTCTCTACACGTCCATGAATAGAGTATTGAGCCCCGGGATGGGGGCGGGGGTGGGGTGCTAAGGAATCCGGACAGTCTTGAACTGAGTGAGTGGGTGAGCAACGAACACACAATAACATAATCGATTCAATATGTGATAAATAAAATCGATGAACCTAGAGTAGTCTAAGATCGCAACAGAACTCAAATGGATTATTAGCAGCATTGTGACTTCATTCTGATACTCTCATCGACGATCATTAGAATGTACACATAAAATCTTATAGGCCTAGAAAGATTCGATTCTGCTTATTTGAAAATGGAGCCAGACAAGTCTAATCTTGATTCACGTTCACCGATTCAGGTTTCATATCGATTTCATGAAGAACTCTCCTTTCCGTAAAATATTCTAGAACTTCCAGTTAAGATTTATTGCTAAAAATCCTTGAAATGAATGAAAAAACGTGTTAAAAGCAACACATACTTGATTTGAAATGTTTGTTGATATCAGTCGTTAGGCTGCTTTCGAACATCCGCCATTTTCGTGCCAAGGGTGATTACTCTTCAGTAACCTTCTCTCGGGTTTGTTCCATGCCATCAGGGACTGCACGGTCTCTGATGCCATCGACTTTTACTGTGTTGATTCCCGCAGGCAGCAGCAGTTTTGACGGAACAAGACCTATCAAGCAGAGAGCAGCCAGAAGAGAAGTGAGACGCCTGTTCTCGGTCGCTTCCAGAAAACTTTGATGTTTGTTTTGTTGGTTGGATATCCGTATGCACTTCCTTTATCTGTTTGGTTTCACATTCTCTTTGAAATGGCTTGCCTGGCCGGCATCACACAGCCCAAACTGCACTCTCCTCACCAACTGAACTGTCCAAGTCCAATCCTCAGAGATTACAACTAACTAGTTTGTTTTGTTTTGTTTTGTTTTGTTTTTATCTGGGCTTCGCTTGCTTCATATCCCCCCCCCCCCCCCCCCCCCCCCCCCCCCCCCCCATGGATCAGTCCCCGCCATCCACCCCCCGCCTCCCTTCCGTTCAGCTCAGCACCGCAATGCAGTTCCGTCATGATGAAGGGAACACTACACACACACACACACACACACACACTCTGCCGCCCCCCCCCCCCCCCCACTCCCCCGTCCATACATACACATACACACACTCACTCACTCACACAGTACGAGAGAGAATAAAACGTTTGGCTGTTGCTGTGATCCTAGCATATCCAAAACTCCCTCCCACTCACCACCATCCTTTTCCCTCCTTCTCAATCGTCTGAGTGAGAGAGTGTTCACCGATTCATGACGGCTGATAAGGGATATAGCAGAGAGACTGAGAGAAACCCAGCTGGCCTTACTGGGACGTGAGTCGCATTTATTTCAGAGTCCTTTTTAAAATTGGTTCGCACGGTCAATAAACCCTGTCAATGCAGACACCACGACACAATTTTAAAATGGAACACACAACACATGCTCGCTCGCACATGCACAGAGAGAGAGAGAGAGAGAGAGAGAGAGAGGGGGGAGGGGGCATATTTGAGTGCACGGAGAGGCCAATGTGATGATTTATGGGTCATGAGGATTAAATGATGCTGTTAGCGTGTTTTGTCATAAGTCGTTTGATATTTTTGTTTGTTTTTCGAAAAAAATAATCCTCGGAGAGAGAGAGAGAGAGAGAGAGAGAGAGAGAGAGAGAGAGAGAGAGAGAGAGAGAGAGATTGTTTGATTGGATGATTGATTGATGAAGATTTCAGGCCGAAGCCTAGTCTTACAATCTGTCCTTGTCATGCATACATTATTTCAACCCATATCATTCATACTGACAATTCAACAGAGAGAGAGAGAGAGAGAGAGAGAGAGAGAGAGAGAGAGAGAGAGCACCCTCTTCCACCTTCCTGCTCTTTATGATACTGTCAGAAAGAGAGAAAAAACAGAAACAGAGACACAGACAGGATTGGCACTCACTGGGGTGAATATAGTCGCTAAAATCAAGCTCCGCCGGTGTTATTTCCCGCCGCAGAAGGTGAATTTTCTGAGCGCTGCTCATGGCAGAGTCATATGCGCTGTGAGCTGTTCTCTGCCTGATCGGCAGACCTCTCTCTCTCTCTCTGGTGTGTGTGTGTGTGTGTGTGTGTGTGTGTTTTCTCTTCAAGGACCTCTTCCTTAGATGATATTGAAAGGATGTATTTAAATGGATTGATCCGAAGACAGCAGGGCTATGGAGTATGGGTCCCTGTTTCTCTCCTTCTACTGCCCCCCCCCCCCCCCCCCCCCCCCCCCCCCCCCCCCCGGGAGGAGAAATCGCCATCATCTACAACTGCGTGTGCCGGATTATTGCTTTGTCCGACTGATCTCCCTCTCATCCTTCCACTCTGCCCAACCCCCCCCCCCCCCCCCATCCCCTCCTCCCTACTTCTACTCTCTCCCCATCCGGATGAAGACAAGTGAGAAGGGTGAAAGGGGGAAGGGAACTCGGGGAAAAAGGATAGAAGGAGGAGAATTGAGGTTGGGGAGAGGGAAGAATGACAATCGCCACATCAATTAGCCTTTTTCAGGGTGGACAGTGGGAGGGGGTTGATACCTTCCCGTTAGTCTGATCGGCACTGGTGCTGTCAGCCACACGTTGCCACATGCTTGGGAGCACCTGGCCACAAAGTAGCTAAATCACACACACACACGCACACACACACACACACACACCACACCACACCACACCACATACACACCACACAAACACACCACGCCAGCACGCGCGCACGCACGCACCACCACGCACGCACGCACACACACACACACACACACACACACACACACACACACATTTACAACCAACAACAATGGTGATAATAACATTCGCGTTTTATCGATGACAAGGCAACATGAAACAAGAACAGTGCGATCATAACCATTCTTTTGACTCGCCTTTACGGAGTGCTTGCGCTTCATTGGTCCGTTTTTTTTTTTTTCTTTTTTTTTTTTAATAGTGTGTGTACTCTTGGAAAGAAAGAGAATGCCTGGTACTTTGGCTGAGGCAGCGGACGAGAGAGTGGAAGAAAAGAAGGAAGCTAAAATTTAAAGAGTCGAGTTTATTGTTGATTCTAGGGTGAGTATGGGATGTGTTAACATATTTGATCATTTTTAATACAAGCTATTATCGCGGTCTTATATTCTAAATCGTTTTGGTCGTGACTGGAATGATTTCCAAATTCTGCCCTGTTCACACACTCGAGAGTGAAGACATGGATTCTGTGATCGATCATCTAGTAAGTACCTCATTTATTTCACTAACATGGTGTCTTGTCTTTCTGGGCTCGCACCCTGTACGAAATCATGACAGCCCCGTCACGGCCCTTGGTATGATACCCGCTGCCTGGAAGATTTTGATTTCTTTATAGAAAAAAAAATGATGGGAAGAACCCAAAGTATTTTGGTGAATGGAAGTTGGGGTATGTGAACCCATAGTGATTTGTTTGTATGGGTCAAATTCAACGTCTATTAACCCCCCCCCCCCCGGGGGGGGGGGGGGGGGGGGGGAGATATAATGTGCGCGGTGAATGTATGAAGTTAAAAGTTTTTGCGGAATATGTTGAATTATATCTTGGCCAAAGAAAAAGAAAGAGATATTAAAATCCCCGCGCACCTAAATAAGTGAGACGAGCAGATAAAAAGAAAGAAACATTTTTTTTTAACAGGAGGAGAACTTTGAAATGGTATTCTGGTTGGTTTTATTGAAAGAAAGGAGTCAAATGTGCAGTTGCGTGCGGGGCGCATGATTGTCTTTCGCATATATGTGTATGAGAGATCGTCGTGTGACAATGACCTTGATGAAGATGATGTTTATTATGTGGTGTCGAAAGGGGAACTAGGGCAAACGGGCTGACAAATGAAACTGAACAGATACCATGCATCATTGTCCACGATGTCCATGCAGCAATATGGATATGCAGTTTTGCTGTTTGCCACCCGCACCAGTCAGGTTCTCTCATTTGTGAGGCATACAATCTAGGAGATCTACTCCCGTCCATCCACCTCCTTCCCCGTCCTGGCCCGTCCCTCGCTTTCTCCGTTCCACCCAACCTCACCTCTCTGCAGTATATAAAGTTTTCTCGGAGTTAAAACGCCTAATTCATGACCATACCATTTGGGCTTTCAGTCGGACATGAAAACACATTTCGTTTGTTTTTTTTTTTTTTTTTCCCCAACACATCATGGGGCGAATGATTTTGTCCGAATCCAGTGAGTTCAATCTTGATCAGTTGTAGAATAAAGGAGAAACCGTGGTATGCGGTTCATAGGCATTTCTTGATTCTGACAGGTTTGCCCGCATACGGCACATGAAGAATGGACGTTCTGCCGTACCGCCCAATCTTCAAAATTGCCATTTTAAAAAACGAACTCTATCAAAGTGGTTTCAGTTTCAGTAAGAGATGTCACTGCATGTGGACTAGTCCATATACGCTACACCACATCTGCCAGTTTTC
>CM065724.1:58822445-58827445 GCA_033310375.1 Conus canariensis
CACTGTTCTTTTTTGGTACAGCTACAAGATTTCCTTTTGTCACCCTCATTTTTCTCTGTGTTATTTTTCATTTCATTTGCCGAATCAATGGCATTTTATATATATATATATATATATATATATATATATATATATATATATATATATATATATATTATCTATCTATCTATCTATACTAATATATATATATTACAGCAATATAAACATAAACAATACTAGCAAAGTGGAGAGCACAAAATGTTGTATTTGTCTTAAAATATAGCCTTTCAAGAACGAACGTTTTGAAACACTTGCACTTTCCATTCAGTCAAATCTGCACATTAATGGTTTGGATACTGAACTAAATAGTAACATTTGCAGAGATTTCAAAGATGTGTATAGGATTAATTTCTGGTGGAACGGTATGAGTAAATAGATGAGGTCATATGTTTCTTCTAAAAATTGGTTGCTAATGTGTGTGCAGTTTGAATGGCTATAATGATAGATTGTCTGCAATATTCTGTTATTTTGTCTTGAGCCAGCTTACTTGTTTTGATAAATGTGAAGTTTGCCTATCGTTTTGTTTGTGTGCTGTATGTATGTTATAACATATGTAGGAGATTTTATGTAATTGTATTTAACACTTGACAATGCTGATCTGCTCAATGCCCTTGAGCAATTTGCCTCTAAGATCGGCCATTACTGATGAGCAGGTGTTGCAGTCTCTGGTGGAAAATAGGAGAGGACTGTTTTCAGTCTCACCCGTCGTGGATCATATATCATGATTCATGTTAAACAGGATTCAACGACCCCACACCTTCTCCTCAACCCCTTCCCTCACCCGGCACCACACACACAGACACACACTGCCATAACTCCCCACGCCCCTTCGTTTTCCTTATCAAGGGACACAATTCTCACGGAGCATTTTTATTGAGGGAGACTTCTGTGTACAGCTTACTTCTGAAACAAGCGGATAGATAACTTTTGCGTAAAATGCGTTTATACATTCCTTCATGAAATACTTAATTAATTTACTTACGTGTTCTTATTTTGTTTGGAGGATTTGGAGCAAACCACTAACAAAAAAGTTAAAAAATTCTGTCGAGAGAATTCTCCATAACAATCGGTTGCTAAAAGTAACAAATATGGCGGTGTAAGGGGAGAGGGACTTGCTTCCATTAGTCTGACGTGATATTGTAAAGGTAAGTCAAGTTTGTTTATAGCTATGGTTTGCTAATATATATTTAATTTTATTCAAAAAGGATAGTTTTTCGCCTTTGAACCACTGTGAACCGCAGTGGACCACACTCAAGACACATCTCCTCCAAACCATGGAAACGAAAACCCCCACTTTTACGCTCAAGCACTCACAGTCACTACCCTGGCTAACCGCACCGCTGAAACGCATGCTGAAACGCAAGAAGCGCCTCTTCCAACGAGCTAGAACCTCCAACAACTGGTCTCCTTACCGCCTGTTCCAGAAACACTGCAAGAGAGAACTACGCCGCGCTGAGTGGAAGTACATTAATGGCACCATCCAAGAAGGGCTGGACAAGAACGACACCAAACCATTCTGGCGCTTCATTAAAGCAAGAAAACAGGATAACGTTGGTGTAGCCCCCCTGAAAGTGAATGGCCAACTCCACAGCGACAGCCAGTCTAAAGCCGACATCCTGCTCGGACAATTCAAATCTGTATTCACCAAGACCCCCCCCCCCTCCCCCCCAGTCCCTCCCCACTTGCACACTCCCACGCCAGACATCCAACCAATCACCATCATGGTTCCCGGAGTAACAAAACTGCTGCAGCAGCTGAAAACCAACAAAGCGGCTGGCCCCGACGGCATTCCAAACGCCATCCTCAAAACCCTCGCAACCAACATCGCACCGTCACTCACCCTGATCTTCCAAGCCTCCATCGACAGTGGTCGACTGCCCCAGGACTGGCTATCAGCCAACGTATCAAGCGCCTTCAAGAAAGGGGATCGCCACGAACCTGCCAACTATCACCCTATCTCCCTCACCTCTGTCCCATGCAAAATTCTAGAACACATCATCTTCCGCCACATTATGTCCCACCTAGAAGCCCACAAAATTCTCACGAACCTCAACCACGGTTTTTGATCTGGATACTCCACCGAAACGCAGCTTCTCACCACCACCAATGACCTGCTACAATCTTTTGACCAGGGCAAACAAATTGACATGGCCATACTGGACTTTTCCAAGGCATTCGATACCGTCCCACATGATCGACTCCTCCACAAGTTGGCAAACTACGGCATCACAGGCCCCCTCCACACCTGGCTCCACTGCTTCCTCACGGAACGCAGCATGCGAGTCGTAGTTGAAGGCACCACGTCTCAGCCCACCACCGTCGACTCGGGTGTCCCTCAAGGTACCGTATTGGGCCCACTCCTCTTTCTCTGCCATATCAATGATCTCCCGCAGACAGTCAGTTCCCAGGTTAGGCTCTTTGCCGATGACTGTCTAATCTACAGAGAGATCAACACATTCCAAGACCACCACACCCTACAAGCGGATCTGAAGTGTCTTGAAGCCTGGGCAGAGAAGTGGGGAATGCGCTTCAACGCTGTCAAGTGTTTCTGTCTCACCTGAAGAAGACCTAAGAGGTCGAAACGCGTTGCGTTTTGTCTTGTGACTCGTTTGTCCACGTTTCTCTGGGCGGTTCGCTAACATTTATTTAAGATTTGTTTCAGTTTCTGTAAATACACATGTTTTGCAGTTTATCTGATAGACACATTAATTTGTTTAAGATAGGTCAAAAGGTAGTGCTTCTGATTCAGTACAGCTATGAGTGAGCTCCCCCTTTGTGAGACATGACGAAGGCTATTTTTACCTTCACCTCAGATTTAGGGAAGCGGGTGGTCCAAGATTTGTGAGGGTCATCCGAACCTACTCTTTCCTCATTTGAGGTCAATTTTTAAAAAGTTACACTGGATGCATATTTTCAACTGCATAAATCTTCTCTCTCTCTCTCTCTCTCTTCTCTCTCTCTCTCTCTCTCTCTCTCACACACACACACACACACACACACACATACACATACAAACATGCAGAGAGAGAGATAGAGAGAGAGAGGGAGAGAGACTCAAAGTCAGAGAGAGAGAGAGAGACAGAGCGAGAGAGATGGAGAGAGAGAGAAGATGGAAGGCAGAGAATTAACTGAATTGTTACAAAACAATTGTTTTAATGAATACAGCATTTAGATTGACCTAAAAGTTAGATAGTATAGTGCAGATTGGTAAAATGTAACTTTAAAGAGCATTGTGATTTATAGTAAAATGTGACTTTTAAGAGTAATGTGATTTACTGAATAAAGTTTGAAGTGGTTATTAGTTTCTTAATGGCAAGTGAAGTTTGGGGACCCTTTGTCGGCAAAACGGTTCTAGATATTAATTATCCTCCTCCTTGATATAGACTTCAAATTGGTGTCAATGCACAAAATTTGTTTTTAACTCATGTCATCAAAGTAGAGGCAATGATACTGGGAAAGTGCTGCAGTCCAAAACTGCTGTGAGTCTGATTTTATTTTTTCTGGAGAAGGATCTGGTTTCTTTGCTACTCTTTTTCCTCTTAGTGGTGATGGACAGTGAAATACTGTCTAGAAGAAGCCATCTTATTGGGTGTAAACTTTGATAATGGCCCAATGGTCTAATCAAATACTTCATTTTAAAAAAGACTTTGGCCTAGTGAAACAGGCTGCAGACCTTTTGTTGATGATCTGCTTGCAATGCACAGAGACAGGCAATGTCAGGGTGCAAAAGAAAACTCCAAGCATCTCAGTTCTAAACTTCCAGTGCCTCCCTATATAAACAGTCATTCATGCAAGCTTTGATGATGAAGGTGAACAGATGCACTAAATGAGTTAGATAGAGGATGAAAGTCACACAGTCCAAAAATTTACAGAAGGTATTTTCGACTCTTAATGCATAAAATAAGTGAATTTATACATGAATAAGGTGCACTGAAAGGAACTGTTTTGGATTTTGATCTTGGATTTTCACATTCTTAAAAACATAATGAACTAATCACCTATCTCTTGGAACTGAAAACCAAAGCAGGATTTATATCATACAATGTGGACATCCATGGCACTAGGAAATGGCTGTAGGACACAGGAAGCAATCAATTGGCAAGGTGTGGTTTCTTTGTAGGCCTAACTTTTGACATGAACAGTTGTACTGGTGAGCAAAACATAAGCAAAGTGTTGCCAAAGAAAAAGAAAATTGCAGAAAATATCTGGCAATAATGTCAGTCATCAAGTATGAGTTAGATTTACAATGGTAATGTGCACAGCAGTGGTGGTTCCTTTCAGAACACAGTGCCTTTTTTCAGTCTGCTAGTGATCTGGCCTAACTATTCACATACCCTTCAAAGTTCATAAGACTTACGTGCAATAATGATTGGTGAGTGATAAGCTTGCTGTGTGAAAGGCTGGCAAGTCTACAGTGATTCACAAACTGTGCTGTAAACTTCAATTGTATGGAATTACGTTGTTATGTTAAGCACTGTAGAATTAGGGAAATAACACATAAAGCAAATCAGATTGGTTGTTATATTGAAATGATTGGATCAGTGTTGCATAATTCAAATTTTCCTGAGGGTACTATGTCATGACAACATGGCTTTGGGTGCTGTCTTTCAGCAGCATGTTTTCAGCTGGCCTGTCTTGTATATGCTACGCTTCGAAATAAAATCACATAGCAATGGAAAAACCCTTTTGGTTTAATACTGATCATTGCTATTTCCAATAGTATTTAGCAAATATTTGTAGTCATTGATAAAGACTGATTTTGGTTTTGTTAAAGCATGCGTGGAGTTTAGGTCATTTACTCCCCAGAAATTTATGGAAATGAAAGTAACTTGCAACAAGACTTAAAAAAAAAAAAAAACAGGTACATCAAAATCCAAGAAGAAATAGTTTTCCTTCCATTTCCTTTGTGTACATCAGAAATCGATTTTTATAACTGATAAACCATAATGCAGAATTAATGC
>CM065724.1:58832445-58882445 GCA_033310375.1 Conus canariensis
AAATGGCAGAACGAAAAGTGAAACTGGAGAAGGATTCAGAGAAAGGTGAAAAAAACAGAAAGCATTGACTGAAAGGTGAAGATGAGAAGGCTTGACTGAAAGGTGAAGAAGGGGAAGGATGAAAACTGAAAAGTTGGGAGAGGACTGACAGAAAAGTGAAGATGAGGAAGTATTGACCGAAAGCTGAAAACAAGCAGGATTAACAGGAAAGCGAATTTAGGGAATGACTGACAGAAAGTCACCGGAGGGAAAGCTGTAGAAGGGAAAACAGTAAGAAGGGAAAGAACTGACAGAAATGTAGAATGGGAAAGAACTGGCAGAAAGCTGAAGATGTGAAGGATTAATCGAAAGATGGAAATAGGGAAGGATTGAAAACAAATATATATATATATATATATATATATATATATATATATATATATATCGAGAAGGATTGACAGAAAAGTTATATATGGAAGGACTGATATAAATGTGAAGATGTACTTGGATTGACAGGAAGCCAAAGGTGGGAAAAGGATTGACAGAAATATAGAGATAGGGATGAATGAACAGAAATTTGAAGAACTCATGGGTGTAAAGAAGATAATGGAAAATCAGGAATGCAGTATCAATGCTGAGAGAGTATATAAATGGGAATGTGCTTAAAGCAGACAAGACAATAATCTGGGCATTGTTCGTATTTCACACAAGATGCTGTATGTATTGCAAACAGTCCAGAAGTCATGCCAGCCTTGAACGTTGAAGGATGTCTTGCAGGCAAAAGATTTAATAACCACAGTAGCAGTATGAAAAAATATGTTGCAATGGAAGTAACAGTATGAACTACGGTGGTGATCACTTGGTACTTAAAGGTTCACAGCTTAGGAAACTGATATTTTCTTTCGTTTTGTTTTTTTAAATTACTAACTGAAAGCTGTCAGATCTCTTTTTTGGATGCTTTGCTGTCCACATGGCTTAGCAGATATCAGTCAGTCTTTATGCGGTTGTGCTTTCTTGATGAAACTGAAGCTGTTCCGCTATAATTTTTGTATTAATTCAGACTGTTTAGTACCTATCATAGACTTGACCCATGTGTGATGGCTAGAACTGAAGAGTCAGATAGCACGGAAGATGGTGGAGATCGAGGGAGTACAGCGGGAGGTGGACACGTGGACACAGTTCCGCGATGTGGGCAGTCACACTCAGCAGACGCACATCACCGTTTTGGAGCAGGAACTCAGGGATATGCAGAACTCCTTTGATGAAATGTCCAGTGAGTGCTCTTCCTGCATGACTTTCTATAGGGATGCTAAATGTCTGTGTAAATGACTTGTTCATGAATGTTTATTCCAGAACGTGGATGATTTCTAAGGGATCAGCTGAAAAAAGAGTTAAGGGACAGGAAAAAGTACTATGCTGCATCAACACTTTTGAAAGAAATGTGAGGATGAATGGGATTACCATTCCATCCCCCTAACTCCACTCAACCTCCCATCTATGTATGTGGGAAGAATGTTGTAAAGAAAAGTGTGACTGTGTATAGGGAGAATCTGGGGAAGAAAAGAGTGATAGCATGTGGGAAGAATGTTGTGAAGAAAAGTGTGGTTGTGTATAGGAAGAATGTAATGAAGAAAAGTGTGATTTTGTATAGAGAGAATGTGAAGAAAAGTGTAATTTTGTGTACAGAGAATGTGAAGATAAGTGTCAATTTGTATAGAGAGAATGTGAAGAAAAGTGTAATTTTGTATAAAGAGAATGTGGAGAAAAGTGTAATTTTGTATAGGGAGAATGTGAAGAAAAGTGTAATTTTGTATAAAGAGAATGTGAAGAAAAGTGTAATTTTATATAGGGAGAATGTGAAGAAAAGTGTAATTTTATATAGGGAGAATGTGAAGAAAAGTGTAATTTTGTATAAAGAGAATGTGAAGAAAAGTGTAATTTTGTATAAAGAGAATGTGAAGAAAAGTGTAATTTTGTATAGGGAGAATGCGAAGAAAAGTGTAATTTTGTATGGGGAGACTGTTGTGAAGAAAAGTGTAATTCTGCATTGAGAGAATGTGAAGAAAAGTGTAATTTTGTATGGGGAAACTGTTGTTAAGAAAAGTGTAATTCTGCATTGAGAGAATGTGAAGAAAAGTGTAATTTTGTATAGGGAGAATGCAAAGAAAAGTGTAGTTTTGTATAGGGAGACTGTTGTGAAGAAAAGTAATTTTGTGTAGGGAGAATGTTATGAAGAAAAGTGTAATTTTGTACAGAGGGAATGTGAAGAAAAGTGTAATTTTGTATAAGGAGATTGTTGTGAAGAGAAGTATGAGTATAGGGAGAATGTTGTGAAGAAAAGTGTAATTTTGTATAGGGAGAATGTTGTGAAGAGAAGTGTGGTTGAGTATAGGGAGAATGTTGTGAAGAAAAGTGTAATTTTGTATAGGGAGAATGTTGTGAAGAGAAGTGTGGTTGAGTACAGGGAGAATGTTGTGAAGAAAAGTGTAATTTTGTATAGGGAGAATGTTGTGAAGAGAAGTGTGGTTGAGTACAGGGAGAATGTTGTGAAGAAAAGTGTAATTTTGTATAGGGAGAATGTTGTGAAGAAAAGTGTAATTTTGTATAGGGAGAATGTTGTGAAGAAAAGTCTGGTTGAGTGTAGGGAGAATGTTGTGAAGAAAAGTGTAATTTTGTATAGGGAGAATGTTGTGAAGAAAAGTGTAATTTTGTATAGGGAGAATGTTGTGAAGAAAAGTCTGGGTGAGTGTAGGGAGAATGTTGTGAAGAAAAGTGTAATTTTGTATAGGGAGAATGTTGTGAAGAAAAGTCTGGTTGAGTGTAGGGAGAATGTTGTGAAGAAAAGTGTAATTTTGTATAGGGAGAATGTTGTGAAGAAAAGTGTAATCTTTTTATAGGGAGAATGTTGTGAAGAAAATTATAGCATGTAGGAAGAATGAGATGGAGAAAAATGTGAACCTGTGTAAGAAGAATGTTGTGGAAGAAAGCGTGATAGCATGCAGGAAAGAATATTATGAAGAAAAGTCTGATTGTGTTCAGGGAAAATGTTATGAAGAGTGGAGTGATTGTGCCCAAGGAGAAAGTTGTGAGAAGAAAACTTGATATCATGTAGTCAAAAAGATATGAATAAAAGTGTGATTGTGTTGAGAGAATGTTCTGAAGAAAAAAGTGATAAGCGTTTTTAAGAAAAGCAAGACAGTGTGTTTGGAGTCGTAGGAAAAAGTCAGTGTGTGTGAAGAAAATGCAGAAAGCTGAGGTGAAAAGTGAAAATTGAGAGAAAGTTGGTAGTGGTGAAAAGCGATCGCACGTAGGGAGAAAGTTGCGAAAACCAGTGTGATCGTATGTGCCAGCTCACCTGCACCAGAACCTGCTGAAGACCAAGGCAGAGATAGAGAAGTACACAGATGAAACGCTGGCCCAACAGAAAGACAAAGCCTCTGATGTGAGATGATGCTTGTCTGTCTCTGTCTACATCTCTTTCTGTTTGTCGTGTGTGTGTGTCGGACTGGCTATTGCTTACTCACAGTTTTCTCATCTTTCTTTTTCTTGTGTGTGTGTGTGTGTGCACGTGCGCGCGCGCGTGTATATGTGTGTGCGCACGTGTGCATGTGTGTGTATGTGCTAATGTGTGTGTGTGTGTGTGTGTGTGTGTGCGCGCGCAAATGTGTGTGTGTGTGTGTGTGTGTGTGTGTGTGTGTGTGCAAATGTGTGTCTATATGTACATATGTTTGTTCAATGTGTACATGTATATGATCATAGAAAGAGAGAGGGGGGAGGGAGGGAAGGAGAGAGTGAGGGAAAGAGGGAGATTTCGGATTCAGATTGTATATTCACACAGGCCTAGGCCCCTTGTGAAGGGGTATGGACACAGAACATTTGAAACAAATGTATGTGACATGTAACAAAGTATATCAAATTAAGCCAAATCATTTGTATCCTTTAAGAGGTAGCTATTTCTCTAATTTTAAATGCCTTATACAAAAATAACGAAAGATTTTGAACAAATTTTGTTGAAGTTGACAACATCAATAGGGTCAATCTAAACAGGGAAGGTTGTCTATAGAATTTCGGCTTAATCAGTTCATTTCTAATGTCCATGAGGGTTGGACAACAAAGAACAAAATGCATCTCATTTTCTTGTGACACTTCACAAAGAGGACAAAGCATATCATTGCATCAACATCGGTTTTGTATCAAAATTTATGTATTGCTAAATCCGATATTCCAAGTCTAAATTTTGCCACTATATGTTTTTAAAGTGTCTATTCATTTCTTAAGTTATGTAAGGTTTCAGATCATGAGAATTACTAAAATATCTTTAAAAATTAAACCTTTTACTATCATGCACATGATTTAACCATTTTTGCCAATGCAGTCAACTAGTTGTTGACGAAAACAACTTATAAACTGTTTAACATTTCCAACACACTGATTCAGCCATACAAAACCAAAACCCTATTCAAAAAGACTCATACGTACTTTACTAGACCAGTTATTTTTTCCTCTAGAATCAAGATCATAAAGCATATTATAAGCTTTACGAGGTATTCTGTACTCTTCCATGTGAAGAGAGAGAGAGAGAGAGAGAGAGAGAGAGAGAGAGAGAGAGATTATCATGCACAAAGATTATTCTGTTTTTTTTATCTTGTGGTTCATGATCATCACTTTTACATATAAAGTAATATGCCTCCACACTTTACATATTAATAGAAGCACATGTTAGGCCATTTCTAGGTATATTTTACATAAATACATACACATATGCAAGCACACACTTACATATGGGTGTTTGCACACACCACACACACACACACACACACACACACACACACAAACACACACCACACACACACACACACACACACACACACACACACACACACAACACACACACACACACACTCACACACACATATAGACTGCACCTTGGCTAGCATGTTTGCCTGAATGTTACAGAAAGCCATGGCTCAGTTGGACAAGAACGATCGTCAGGAGGTCCTAGATAATGACTGGCTGAAGAAAGAGGTACGCTTTGAATCAAGTCGTAGAAAATGTTTAGTCGTAAAGAGAGCTATACACATTAAAGCAGGTCTTGATAATAAATGAAGAAATAAAGAGATACACACTTAATGTGGTTTTAGATAATGACTGATCAGCGAAAGATAGACACTTAGACACTTTAACACGTCTTATAGATCATGGCTGATGATAGACAGAGATGTACTCTTTAAGGTCTTTGGTAATAATAATAATAATAATGAATACTTATATAGCGCCTATTCTTGGCTAGAGACCAAGCTCTAAGTGCTTTACAATCCACACTTGTTTACACAACGGGCTGCCTACCTGGGTAGTGCCGACTGAAGAGCTGCCAGCTGGCGCTTCATTCAGTCATTTCCCATGTCATCCAGTCAATATCGTCCAATATCGTTCTCTCAGTATCCTTACTTCCTCCATTCTTTCAATTTCTCACGCAGGGTGCATGCTATGTGTAACGTGTCATCCATACCAACGGCCAAACTGGCCTTCTCTTCCGAAAGTTGGTGATGGGATTTTACGTGTGTGCAAGGTGTTATGCGTGCGTTCACACATGGAACCTCGGTTTATAGTCTCATTCGAAGGACTGTATGGGGAATGGAGTCAGAACCAATGTTAACCCCGAGGGAAAAATCCTCCTGTACCGAAATTTGAACCCGTAACCTCAGGATCACGAGTCCGGCGCTCTACCAACTGAGCTATTCCGGCTGGTAATGATGAATGGCACTTAATTAGGTTTTAGATAATGGCTGTTGAGAGACAGAGATGTACACTTGATAAACTCCTTGGGAATGATGGATGAATGAAGAGAGAGGTTTTACTCAGTGTAGCTTAAACTCTGATGCCTTAATTAATTGCATTGTTATGGCCCCTTCTGAACGTAGAGTATGATAATAACGATGTATACCTTTAGACAACATTGCATGGTTAGACAAGTTGCAGACAGCTAAGTATGCTAAGAAGACACAGTGGTTATGATGATTGGGTTCATGCCACTGAGCATAGCTACTCTCTTTTTATTCCCTCTTTGACACTGCACTGAGCTGGCTCACTCCCTCTTTGACATTCCATGGTGATGGCTCACTCCCTCTTTGACATTCCATGGTGATGGCCTTCTCCCTCTTTGACATTCCATGGTGATGGCCCACTCCCTCTTTGACATTCCATGGTGATGGCTCACTCCCTCTTTGATATTCCATGGTGATGGCCACTCCCTCTTTGACATTCCATGGTGATGGCCCACTCCCTCTTTGACATTCCATGGTGATGGCTCACTCCCTCTTTGACATTCCATGGTGATGGCTCACTCCCTCTTTGACATTCCATGGTGATGGCCCACTCCCTCTTTGACATTCCATGGTGATGGCCCACTCCCTCTTTGACATTCCATGGTGATGGCTCACTCCCTCTTTGACATTCCATGGTGATGGCCCACTCCCTCTTTGACATTCCATGGTGATGGCTCACTCCCTCTTTGACATTCCATGGTGATGGCCCACTCCCTCTTTGACATTCCATGGTGATGGCCCACTCCCTCTTTGACATTCCATGGTGATGGCCCACTCCCTCTTTGACATTCCATGGTGATGGCTCACTCCCATGACATTCCATGATGATGGCCCACTCCCTCTTTGACATTCCATGGTGATGGCCCACTCCCTCTTTGACATTCCATGGTGATGGCCCACTCCCTCTTTGACATTCCATGGTGATGGCCCACTCCCTCTTTGACATTCCATGGTGATGGCCACTCCCTCTTTGACATTCCATGGTGATGGCCCACTCCCCCTTTGACATTCCATGGTGATGGCCTTCTCCCTCTTTGACATTCCATGGTGATGGCCTTCTCCCTCTTTGACATTCCATTGTGATGGCCCACTCCCTCTTTGATATTCCATGGTGATGGCTCACTCCCTCTTTGACATTCCATGGTGATGGCCCACTCCCTCTTTGACATTCCATGGTGATGGCCCACTCCTTCTTTGACATTCCATGATGATGGCCCACTCCCTCTTTGACACTTCATGGTGATGGCCCACTCCCTTTTTGACATTCCATGGTGATGGCCCACTCCCTCTTCGACATTCCATTATGATGGCCTTCTCCTTTGACATTCCATGGTGATGGCCACTCCCTCTTTGACATTCCATGGTGATGGCCCACTCCCTCTTTGACATTCCATGGTGATGGCCACTCCCTCTTTGACATTCTATTGTGATTGCCCACTCCCTCTTTGACATTCCATGGTGATGGCCACTCCCTCTTTGACATTCCAAGGAGATGGCCCACTCCCTCTTTGACTATTCCAAGGAGATGGCCACTCCCTCTTTGATATTCCATGGAGATGGCCACTCCCTCTTTGATATTCCATGGAGATGGCCACTCCCTCTTTGATATTCCATGGAGATGGCCACTCCCTCTTTGATATTCCATGGAGATGGCCTTCTCCTCTTTGATATTCCATGGAGATGGCCACTCCCTCTTTGATATTCCATGGAGATGGCCACTCCCTCTTTGACATTCCATGGAGATGGCCCTCTCCTCTTTGACATTCCATGGAGATGGCCACTCCCTCTTTGACATTCCATGGAGATGGCCACTCCCTCTTTGACATTCCATGGAGATGGCCACTCCCTCTTTGACATTCCATGGAGATGGCCACTCCCTCTTTGACATTCCATGGAGATGGCCACTCCCTCTTTGACATTCCATGGAGATGGCCACTCCCTCTTTGACATTCCATGGAGATGGCCACTCCCTCTTTGACATTCCATGGAGATGGCCACTCCCTCTTTGACATTCCATGGAGATGGCCACTCCCTCTTTGATATTCCATGGAGATGGCCACTCCCTCTTTGACATTCCATGGAGATGGCCACTCCCTCTTTGATATTCCATGGAGATGGCCACTCCCTCTTTGACATTCCATGGAGATGGCCACTCCCTCTTTGACATTCCATGGAGATGGCCACTCCCTCTTTGACATTCCATGGAGATGGCACCCTTGATCCATGGATGGCCACTCCTCTTTGACATTCCATGGTGATGGCCACTCCCTCTTTGATATTCCATGGAGATGGCCACTCCCTCTTTGACATTCCATGGTGATGGCCACTCCCTCTTTGAATTTCATGGTGATGGCCACTCCCTCTTTGACATTTCATGGTGATGGCCACTCCTTCTTTGACATTTCATGGTGATGGCCTTCCCCTCTAACATTCCATGGTGATGGCCCACTCCCTCTTTGACATTCCATTGTGATGGCCTTCTCCCTCTTGACATTCCATTGTGATGGCCCACTCCCTCTTTGACATTCCATGTGATGGCCACCCCCTCTTTGACATTCCACTGTGTGGCCCACTCTCTATCTGTAGTTTACATTCCATTGTGATGGCCCACTCTCTCTTAGACATTCCATTGTGCTGGCCCACCTCTTGACATTCCCTGGTGGCCACTCTTCTTAGACATTCCATTGTGCTGGCCCACTCTCTCTTAGACATTCCACTGAGCTAGCCCACTCTCTTTTAGACATTCCACTGTGCTGGCCCACTCTCTCTTAGACATTCCACTGTGCTGGCCCACTCTCTCTTAGACATTCCACTGAGCTAGCCCACTCTCTCTTTGACATTCCACTGTGCTGGCCCACTCTCTTAGACATTCAACTGTGCTGGCCCACTCTCTCTTAGACATTCCACTGTGCTGGCCCATTCTCTCTTTGACATATCACAGTATGGCTGTTGTTTTCACTGTGAGTATTATACATAAATACACTACTTTGATTGCTCTTTATGGGAGAAAACAGGCCTGGCAAACCTAGTTGAAGCATTGAGCAATGATGACACCTCATGCTTTCATTTCTCACAAATGTTTGGCACATCAGGTTTATTCCTACAGTAAATAATGTTGCTTTTTCCCCTGCTCTGGGTGTGCCTCTGAATTCCTGTGCTGGAATTATTGTTCAGGTTCAGATCCATCGTGGGGAGACAGCCAAGGTGAGGGAGAGGGTGGAAGACCTGGAACGCACCAATCTGGAGATGATGAGCAAGCTGTTTGAGTGCACTGTGGAGGACCTCAAAGTGTCCAGGTGAGTGGATGTCAAAAATATTCAAGTGAGAATGGAGGATCATTTTGAAAGTGTCCAGGTATGAGAACCTCAGAGAGTCCTGTTGAATGCGCTGTGGTCTTCAAATTGTCCAGTTGTGAGGATATCAAAATATCAAAGAATAAGGAAATGAAGCTATCCAGGCGATTGCACTCTGGAGATCCACAAAGCATCCAAGAGTGAGGATCTCAAAATATCCTCGTGAGTCACTGTGGAGAACCTTAAGCATCCAGGTGTGAAGATCTTTAAAGTCTCCAGGTGTGAAGATCTTGACCCTTTTTTCTCTTCTAAAATTAAAAGTCTGGTCAGCCTTTCTGTTTGGCCAGTTTGGATTGATCTGTTCAGTTCAGTGGTTTATTTAATGTCTTTTCGTCGCCACATGATATTAATGGGTTGATCTGTTTGGACAGAAAAATCTGTTTGGACAGAAAAATTACCTCATTTAAACCTTAATATTCTAAAAAATTCTTGCCAAGAGGTTAACAGTTTGACCTGTCTGTTGCAAAATTATGTGAGGCACTTTCAGATTGTTGAATCTTAGACAAATTCAAACATGTTTTTTTTTCTTTGCATAACTCCGTTTTTGAATGTCAGCATAAAGCACATACTGATTGTGTGAATCATTTAGCCAACTTTGTATGCTTATGAGGAATGAAGTTCTGTTTAAGTTACCTTCCTTTCAGTTGAATGCATATCTATGAGCGGATGACTTTGTTTGAGTTATCATGCTACATCACCTGAATGCTACTTTGGCACAGATAGAGAATGATTTTCTGTGGCACCCGAACAGCGTTTGGGTTTGAGTTGAATGTGTTAAAGAATCATGTGAGTCATGGTAGAAGACTTCAGAATATCCGCTTGCATGGATTTCAAAGAATCCAAGTGTCAAGATCTCAAACCAAGCAAGTGTAATGACCTTGAGTCTTCAAGTGTGAGGACCTAGGAGCATCCAGATGTGAGGATATCAGAGTATCCAGGTGAATGTATCTAAGTATCAAATGAGTGCATCTCTGGGTATCCAGGTGAGTAGATTCCATGGTATCAAGGTTTAGTGTGTCTCGAAATTATCAGATGGGTGCACTCTGGAGGACTTCAAGTTATCCTGGTGTGCAGAATTCATTGTATATAAGTAAAGCAGTGAAGGAGCAACAATTTGGTGTGAATTATCAGAAACTGGAACACATTGTGCTTACAAACTATCCAGTCATATCATTTTTATGTTGTGTGTGTGTGTGTTGTGTGTGTGTGTGGGGGGGGGGGGGGGGGAGTAAGCACCTGTGTATGTGTTGTGTGGTGTGTGTGTGTGTGTGTGTGTGTGTGTGTGTGTGTGTGTGTGTGTGCGTTACTCAGGTACAGATCTTGACAAAATGAGCAATCCTGTCTGTATTTTGTATTCTTGTGGGACTCCCTGTAACTGTAACTTGGCTCCTTGTATGGTGTTTCTGGTAGTTCTTTGAATTTTGTGATTTCTTTTTTTTTTCAAGTCACACACCAAATCTTGACCGTGATATGTTTGTCTCTCTCTTCCTACAAATCTTGACCTACCACCCTAGCATGTATCTATATTTTTCTCCCTTCCTTCCCTTCTATTTGTGTCATCCTGTTTTGTTTCCCATGCTTATTTTAAAAAATCTTTTTCCTTTTTTCCTCAAAAATACTGTTGAAGAATACTAACTTCCAGCTATTAAACTTTCACCTTTTCTCATCTTCCCCTTCTCTCAACCCCTTCCCCCCTCCTGCACCCAGCACACGCCCTCCTCAACAGCCTCCCATCAATAATGCTTGGATTGTTTGGTTGACAGTTGCAATCATGAGATGACCTGAACCTGTTTCAGGAACTTCTACCTAACCCAGTTTGATGAGTTGGAAAACCTTGAGAGGAACGGCATCCTGGAAATGGACCTGTCCCAATTGTCCCCCCATGATCCAGACACAGATTCACTGGCATCGATGGCCATCAAAAAGAGTAAGAACTCTTCTTGGCTGTTCTGTCCCAGATGGATGACTATATGGCTGAAATTGTGAGAATAACTGTACATACGAGAACATCTGAGAATATTTGTGTGTGTGTGCGTGATAAATTTGTTCTGTTCTGGTTATTTCTTCCCTGCTCCAATTTTCACATCCTGCTCAAAATGACAGAGAATACCTGCAACAGGTTTGTTTCTGTTGAAAATGTAGACAGGCACTTGATTTTGCCATCACACTGGCCTGAACTGGAAAAAAAATTCTGATCTTAAAATAAAACGTTGCAAGGTAACATTCTGATTTCATCTCCTTGATAAACAATGAGAATGATACATTTAAGTTTGAATTTCCTGTACACTACATTCATTTATGTTTTTGCACAAGTCAGCTCCTGTTTGTTGTAGACACTGGTAATGTTGGTTAGTCATTTTGGCAACACTGTCAAAAGGAGTGTGAAACTGGAAGAGGTCCAGTCGTGTGCAGTCCGTGCTGCCTTGTTGAGGTATGGGATGGCCTGAACCCACAGTCTTGCAACTGCCAGAGAACGATGCTCACCACTGCGCCATGGTTGGCTCATGAAAACGTGTGAGAGCGTTGATGACATTGTGGTGCTGAACAGATTGTTGCCATTATTTTGGTTTTGGGTTGAAAGATAGACATCGTATTGTCTCTTGTCTCTGTACGAAATAACGACATCAGTCATCAGAAACTGGGGTGCTTTGATGCAACAATAAAATGGAAGTGAACGTATAACGATTGTCATCAACCCAGAGTGACAGACAGTCATGGTATCTTTCTGAGTGTTGTTGCCGTTTCTCTTAAAGACAGAGCAGTAGATTGTGATCTTGTTTTGTGTGTTTAAACTGCACACTGTACAATCTGTAAACTTCATGTATTGGCTGCCGCTGGTGTACCTTGACATACTGACCTCTTTCTTTCTTCTTTTATTTGAAGGGAAAGGAAGGAGGGGGCGTGTGTTTGCGTGCATGCCATGACCTCCACACACAGACCATCGTCATCACAACTGAACTCCTTATCCATATGTCACCGCCTCAGTTTGGAATTCATTGATACACATCATACAAATTCCATGGCCATTACTGCAGTCAGAATGACATACTGGACGCTTATTGAGAGGTTTTGTCCTGAAGCTTTAGGTTAAGTTGTCTCTACAGTGCATGATCAATAGGAGATTGACTGTGGGCAAGTATGGTCTGTCCTAAAAACAAATAAACAACCAAGAATAAATGCTGAAATAAAAAAAAAGAAGAGAGTTGTGGACTCGCAGCTCTATTTTACGCACAAGAAACAAAACAGGATGATTCTATGCATAGGAATCAAAGCGGGACAATTTACATGCAGGAAACAAAACAGGATGATACTATGCATAGGAATTAAAGCGGGCAATTTTACATGCAGGAAACAAAACAGGATGATACTATGCATAGGAATCAAAGCAGGACAATTTTACATGCAGGAAACAAAACAGGATGATGCTATGCATAGGAATCAAAGCAGGACAATTTTACATGCAGGAAACAAAACAGGATGATACTATGCATAGGAATCAATACGGGACAATTTTACATGCAGGAAACAAAACAGGATGATACTATGCATAGGAATCAAAGCAGGACAATTTTACATGCAGGAAACAAAACAGGATGATACTATGCATAGAAATCAAAGCAGGACAATTTTGCATGCAGGAAACAAAACAAGATGATTTTATGCATAGGAATCAAAGCAGGACAATTTTGCATGCAGGAAACAAAACAGGATGATTCTATGCATAGGAATCACAGCGGGACAATTTTGCATGCAGGAAACAAAACAGGATGATTCTATGCATAGGAATCACAGCGGGACAATTTTGCATGCAGGAAACAAAACAGGATAATTCTATGCATAGGAATCACAGCGGGACAATTTTGCATGCAGGAAACAAAACAGGATGATTCTATGCATAGGAATCACAGCGGGACAATTTTGCATGCAGGAAACAAAACAGGATGATTCTATGTGCAGGAACAAAAACAGGGATGGTTTTATATTCAGGAAACAAAAACAGGGATAATTTTAGATAGCAGACACAAACAGGGGATGATTTTATGTGCAGGAAGCAAAAATGAAATGATTTTATATGTAGAAAACAAAATGTATACTGTTATGCACATAAAGCTTTCATGATGAAAATTAGGCAACAGAACTATTGAATGTACAGAATGGAATAATTTTATGCACAGGAATCAAAATAGGACAATTTTATTTTCCGGAAACCAAATTTCATGATTTTATGTAAAGAATACAAAACAACAAAAAAAATGTAATTGCAGGAAACAAAGATGGAGGACAGTTTTGTCCACATGTTAAAAAGAGAGAGAGAGATTTTATGTGCAGGACACAAAATGTTTCCTGTGCATCAAATAACTTTTTAAATCTATTATCACCTCTTTTCATTTTATTGTTTGCAGTACATGTTCCTTGATGTCTTTGCCTATAGCACATAAAGAGAGAACTGTAGTTATTACTGCTGTTTACTATCCATACCGTGTATCTCTTGTAGTAGTTGGTGTGTGTGTGTGTGTGTGTGTGTGTGTGTGTGTGTCTGTGTCTGTGTGTGTCTGTGTGTTGCTGTTGTTGTTGTTGGTGTGTGTGTGTGTGTGTGTGTGTGTGTGTGTGTGTGTGTTGCCGTGTGACTTGACATGTAGATGCTGTTGTTGAGGTAAAACACCATTGGTTAATGTACATGATGAGCTGAAGTCAGTGGTGTGGGCTCACAGGTACCCGGCCAAGGAGTGCCACCCAGAAAGCCGTGGAGGACAAAGTCTTCTCACTCCATAGCCAGTCTGTTAATACGCTGTCTGAAGGTGGGTTCATGTCCATTCATGTTGGCTGTCATTTGGGTTTTTTTATATTCAGTCTCATCCTCCACCTCCCCCCCCCTCCACCCCCCCCCCCCCCCCTCGCTCCCTTCATGCTGCTCATCCGGCCTCCTCATACCCTGGCACACCCCCGGCTTATTTTGTTGTTAGCCACAGCATTGACAGTCCTCAGGGAGCGGTCGAAATCAGATCCTCATGAAGCATCCCCAGAGGAGACACTGGATTGCTGCCTGTTTAGGTCAGTTGTGCTGGTTCAAACGTAGTGTAAGCTAGACGGGGCTTGCGAAGCCCCAAGTGATGATGGCCAGAGAGTGAGCATCCTGCTCCTTTTGGAGGGAGACCACAGCCTTCCTTTGACAACAGGCTCCATCAGTCTGCCAGCGCTGAGAACTTTTATGTGAAGTCACTACAGACATGGATATGGAAGGGGAGTTGAAAATGAGGTCACCACGAGAGGAGGGTTGAATGACCACAGAATCTGAGCCCCCCCCCTTCTTTTACCTCTGCTATAGAGGTTACATTTTTACCTACATTTGTTTGTTTGTGTGTCTGTCTGTTAACAAGACTGAACAAAAACTATTGAACTGATTGGTACAAAAATGGAGAGTGGCCCAAGGTTAAACAATTGAACTGATTGATACAAAAATGGAGAGTGACCCAAGGTTAAACTATTGAACTGATTGGTACAAAAATGGAGAGTGACCCAAGGTTAAACTATTGAACTGATTGGTACAAAAATGGAGAGTGGCCCAAGGTTAAACTATTGAACTGATTGGTACAAAAATGGAGAGTGGCCCAAGGTTAAACTATTGAACTGATTGGTACAAAATGGAGAGTGGCCCAAGAACAAACCTTTGAATTGTGGTATGGATCGTTAGTGTGGATCCAGATCGACGGGCAGGTCCGGGATCCCTTCAGCAGTATTACGCAAAAACTACCAATCCAGTTTTAGCAAATGTTAGTTGAAAGATGGAACCTGGGCCAAAAGGAGACCATTAGATTTTAGTGCAGATCCATGTCACCTGTCCAGATCAAACGGCAGATGTCTGCACTCTCCTGTTTGTCGTTCTAATTGTTATTAGCCCTTAGACGGCTTGACAATTGTTGCCCCTTTTGAATTCATATATGTCGGAGGAAAAGCTGAATTTCTGTTCAATCCTTCTGTTGTGAAAAGGAAAAACACCAACCAGTCCACATGCACTCTCGCAGTGTTACTGTCCACATGACCACTGAATAAAGGAAATGCTTGCGCCACATCCTCCGCATGGAACAACCACATATCGAAGACACTTTTCTGATGCCAATTCAAGATATATGCCCCAGAGAAAGTCAGTTAATTGTCTATAGACTTGGCTCCAAGGCAAACACAGAAACATCTACTTTACCTATGCAAGTATTAAGAGAGCTGTGATCAGAAAGCCATAAGTTCATACAATGTCTGAGCCTGGCTACTGACAAGGGGAGGTGGGGGATTCAACTGCCATCAGAATTCCATCACACTGCAGTTTGGTCTCATTGGTGTATTACAATTTATGTCAATCAATTAGTAGCTGACTGACTGAAGTGTTCTGGAACACTCCCACCTTTCTTTTGTTGAGAAACTGTGTGACCAAGTTGCTACGTGTGAGGCATGTACTTCGGAATCTGACAGAGCAAAAACTGCTGTGTGTGCACTCCATGTGCCGGTAGCGTGGATGAAAATGACTGGGGATGATAGTGTGGAGTTCCATTCGGGTCTGAGACTACATGACAGGGTTGTTTCATTTCATACTTTATATCTTGGTGTTAGCTAGACCCGAGAGAAATATACACTTGTACTGCTGGTCAGAAAATGTGAGCAAAACTGTCAGGGACACATCCATTAAGTTGATGAAACTCAACTGTGTTTTCAGGTTAGTTCATTGCACACTCAACAATGGTGGGTAGGATCAGAAAAAGCTTACAAAGGTCATTATAATATCTTCAACAGTTATGGTGATTCTTTAAACTGGTAAGCCTTCTAGCAGCAGTGATACTAACTACTGCACACTGTTGGTTTGTGAACTGGGGGCATTTCACTTCTTAGAAAAATTCATTAGCTGGCTGGTACTGGCTACTTGATTCACTTGGAACTGTTAAACTTGTGATCAATGAATATTTGATCTTTCTTCTATGATGCAAATACTCTGTTCAGGTAGAAGAGATGGAATGGTCATTTAATTCTTCTCAGATGAGCTGATGTTTTCATCTTGATGAAGAAGTTGGTTCTGTGACAGATAAGATGGCGATTTGTTTTCACACTACTTCCTCAACCAAGGTGAAGATCTATTCACATTTCATGTATTCAGTGATTTGCTTACCCTTCAAATTACAGCACTTTTTGATAAAGATTTTCATTTGATCTGTTAAATGATGAGAAAAAAACAGAATTGAGATGTAAATGTTAAAATTGATATAATGTTGACTGGATTTGGGATTTTTTTGTTTTTGTTTTTCGGATGACATTGAAATACAGCAAAAGCTGTAACTAAATAGCTCTTGAACACAGATGTCATACCTGTAAAGACTTGGGGTTTTTTTTCTTTCATATTTACTTGTTTTAAAAAACAAGTGCCTTATTTGGCAAGAATATCGTCCTTACCAGCCACCGTGGTGAAGTGGTTAGTGTCTCAGACTTCCAGCTGGAAGGTCATGTGTTCAATTCCCATCAATGTCATGTGGGATTTTTCTGCCCCAACCAGCTCCTACCCAGAGTTGAGTTTGCTACGGGCTCAGTTGGGAAGACTGGGACCACACAGTCGAGTTTCATCCACTTAACGGATGCATCTTTGAGAGTGTTGCTCAAACTTCCTGACCAACACTGCAGGTGTCTGTATCCCTCGGGCCTGGTTGACACAGGGATATATTATGAAAGGAAGCATAGAGTACAGCCCTGTCATGCAGTCTCAGACGGGAATGCAAATCTGTAGCATCATCTTCATCCTCATTCTTATCGATCAGCGTAAAAAATGTCTCAAATTCTGTGGCCCTTCATGCCCTGCTCTCATGGTGACCTCAGTTTCAATGTCCTCTCCATGTCTGTGGCCTTTGTTTGATTCTGTCAGCGTCACAGGTATTGGCGAGTCCATGGGGGCTGTTGTTGGACGGAAGGTGGCACCCTCTGGAGGGAGAGCTCACTCATGCCGGCTCTGGGACTAAGCAATTATTGTCGTCAGTAAGGGGCTTAGTAGTTGGTGTCCTGCGTGGGCTGGATCAGAACAGGCACCACTGAACACGACCGAAGTGACTCGGCAGCAGTGCAGTGTCTCCTCTGGTGGGTTGCCTCTTGACAGCTGGACATTGACTGCTCTCTGTGGATTGCCGGTGCGGGGACTACGGCTGGCCGGGCGGGCTGCGTCTGTGGATGGAGTGTCAGAATGAGCGGTGTGGGTGCAATGACACTGATGTGGCACAGAAGAATGGACAGCAAGAAAAAAAAAAGGAAAAAAAAATACCGTCCTTGACTATTAAGATGTTCCAACAAACTTAAAAAAAACCAAAAAAAACCCAAGGAGAGAAGGGAGCTAAATCTAATCCACAACCGTGCCTCAGTAATACTTGGGACTCCCAGAGTGACTTCCCTTTAACTCAATCAAGTCACAGTCAAAATGGACCGGTTTCTCCCTCAGATCACACAATTTTTGGCAATTTTAAAAAAATCGTAAAAAAATTAACCACTTCACCTAGGAGCATGAAACATACGCCATTGGATAGAAGAAACAATATATTCATCAAAAATGTTCACCTTGAGTAAGGAATCTACACAGTTCACATGATGTAAGTAATCCAAAATGATACACATTTGCAGAAAAACAAAAACTTTGCGCACACTGTAATCTACTTCTTCATGCTCTCTATCCTCCTATACAAGTTCAGTTACACTTCTGAGCACTTGGTATGACCTACAGAGAATAGCATATTTATGACAACTGCACAAAACACAAGAATTTGACCACAAAATGCTTGATCCACTCTCGTGTTCCGCACAAACGTACTTCACCTGGGTGCCGCCATGTTCAAAATCGTGTGATTGCGGGAGCTGAGAGTAGGACAATACAAATCCATATAAAACTACTATAGAATACACGAAGAAGGTTCTAAGGGAAGCAACTGCAAGAAAAGGCCCTAAGCTGCCCCTGAACGAGATTTATTGCCCTTTAATAAAAGGTGGTTTGATTTTAAAATCGTCAAACTCTGTCGGAAGTATGCGTCCGACACGCCTTCAAGCGATGTGAACAGTGTCGGAAACCTGCTTCCGACAAGACTCAATTGAGTTAATCACACATCATTTTTGCCAAAGAAACTGAGAGGGAGAGGATAGGGGCAAGTCAGTATGTCCACCTTTGTCTAACATTTAATCTAGCAACTTTTCTGCTGTCATTGAGCCTTCAAGTTTCCCCTATAGCTTCATGTTTGTCTTGGACATTGTCTTCTGTCATTCTTCCATCTGCTTCTGTATTCCATAATTGCCAGTTTTATATATGAAGACCTGATTTTTTGTTTTTCAGTTGGAAAATTTTTGTCTTTGTCAGTACTTTTTTTTACCTCCCAGTAAAAACTCCCACTGTTTAAAGGTTGTCTTTTCTGAAACATTTTTGTTTGGGTCTGTACTTGACTTACCTCCCATTAATGACTGCCTCATTTTAAAGACATGGTTTTACTGGAACATGCTTGTCAATTGTGGCGCAGGGGGAGAATGCATGTGGCTTTGCTGGGGGCATGCATGCGAACAGGGTGAAGGTGGTGTTGAGGCTCTCTCCACATCATGCCAACAGTTCTCCCCATACTTTCTCTTGCTATTTTTGTTTTGTCATTGTCAGACTGAAATGTAACCACCTCACAGCTGATTGCAGCAAGCCAGCTCTGTCAGAGGCAGAACACTCTTTGATTCTTAATCTGCATGTTGTCACAGCATCCACCATTTGTTTCAAGCTCTCAGAGGCAAAAGAAAGAGATTTGAAATCTGCAGCCTGTAACTCCTAACCAAACAATGACACAAGGAGAACAAGTTTATAGGTTCAGTTTAAATCGTGACCAATCCCATTATGATCTCCACTTGGTAAACTGCACGTATGGGTGGAAACTGTTGCATCACAGCATTCCAAGTACCCAGTAACAGTTTTCTGTGTGGCGTGTTGTTCGTATAAAGATGCAAAGTGCGCCACAGAGGCAGCAGATCTGCTTACCAGGAACAGATTCATCCACTCACATTATGTAAATATTAGACTTACTGCCCAATAAAGATGCCTCCCTACAAAGGCGTTTTCTACAGAATGTTTTTTTTTCTTTGTTCTAGATTTACATCCTAGACAGTATTTCCTCTGTTGAAAAACTGTCTTTCCTGGAGCACAATTGTCTTTGCACAAAAATTTACCTCCTAGTAAACACACCTTCCTTTTACAGACATTTTTCTTCCAGGGAACTTTTTTTTTTAATTTTAACTAGATTTAGCTCCCAGCAACAAATCTAAAAACCCATTTTCAAGGACCTGTTCCTTCACACTGATCTGAACTCCAAGCGTCCACTCCCATGCGTAACCTTCATTCTGTATGTGATGATTGAAGGTTAAAAATCCTGGTGGTGAAGACTGGTGGTGAGCAAAGGCCAGTGGTTGTTTTCTTGTCAAGCTCCCTCAGTATGGAACAAACTGCATACAGTTCTATGGCACCGATTCAGTACGTTCCTTTAGATTCAGCTCAAAAACTTATTAGTTTTAAGAAGCCCAAATCATGGCTATCTGTTGTTTTAGATTTCCTTGCATATAAGTACCGGTATGTTCAGTGGAGTGTGTGTGTGTGCGTGTGTGTGTGTGTGTGCTCTCATGCAAGTGTGTATGCAAGGTGTGAGTGCATGTGTGTGTGCAAGCAAATGGAAAGGGGGATGGAAGGGACAGGGTGGGGAAGGTGAAGGAATGGGGACTGACAAGGATAAATTGTGATGAAAGCTAATTTTTCTTCTTTGGTAAAGCACTTTTGAGCAGATAACCTGAATAATGAGCTATATATATTTCTGCAGGTGTTTGGAGGGAGGTCCCCCTGGTGGTGGTGTATCTGTCAAGTATTCTTTTTTGTTCAAAACTTGTTTCAGATGAGGACGAAGGCAGTGACATTTATGAAAGTATGAAGCTGGAGGAGGAAGACTTTGATGTAAGTGTGTGTGTGTGTGTGTGTGTGTGTGTGTGTGCGTGTGCATGTGTGTGTGTGCGGAGAGAGAGAGAGAGAGAGAGAGAGAGAAGAGAGAGAGAGAGAGAGGAGAGAGAGCGGTGCTGAACTATTTGACATGTGGTCACCGTATTGTACTGCAACAGTGGGCATTCACAGAAAGGGAACTGGACAGGTGTGATTCCAAAACTGGTGAGGATTTGGTGTTCTGAAGTTACTAACATGTAGACGAGTATCTGCAGTACAGCACTTGCTGTGCACATTGTTTTGTTTAGCTGTTTACATCGGTGAAATAGCAAGAAGACCTTCCAAGCTAAAGAACCTGACAACTACTTACTAAGTTACAGTCTGTTATTATAAACACCCTCTCCACAAAATATCTGGGGAAAAACATGTCGAGTATTCAAATGTCCTCAGATTGAATCCATGGCAAGTGTCAAAAAATGGCATTTTCCAGTCAAATCTTTGCAAGTTGTATCTTTCCACAAAGTCATTAAGATAATGGATAATAGAATCTTCCGAAATCACAGATTTGATGATTACATCATCCACGTCTGTTTTGTTACTCTGGCACAAGAGATCCACAATGACTTGTGACAAGTTCATGGTAAAGGGACAATTATGTCAGGTACAAAACAGCCTCATCAAGTGGATGATCCTGTGCATGCTCCATTGTGCTTCTTCGCGCAACACTGGCAGACTCTGGAGCTCATTCTGTCATTTCATACCATTTCAGTGAAGAAATAAAACTAAAGAGCAATACATGCAGACAGGTAGGCACACAATCTCGCACACACACATGAACAGACCGATCTCAACACTCATGCCTTGTATAGATTAAAATTGAACTTATGAACTTTACCGATGTGCAAACCTGTCACATCACACACTCATAGAAATTGTTACAAGATTGTCAGTGTCCAGAACCAGTGGAGCTGTAAATGCTGTGTATTTGCTAGACCATATACGCACACACACACACATACACATACACACTAACACGCACACACTTACACACACACACGCATACACAACACTCAGTGACAGAGAGAAGTTACTACCTGTACAGGATTACTTGCGCCTGGGCCCAGTGGAGCTCAAACTGCTGAGCATTGCGGGAGCCTCCATGCCAATCCATCAGACAGAGCGCCCATCCTCGGCAGAAATGGCACTGAAAGACTGCAACCCTGACACCTGGCCGGTCACACAGCCCATGCTGAAAAAGGTCATCACCCCACGACCTTCCTAATCTGTCTAGTGAAACACCAGCCCTCATTATCAACTCCATGCTCTGCTTGATCTGTTTATAACATGCCCCTACATGCCACCTTAACCATTTGCAACAGTACCCAAGACTTTACTGTTCTATTTAAAAGTTTTGTTTTTGTTTATACCCCAGCAATGAAGAAAACTTTTGTCATTGCCTCTTATGTATATAGAGAACGTTCCTTTTGTTGTATTGGTGCATCATGTGTGTGTGTGTGTGGGGGGGGGGGGGGGGGGCATCTTTACTTGAAGATGTTTTAGGTTTATGGGTACTTTCAACGGATTTGAACCGGCAGAGACAATAATTATTAGGAAGACTGGATCCAGACATTCTGCCTAAGGAAATGAAGGTTTATGGATACTTAAATAGATATGGACCAGCACAGACAATATCAACAAGACTCCAGCAGAGTTCTTTTGAAAGCAAACTGCACACTACCTGAAATGACCTGAATTCAAGCTCCAGGCATGCTCCCAACATGCATCCACATCTTTTTTTTTTTACTTGTTTGTTGTCTTTTAAAATGTCCCTATTGGAAAACCACCACCACACACCAAAAATTGGCTCATCAAATGTGTTATGATTTTCTCTTTTTTTGAGTCTTCTGAACTGTGGCCATGATGCTGAAAACCACCATTGTTGCCCCTGACGGTCGATCTTCTGAAGTTCAGGGATGCATAAGGGACTTTTGGTTTTGAAGAAAAAAAATGGCATTCCTCCTGTGTTAACTGGTCCATGGAAGGATCATAGAGAAAATTCACTCAATTTATTTCTTCGCATTTACAAAAATATCATGTTGGTGATGCTTAAAGTTACTTCATTATTCCTTCCATAAAGACAAACCCCCTGAGCCATACTCTTGTAACAAAATGTTGGAATTGGTGATTTTTTTGTTTTTTGTTTGTGCCAGGAAAATTGTTGAAAGAATTGAAGAGGCTTTGTAGCAGTGATTGCTCCTCAGAATGTGTCGGTGACCTTTTTTTTGTTTTTCCCCTGGTCTAAGCCACTGCTGTAACTTAGACAACTGTATGATATTTTGACTGTAGTTGTGTCTTATCTGTTCTTGTATTACGAGAAAGCTGTAGTCTCTACCATTCTTTGGTATATTTTTCTTTTTAAAGAGTGAGTTGCTGGTGCCCCAGTGTTATGTGAAAGACAAAATAATTACTGTTTCTTACCGTTCCACAGTTGGCCCCGCAGCCTTGTCTTTCATTTTGATAACAGAAGCAATCGTCTTTATTACGTCTCGTCCCTCTCTCTCCATCATGTCAGCTGATTGCCTTGCTGTCTTTCATTGATGGCCTTTGAGTTGGTTTGTATTAGGTATATTTTTCTTGACCTTAAGTTAAGAGAGAAAGCAAGAGAGAGAGAGAGAGAATTAATGTCATTCTATATTATCTTTGCTACCATCACTTGTTTATCATATGATTCTGTCAATGTGATATTAGATATTTTTGCCTTTTTGCATTGTTTACAGTGTGATACTTTGCTTTTTTGCTTTTGCTTTTTTCTTACGGATTGAAATTGAGAAATCTATTGTTTATATTTTGTTGTGGAGTGTAAAGTCCCAAATTTATGTCTCTATAAATGTGATTTTATAGTTGTTTGTTGAAAAAAAAAATTTGTTGTGGAGTGTAAGTCCCAAATTTATGTCTCTATAAATGTGATTTTATAGTTGTTTGTTGACAAAAAAAGAAGACACAAATAGCATTCAAACTGAAACCAGCACAGATCCACAAAATCAAGAAAGATGAGTGCAAGTTGTCTTTAAATGATTGTACAGTGACTTTTGTCCTCTATCCATCCTCCCTTCCTTCACTGGCCAAGTGTATGTAGGCCTATGTCTCATCTGACCAATATGTTGACCCCCCATTTTTTCCCTAGAAATTAAAATGTACTTGTGAGTATTGCACTTTTATATTCAAGTATTGAATATATAAAGGTTCTGTCAACAATTCAAGTCATGCGTATGTGTTTATTCAATTGGTGAAGTTTCAAATATGTCGAGTGTGCATCTTTGTTGAGTAAACAAACTGACCAAACATGCATATCTACGGCTATGGTTTTGTTTCGTTGATAGGTCTTCCTTGTGCTGTCAAATATCTGATGCAAATTAAAATGCAGGAAGTCACCAGTTTTCTCAAATCACACAGATTATTTGCTCCATGAAGTGTTTTGAAATCTCACAGCGCACCTTGCATGTGGCACCAACTTTTGATGGCTAAATGTCATTAGAATAAATCAGCAAAAACCATTGTTCATATAGTTTCTTGGAGCTAGCATGAGCAAGTTTCCTTGTGGATGGTTGCCCTTGGTCACCCATTCAGATGAATACAGGTGGCTGGGCATCATGCTTTCCCCTTGGTTACCAGTCACAACAAAGCAGATGACTTGCTGATAATTGAGAGCATTACTAAAGGTATGGTAGCTAAATGGAACTGGTAGTTTGTCAGTGGTATCTGCATTGATTTGGCCACATTTGCAGGAGTTTCCTTTATAGCAAATGTCTTGAGTGACCATAAACCCATCCAAAAATCAGTCAACTAAACTAATGTAAAAAGATAAGACTGGCGCCTTTCCATGAGCAGTTTATTGTGCATTGTTGCATGATGCTTGTTTACCTGGGTGTGTGTGTGACTGAAGCATGTGGCTGGTGATCATCAACTCTGTGTTCTCCCACATACATTGTCACGGGTACTTGTGATACAAACTCATGCTCTGGATGCCATGTTACTAGTTTCATAAAGTTTATTAGACATAAAAAGCACAGTAAATCTGATAATAAATATTTCGATGAACCATCAACAAGGAGTATAATGATCATATCTATCACACACAGACTTACAACTAAACACACTTGCAAAAGTGATGAACCGTTCCAAAATGAATTCTACACACTGCCCTGTACATTTTCGAAAAAAGCTGCTGTTAATCGAAACAAAAATTACATTGAACTTGTTGCTGTATTTCGTGTCAAAGACTGAAAATCATTTGCCTGCCAGACTGTTAAAACTAGAACACTGGTTACGTAAAAGCACTAACTGTTAGAAACAAAGCAAAGTCCAAATGGTCTGTGAGAACAAACAATTACAATTTGCAATTACAATACCGTCGGTGACAACTTCTACCCCCCTCTCTCTCGGTATGATTTTCTCTTTCTGGAAAGTTCCTAAATCATCTTTTCTAAAGTTGCTTACAGCAGCTGTAGATAACCCTCAAATTCTTCCAATTATGTGTGAAAGACAAAAAGTTACTGATCTCTACTTATTTTGTGACTAACATTTCCTGTTTTCCATAGTTCTATATCACAAGAAATAAAGGAAAATGGAAGGCGTGAGTTCAGATTATAGCAGACATATGAACCCTGAAACCAGAAATTAAGAAAAGTGATCTGCAAATAGCACACACAGTATGCAAACCTGACATCCGACTGAGACACGCAGGATAAAAACCTAACATCCGACTGAGAAATAGTGAGATTAATATTGATGCAAAGACAGGTAATGTAGCTACCATCACAGAACAGCACACAGCATGCATGGTCAAAAATCTTTACCTCAATTTTTGTGTGTTTTCTCTTTTTCTTGTGTATCTGGGGGAAAACTCTCTTTTCTGCCACTAGGTCTTCAAACAGTGGCAGTCAGTGGGATAAACAAATGGAGAAAACTAGTAACCTAGCTCAGAACCCTCAACAAATCTGAGCTGTGTTTGGTCTTAAACATGATCCATTTAGATCGAGAACAGGAGAGAGGAGAGAGATTTCAAGCGTGATCTACAAACATAGGATTTGTCAGTCTCCATACATACTCACATGCAACAGCGATGGACGGTGTGAAGAGAAACCAAACAACTACGATCTGATAACATATATTTGGAGTCGTCATGCTTGACAACCTGAAAAGGGCTACTCTTTGTCGACAACATTGTGAAGAAAGCAAGCACCCCTTTCGACTTTCTCTGACAAGACTTCCATTGCTGTCCCCATAATAGTGCACACACAGTCTCTATATCCCTGATGAGAGCTTCCATCACACATAGTGCTGCAGTATGGGATCCCCATCTTCAAAGGGACATCAACAAGAAGGAAGATATCCAGAGGTGGGCAGCTTGTGTCATTATCCCGAATGACAAAGATATTTGACCGCAACCTTGGATATGTCGTCACTATGATGAATGACATACATCTACCACCTCCGCAAGAAAAATTAACACTGAGAAAGGCCTGAGGTTAGGTATCCATACTGATAAACACCCAACTCCAATCACACCATCAAAGAAAAAACAACAACAAACCTCAAACACCAGAAGGACCTTATCATAACCAATACTGACAAACTGGCCAAGGAACAACCATCCACAGCACTAACACCAAAGCCCATAGCAACTACTCATTTTACTCCCAGGAACAGCAGTCGAATTGCAGTCCATCAACCATTTGATGACTTTCTGCAAAAGCTGTGACTGGCACCAGCTTTATCTCACTGCCCCTGTTCCCTAATTTGAGTCCTGCCAGTACGCTGAAACCAAGACTGAAATCAAAATCACAAACATGATTCTGTGAAAAAGGTCAACTTTCAGTGCGCCAGCATCATGGAATGAAATAGGATGGTAACAAAAAAGGAAGACATAATGGAAATGGACCACAAAAATAGAGCAAATGAAAAAGAAAAAAAAAAAACCAAGGTGAATGGACTGGGTAAAGATGGGTTTAGCAAAAGTAAAAATGAAAAAAAAAACAAAAACAAAAAAAAGTAGCAAGGAAAACATCATTTGCCTTTTCTAAATCGCCGGTCAGAAGGGTTGAAATTTCTGGAAGTTTGTCTCTATCTGGATTCAAATTTCAGGTTGGCTAGATAATTTGGGAATATCAATCCATTCAAGTTGATCAAACCTTTGGCTATTTCTTGTTTGGTACAAAGAATACTTCGCTGCACATCTCCAAGCATGCATATACACATGTTATGCTCACTCACTCACACACACACTGAAGAGAAGTTGACACTCTCAACAGGCAAACTATT
Organism: Conus canariensis; assembly: GCA_033310375.1. Lineage (NCBI taxonomy): Eukaryota > Metazoa > Mollusca > Gastropoda > Neogastropoda > Conidae > Conus > Conus canariensis. The sequence continues at coordinate 58,858,884 of CM065724.1, forward strand.
TTAAGATAGAGTGTGGAAAGAAGGAAAGGGGAACCCATGCAATAGAATGTGAAGAGAAGGAAAGGGGAACCCACACAATAGAGTGTGAAAGAAAGGAAAGGGGAACCCACACAATAGAGTGTGAAGAGAAGAAAAGGGGAACCCACACAATAGAGTGTGAAGGAAAGGAAAGGGGAACCCACACGATAGAGTGTGAAGAGAAGGGGAACCCACACAATAGAGTATGAAGAGAAGGAAAGGGGAACCCACACGACAGAGTGTGAAGAGAAGGGGAACCCACACAATAGAGTATGAAGAGAAGGAAAGGGGAACCCACACGATAGTGTGAAGAGAAGGGGAACCCACACAATAGAGTATGAAGAAAGGAAAGGGGAACCCACACAATAGAATGTGAAGAGAAGGAAAGGGGAACCCACACAATAGAGTATGAAGAGAGGAAAGGGGAACCCACACAATAGAGTATGAAGAGGAGGAAAGGGGAACCCACACAATAGAGTATGAAGAGAGAAAGGGGAACCCACACAATAGAGTATGAAAAGAAGGAAAGGGGAACCCACACAACAGAGTATGAAAAGGAGGAAGGGGAACCCACACAATAGAGTATGAAGAGAAAGAAAGGGGAACCCACACAATAGAGTATGAAGAGAAGGAAAGGGGAACCCACACAATAGAGTATGAAGAGGAGGAAAGGGGAACCCACACAATAGAGTATGAAGAGGAGGAAAGGGGAACCCACACAATAGAGTATGAAGATTAGGAAAGGGGAACCCACACAATAGAGTATGAAGAGGAGGAAAGGGGAACCCACACAATAGAATGTGAAAGAAAGGAAAGGGGAACCCACACAATACAGTAGAAGTGAAGAAAGGGGAACCACAAATAAATTGAAAGAAAGGAAAGGGGAACCCACACAATAAATGTGAAAGAAAGAAAGGAACCCACAACAGAGTATGAAGAGGAGGAAAGGGGAACCCACACAATAGAGTATGAAGAGGAGGAAAGGGGAACCCACACAATAGAATGTGAAAGAAAGGAAAGGGGAACCCACACAATAGAGTATGAAGAGGAGGAAAGGGGAACCCACACAATAGAGTATGAAGAGGAGGAAAGGGGAACCCACACGATAGAGTGTGAAGAGAAGGGGAACCCACACAATAGAATGTGAAAGAAAGGAAAGGGGAACCCACACAATAGAGTGTGAAGAGAAGGAAAGGGGAACCCACACAATAGAATGTGAAAGAAAGGAAAGGGGAACCCACACAATAGAATGTGAAAGAAAGGAAAGGGGAACCCACACAATAGAGTATGAAGAGGAGGAAAGGGGAACCCACACAATAGAGAGTGAAGAGAAGGAAAGGGGAACCCACACAATAGAATGTGAAAGGAAAGGGGAACCCACACAATAGAGTGTGAAGAGAAGGAAAGGGGAACCCACACAATAGAATGTGAAAGAAAGGAAAGGGGAACCCACACAATAGAGTGTGAAGAGGAGGAAAGGGGAACCCACACAATAGAGAGTGAAGAGGAGGAAAGGGGAACCCACACAATAGAGAGTGAAGAGGAGGAAAGGGGAACCCACACAATAGAGAGTGAAGAGGAGGAAAGGGGAACCCACACAATAGAGTATGAAGAGAAGGAAAGGGGAACCCACACAACAGAGTGTGAAGAGAAAGAAAGGGGAACCCACACAACAGAGTATGAAGAGAAGGAAAGGGGAACCCACACAACAGAGTGTGAAGAGAAGGAAAGGGGAACCCACACAACAGAGTATGAAGAGAAGGAAAGGGGAACCCACACAACAGAGTATGAAGAGAAGGAAAGGGGAACCCACATGATAGAGTATGAAGAAAAGGAAAGGGGAACCCACACAACAGAGTATGAAGAGAAGGAAAGGGGAACCCACACAACAGAGTATGAAGAGAAGGAAAGGGGAACCCACAAAATAGAGTATGAAGAGAAGGAAAGGGGAACAGACACAATAGAGTGTGAAGAGGAGGAAAGGGGAACCCACACAACAGAGTGTGAAGAAAAAAAGGAAAGGGGAACCCACACATCAAAAGGAATCAGAGAAGAGACAAAATGCCAGAAGAACACAGCACTGAACACTACCAGACTAACGAGACATTTCTGTACATTTCACAACCTCACCTATATTTCTGAAGTCACATCCCCTGACCCCATATACATTCTGCATAAAAAGAAAGTCAGAATCTCTAGAACTTTTGATATGTCAAAGCCGCACTTGCTTGTGTAGCATCCCTGTTGAACGTGACAAGTTACACTTGAATGCTGAGGAATACTACCTTCCACATGGAGACACTCATGACATGTATCAGTGGTAATGTTTCATGATACCTTCTATACTATTCACTTATCTTTCATATTGTCATTACTATTGTCCAGGAGGGAGCGGAGTGGGTGTGGGGGAGCGGGGTACCTTCCATTCTTCTAACATTTTATCATTATCCTTAATCTGGGGGGCGCCTTTTAGGTTGCATTACTCTTGCAAAATCTGCAACACACAGCCACACTGTGGCTCGTTCTGTCCCAGTCCCAGCACCTTCAGTTCACAGGAGACTTATCCCTGGCAGGTCATTATCAGGCCACCAGTTAGAGACGACCCAACACTACTGCTGTCATCATTTCAAGGGAATTTTAAAAATCTATTTCTATGCACCTATCGAAATATGTTGACAGTAGACACTACAAGCATAAACAATATAATCATAATATAATCAGTATCCCAAGTACAGTAAGTATGTGACTCCTAGAAGAGGATGCATATCAATGAAGGAAAAATGTAGAATTCACGGTTTCATTGTACCTCCTCCCCTCGTTCCTCCCCCCCACCTCCCCCACCCCATGTTACTAAAGCAGCTGCCTGCAGCTCAATTCTGTAAGATCATCCACAGTCATAAATCAACCAATATACATGCAGGTAGATAGGAAAAAAAACCATCAACAACAACAAAACTCCGCCAAAATATGGAAAAGAAAGAAAGAAAAACAAAAGTTAAAATATACATCATACAAGATTTGACCCCACCAATATATCTTGGGGATACGTAATCTCCCATCTGACTGAAGTATACAAATATGTGCCAATCCGTTTTTGAGTTGTATGTGTTTGGATGCCTGCGTTCCTTCATCTAATTGAGCCTGTCTTTATTCTCCCGAGAGCAACTGTTTTTGTTTGAGAGGTGGGTGATGGGTGGAGGGAGTGAGAGGGTGAGGCTGGGCAAGGTATGTGTGGATGTGGAGTGAGCTTGTAAATGCAGTGTATGCTTTATGCATTTTATGTTTTAAGTATTGCCGGTTGTTCTGATTCATTTGACATGCAATTTGATGCGTGTTCTTGTTTACTGTAAACGTCCATGGTATTCAGTTGATTAGGCATGCAAAAATATTCTTAATATTAACAATGAAAATGTCATGCACTGTATATCAGAGTGCAGCAATACCAAAGATCAGACAGAAATAAAACATTCCCCATACCAAGTTTAAAATACATACAAATGATTTCAGATCATATCCTCCAATTAACAATCTTTGCACGGCTTATAAAATCAAGGCAGTATCTTTCCAAAAAGGGTAGTAAAAAAAGAAGACGTTAAAGACATTAACACAAGGTGGTGTGGACATCTGTATGACTGTGTGAACATAAGTAGGTCTGCATGCAGGAGTGTCGTGAACAGGCCCCAAAACTGATGAAAACTGGTTCTCAACATTTTCCAGGCCTGTATACCGTTTCTCATGATCTTCCAGGCTGAAATTACACATGGGATGAGGGTGGGAGTGGGGATGGGAAACATTCAACCAGATGACAATCTGAAGATGTTCTATAGCCCGGATTTCTGGCCTCCCATATCTATATGCGTAAGTGAGATGGAGACGAAGTCACTTCTTATTACATACATTAATCATACTTGGTAGTCTTTCCTCGACTCTCCCTTCAAAACAAAATCAAATCTCATTTAACGCCTTCCTTAACTCTTGCATTTGCATTTTCCAGCTCAAAACTGCTCCTAGTATTCATATTTTCTTCAGAAATCAATGGAATGCGGTCAGTTCACGACCCTAGTCTTTTGAATGTATCGCTTACCACACCCCATATTACTGCAAAGATTTCATTGGACAACTCTCAGGGATGCCCATTTATTTTGGCCAGCCTTGACCTAAAACAAGACCGCAGTGTGTGAGGGAAAGTAACGTGGCGTGTGCAGCCGGTTGCAGCCATAACGAACACCAAGGTTGACAAACAGAGCGGAAGGATACGGGCGAAACAAATGCAAGAGGGTTAAAATACATCAAATAATTCTGAGAAATATACCAAAGTATACTGACATCCTTATCTTAGCATAATGTGCATGTGTATGACACATTTTTCAAAACAATCTGAGTGTGCATACATGTAAATACAGTAACAATGTTCAGGTGCAGTACCAAAAATCATTCTGACCATCTCTTCATCTCTTGTTAATTGAATTGCAATGCACATTTTTCAGTCAAAAATTATGTCCATCCCCTTCAAAGACATTAAGTTGCCTGCATGTATGACACATGAGATTTTCTTCTCCAGACTCCTGTTACTACTATAGCTATTGTATTACCCGTAGGAAGAAGAGACAGACACCTCAACACATACAGTGCACCTTAAACTCGCTATTGGGAGTGTTTCTCATGCTGGATTACAGTATTTCTCTACAATAATGCCATACTTCATAATCTTCTTAGGTGAAAGACCATGTCCTTAAGGCTTCCAATGAGATGATTTGCACCTCAGCGTGATTCACACCTCAAGCAGCAGCTAGCAAAGAACCGTTCAGACACTTTCCGAACACTTGCAAGTCACAAATTTGTAAATCTCATCATCTAATGCTGAGAGGCCAGACTCTCTTACCAAGGAAGGAACAGAACACACACACAAAGAAACTGTGCTGCATTTACATTAAATGCGAATACATTACACATCATTTTTACCTGACTTGGGTGTTGAGGTATTGCGTAATTCTGGTAATGCTGAGGAACTTCATATATATAAATGTATATATATATATATGTATATATATATATATATATATATATATATATATATATATATATATATGTAATATATAATATGTGTGTGTGTGTGTGTGTGTGTTGTAAAATGGTCAACAAAATAGATTAAAAGTTAAAGGGTATACAGGTCCTTTTTAAATATGGTCGGATACAAGAAACGTCTAAGTAAAAAAAAAATCATCAACAGCAAAAAAATCCCATAAAAGCAAGTTTGAAGGGCCTTATCTCTCACAGGCAAATCAAACACAACCATCTAGACAACTGGACAGTACGAATGGCACACACAGAAAAACGGTAAAATCACTGTAGCTTTTTCACCCCCCAGTCTCAATTGCCGATACAATCAAACAAGATAAAGTGGATACAATTCAACATTAGGTGCTTATTTCAAGGTAAAACTGCTTTCTGTATCTTCTTCTGTACTAAAATTCCCAATAAGAAATGTTTAGTTTACAATCGTTTCAGGCGAACATTCCTGGTTGGGAATTTGAAATTTGAAAAGTTCTGAATTTTTCACATGGCATCTCAATAGTTCCATAGTATTGTATGCTAATACTGTAATAGTAACACCAATGACCGTTCCTCTATCAAATGCAACCAAAAATTGCAGAGCTGGATGCTGTGTGCTCTGTGTGTGTGTGTATGTACACGGACGCTATCCAAAAGCCAATTGCTTTTGTTTGCATTTATGTCAACATGGCATCAAACCCAGGTTTGTTGCAGTCAATACAAACAAGGCAGTAAAGGCAATAGTTCTGTACAGCTAAAGTTTCTTTTATGTGTTGCTAATCAGTTTTGAAAATTCCATTACACAACTCTGCATAGGTTTTGGAAGGGGAGGGAGAGAGAGGGGATATGGGTGCAAGGGAGAGAACTGGCAGTGCAGAGTGAATTACCTGAACGAAATGGACTTAAAAATTTCATCTACACGACGCAACTCTCCCATGCACAGTCCGTCAGTATTTTGCTAAATACTAGCTCTTTACACCCTTGTTCGTTTCAGACTGATTCCACTGCCTTTCAGTATTTACTATACATTCTCAATTGTGCAAAATTTGTCTTCAACTATCATTATACTCTAAACTTCATTAAATAATTTTTTCTTTGCATAATGCCGATTTTCGATTGAGAGTGCTTCGCATCATTCTGTATATGATGGTTATCCAGTATTTCCAGGTCTGATCTCCATTCACAATTCATCACAGCCTCAACACCATGGTGCTGTTCACTGCCATGGGTCGCACATTTAACATTTCCTGAGACATGCAGGTGCTGCGATTATGCTGAAAAAGATTGCCCTGTGAGCTACCTTTCTTAACTCATCTGCTATTAGAGGCGTCTCTAGAATTTTAAAGTCAGTTGCCATATCTTAAAAATAAAAGATATCTGCTCCCCTTCTCCCCCCTGCCTGTACCTCTTTTACATTACCTGCAGTGAAAAAACATGAAAGCAAAGATGAATAAACAAATTTTTGGCTTTACCTAATACAAGCTAATTTGGACATCATATCCAAACCAAGGATGCAACAATTCGGTCTGTAGAAGCAGCAAGCCATCTTCAGTCATGACTGACTGTGGATTCATGCACCCACCAATGCCATTGAACTGGGTGTACCTGGCCTCCTCGTCATAATCCTGTCCCCTCTATAGGTCTTCACCACACTTTCAATATGGTGACCATCCTACCTGACTGCAGACCTCATTACCCAAACCACAGATCTTGATACTAGGTTCCTTCTGTGATTAAAAACCCAGGAATTGTATTGCATCCTTCGCCGAAGATGGAGTATGGCTGCCTTAATGGCGGGATAAAAAACGGTCATGCACACAAAACTCCACTCCCTTTGTAGGGTAGATGGGATTAATACTTGCCTGTCTATAAAGGGAGTGTCTGCAGGAGTACCAACCTGAGTACACAGAAGAAGTATTGCATCCTATGTCAAAACTGATTTCTCTGTGTGAAAGTTGAACTGCCCTGCCTAGGGAGTGTCCTGTTATATCATAGCTCCACCTATATCTCTAGTTTTTCTGCCTGTGCAGGCTTTCCTTTACCCATTTAAACCAATTTCTCGACAAAATTATGCCAGAAACACGTTGCCCTAGGTTCTTTTTTGGGTGACAAGTGCTTGCTTAGCAGGCAACCTATATCGCTCACCTGAAAAAGACCTGTACGCAGATGATCATTTAGTGGTCAAGGGAAGAGAACAAGTTGTCCTGAATCACAGATGTAGACCTAGGATTCTCTCTTAGATTAGCCAATTACAAACTATGCCAACTTTCCACATAATTGTCCAGATTATGGGCCTCACAGCACTCAAAATCATGGCGAAAATCATCTCCACACTACAGTTTTTACGAATCTGTCACTATCAAGTTGAGAATTCTGTCAGACTACTACAATGTTGTTCACATCAGTGTTGTGATGAGGACTGACGCAGAAAAATAACACATGTGTAATCGTAAGCCACACAGTGCCATACCATCATACCGAGTGATGTGTTTCATTACCAAGACAATACTACTATACATATTCATCTGGAAGTCGGATCTTGGACTGATTATTCTCAAAAAAGACCAAACCTTTTTCAGTCTGATTGGCACCTCATCCAAACAAAAGCTTTTAGCAAAGTTGGACACAGCTGTCAATGTTTACGGGTCAACAACATTCAGTTACCTGCTTTCATGGAATATCATTGCTAAGATGATTTCAAGCCATAATGTATGCAGTCTGTCGTTCATTCATAACATTTACTTCAGAACTGTGAAAGTGACTTCCCCTTCAAAGGAACTCACTCTGATGGTCCATTCCAAACCATGCTAGCAAATGAAAATTGAAGTTGTTGCTCAGTTTTTGACTGCTGTGGACAGGTGGAAGACAAGTAAACCAACACTTCTTTTCAGTCACACAATGAGACAAACAGAACAGTCACCAGCAGTACACAGCAGCCCCAAAGGTAAGGTCTAGTGCATATCAAGTGATCAAGCCTGTAAGATTTGCTTCTTTCAAATCTAAATCTTAAGCTGCAAGATGTCACTTTCAAAAAGCTTTGATTCATCTGAGGTCTGTACAACCTGCCAAAACAACTGATATTTGTTTGTTTGATTTACTTATTTTTTTGCTTTGTTTATCAAATGAAAGCATCTGAGTAGTAAACAAACAAACAAAAAAAGTGTTTCCCCTAAGCATCCTTGTACTTGTGCCAGTTTTCCAAAATGTCCTACCGATTTTCCTTGAACTAGGACACATGTTCTAAACTTTGGCCTTCCTGATGAAACATCACCACCATGCACTATCACAATGTCACAAATCTGTTCCAGGCCAATGGCACTATCGATCAGTCTTGCAACAATGGCGACAGACATACATATGCCACAATGTGACAGGTTTTGAGCAGCAAAATTCACCAGTCACAGTCCACGCTTACTGAACAGTCAAATATGACTTTGTTAACACCCACACCTGCACAAAAAAGAAAGGAAAAGGAAGAGAAGGAAAAAGAGAGAGACAACCCTATCCTCAACATTCCAAGACTGACATCTCCATCCCTTCTTTCATTATTTAAAACAACAACCCTTCCTACCTGTTCTTTTCTCCCCTCAACCCCCCCCCCCCCCCCCCCTTTACCCCCCCCCCCCCCCCCTTTTGGAAAATCTTTTCTCCAGACAACAACTGGTGCCGACATTCCAGTCCAGTGGCTTGCACAAACCCATTTGAAGATTGCCCTCTCTGTCCCATGCACAGAATTTTCTTCTCCAACTCTTCCTCACAGCTATTTCCCACCATTCCTGAACCAAGGCCTTTGTCAGAGTCCAGAAATGCTCCAGAACAGACAGCTCCGTTTTCCTTCCCTGATCAAAATGCCTTTTCCATTAGGTAACACTTTCCAGAAGTTGCCCTCAAATTTCCCCTTGGTTTAAACTTTCTCCAAGTGTCCCCGACAGATTTCCAGACCTCCCCACTTACGTCCCCCTCGGTTGTACGATGCCCATCTTGCGGCACTGCTGTCTGAGCAAATGAGTGGTATCACAGAGGTGGCAGTGGCAGGCATAGGGCGCAGGCGTGATGCAGATCACAGGGAGGGCTTGATGTGGGCCTCAGGCTCCTTGGGCAACTTGTACACTTTGTCGAAGGCCTCCACTTCCTGCATCTGCTCCTTCAGCGAGTCAGGGATCTGGGCAGACGGGTGGAGAGCTGGGTATTTTTCAGGATGGGCATGGAGCTCCTTCTCCACCACCGCCACGTGATGTTTGCGTTTCACGTCATCGGCTGTCAGGTAGCTAAAAGGACAAATAGGCACAATGACCTCATTTCATTTTTACTTTCACTTTTCTTCTTTTTTTTTTCCAAATTAATTTCACCACTCACAAATCTTGACTTTACTCACTCATAAATTAAACATGAGAAGTCCCTGCTTTTATTCCAAATCGTCACATTTGAAAACAAAACACAAAAAAATATGTTGCATATTTAAATGTCAAATCCCATCTTTGGCTAACATTTCCTTTTTTTTGAAAGTTGCACTGCCCAGCCATTCTTTTTTTCCTCTCATGTTCATAAAATGGAGTGATGAATAAAACCACCGCTTTTGTGTACGAGTTTTTTTCACGTTGTCTTGTTTTTCATCTCTTTACTGAGCTACTTCATACGAGTTTGAAAAGCTATCATTTCAAATGATTTCTGTAAGAAAAAAAAAAAAAAAAGGCGCAACGAAGTTAAAAAAAAAAAAAGTTATTTTTTTCATGGCTGTCATGATTTAGATTCAAAGTCCTCAGTATCAAGTGGATCATGGGAACTGTCACTGTGTTTCATCTTCAGAAGGGAACATTAACTCATGCTGAATCTATGACTCGGTGACAGTTTTCTTATGTATGGATTTAGTAGGTAGCCTCTTGGATATGCTGGACAGGAACAGGCAGCACTGAACACATTCTAAGTGATTCTTTCAGCAGTGCAGCGTCTCCTCTAATGGTGGCCTCATGGAAAACTGATCTGGATGTGTCACTGAAAGCTGCTGCTGCTTACAATACGGCAGAGCAAGCTTGGATGTGGATGTGTACATGAGGTCCACAACGAACAGCATGGGAAGAATGCCAGTGACGAGACATGGAAGATGAAACAACACAGGGAAAAAAAACCCATCATGGCCATGCTTTGTTAGAGCTGGCCTTGTCTCTTTCTTATTTGAATACCAATGTATCAAATGGTTCTCACACTTTTTGAACTCTGAAACAAAGGTGCTAACTGATTTTATCATTAGTTTTGACTCACATGTGCAACAAGTGAGTTTATGCAGTCATGCAGTTATGTGTGTGTGTGTGTGTGTGTGTGTGTGTGTGTGTGTGTGTGTGTGTGTGTGTGTGTGTGCGTGTGTGTGTGTGAGTGCATGAGCATATATGTGTGCGCATGCACGTATTGTGTATGAATGGGTGAGCATGCAAGAGCACATGCCTGTGAGTGTGCGTGTGTGTATGCTCCGCGTGTTGTGTGTGTGTGTGTGTGTGTGAGAGAGGAGAGAGAGAGAGAGAGAGAGAGAGAGAGAGAGAGAGAGAGAGAGAAAAGAGAGCTAGAGAGAGAGTGCGTGTGTGCGTAAATGTGTGTATGTTTGAGAGAGAGAGAGAGAAAGAGAGAGGGAGAGAGAGACAGAGAGAGAGAGAGAGTGTGTGTGTGTATGTGTACGTGTGTGTGTGTGTGTGTGTGTGTGCAATAAAATCAATGTTACAAAATTGCCATTTAGAAATAATAATCAGTTCTATACTTTAATTGCTTTTAACCCTTACACCGCCAAAGTCACCTTTTGGTGACGACAGGGCTGAGCGCCGACGTCGCCATTTGGCGACAAAGTAGGGTGACCTAACTCCTGATGCTCTTACTCTCGAACTTTACGAGATAGAAAGCCACCGATAACAGTCATAGTTCCAGTATTCACTGACACATGCCTCACAGCCATTAGCTTCGTCAGAGCGGTGTTCAGTCAGGTGTTTTATCCATTTCTGTTGACAAGTTTTTCATTCATTATGGCCTCACAACCAAGCACTTCAGGTACTCGGCCTCCTCGTACATTTACTACTGATCAGGTGCTGGAAATGTTGAGTATACGGTCAATTGATCCTGATTCGGATGAAGAACACCCAGATGGTGACCAGGATATATTGTCGGACAATGAAAGCTCAATCGAGTCGGAAGAAAGCATGGCTGACCCAGTTGGATGCGTGGCAAGTAGAAGGGGGCGAGGCGCAGGCAGGCAAACTGTGGGCTTGCGTGTGGTTGGCGACGAGCCAACGCACACTGACACCGATAGCAGTGTGAGTGAGACGACTGAAAGTGTAACGGTCAGGGGTCAAACAACACGGAGGGCTCAGAGGCAACTGACTGCGAGCACATCTGGTGTAAAAAGGCAGCAAGGTCGAAGGGGGCATGGCAGAGTGACACGTGGCAGAGGTGTGCAACTAGGCCAGCCAGAGACGAGTTCGACTGGGAGTTACATGACCAGTTTGACTCGTTCGCCCCAGGAGAATGGCAAACTATTTTTATTCTATTTGCGATGCATGCAGACTCAATTTTATACAGAACATTTAAAATTGAAATAGGTCTCCAGTTTTTTACATTCTCTCTCGATTTATCCGGTTTAGGTATGCAGGTGATTATTCCTTCTTTTTGAGTGGTTGACAGTTCCCAATCCTTCGCTGACTGATTTAGAGCACGAACTACAAAAGGACCAAGTTTTTTTCCAGAAAAATTTATAAAATTCAGCTCCCAAACCGTCAGAACCAGGACTTTTACTATTTTTCATGTTTTTCCAAGCAAAGCTGGCTTCTTCTAAACTTATTTCTCCATTTAAGGAATCTTGTTCTTCTCTCGATAGTTTTGGACATTCTCGTATTAAGTCTTTTACATCACATGTATCTAGGTTTCTTTTGGAATACAGTCATTCATAAAATAAATGAACTTTTTTCTTTATCTAATTTGGCTCATCTATAAGTGTTCCATTGCTGTCCACCAATTTTGTCATACTTTTATTAACATAGTGCCTTTTTTCTAAATTACAAAAGTAGTTTGATATTTTTTCCCCTTCAGCAATCCATTTAGCTCTTGATCTTAATATAACTCCCTGTATTTTCTTCTCTCTGAGTGTCACTAGTTGTTGTTTTTTCTTTTAACAGTTTAAAGTCTTCCTCTGTTTTATTTTCTTTGTTTTCTAATACATTGATTTCTTTTAATAAATCATCTTTTTTTAAAGCTTTTTTTTTTCCCTCATAGTAGCATATGCAATAATTTTCGATCTTATTTTCATGAGCAAAAAGTCAATAAAAACTTTATCTGATACAGTAAGTTCAACATCTTTAAGTGGGATTCGAGAGAGTGTTTCTACGTCATACTGTTCTGTTGAATATTCACAGATGATTTCATCTATTGAATTATTTACTTTGTCTACATATTGTCTTTTAACAATTCACAGAGCTATTACTGACAGGGAGGCAGAGGAACAGGGGCTGGGGGGGGGGGGGGGAGAAAAAAAACCCAATTGATTCTCTTTGCCTGCACGCATGTATTCATATCTGTATGTGCGTGCACACAATTGTGTGCACATCAACATGCGCGCGCACACACACACACACGTGTTTTCACCGATAAACCAAACAAGTGCTAATACAATGTGCACATTTTTCAAGTAAGATGGATATGAACCACCATGCAATTTCAATAACAATAACAATAGCAATGACAATAAGATAACGACCACCACACTGAGAAGAACAAGAACAAAAGATAACAAAAATGGCATCAATTGCCAATATTGCCACCACCGACATTATCTGCGTCATCCCCATCGTCATGCACACAAGCGACCTTCTGTATTCCATTTGAGAATATGCAGTTGCACAGCACCTGCATGGGGTAAACTTGAACAGGCACACACACACAACGCACACACACACACACCACACAAAGCAATAGCTAATGGCATAAGTCAAGTGGCAAAATGATTTCATCACAACAGGAGAGAGGAGGAGGCAGCAAGAGAAGAGAGAAACAACAAGAGGGAGGGGAGAGAGGGGGGAAAAACAAATAGAGTAGGCGGCAGAGAGAAGAGAGAGGAGGGAGAGAGGGAGACCGAGAAAGAGAGAGAGAGAGAGAGGGAGTGTGTGTGTGTGTGGAGGGGGGGGGGGGGGGGAGTGTAAAGACAGACAGAAAGAAGCACAGAAAAAGAAACGTGTAAGCTTCATTAATTATGATATCCATCCGTAGTCAAGTGGAAAAAAGCCATGAAATAATGCATGAATACATGATTGAAATAAGTTAACATCATCTGTTGATATATCCACAAATGTTATCATTTATCATTAGAAAACGCCCAAGACAAAGCTAGTTTTTAATCAGTTAGTAATGTCTCTGTAAATAATAAACCAATCTATCATTTCCTTTCTCTTTTCATTTAAATTAAGTAACATAAGTACATAAATATAATGAAACTTAATAGAAATCAACTTTAAATAACAATTAAACTCTTTTCTATACCACACTAAAGTTATCATGAACACATGCAAGCTAACTATGAAAATGTTAATACAGCAGTTAAAAAAAAAAAAAAAAAAAAAATGCGTGTGTTGTGTGCGCGTGCGAGCTCGCGCGTACGAGTGCACCGTGCGCGTATGCATGTACCGGTGTGCATAAGAGCATGCGAGCGTGCGTGTGTGCGCATGTGCGCTGCGCGTGTGCGCACGTGTCTGTACGCGCGCACATGTTTTTACTCATAAACCAAAAACAAAGTACTAATGCCAAGCTCACATTTTCCAAGTAAGATGGATGGATCTCAATAACAATGGCAACAGCAATGACAAGAATGATAACAAACCACCACCCTGAGAATCATAACAACAACAATAACAACAATAACCAATAGTTGCCACCACTGACATTATCTGCACCATCCCCATCGTCAAGCACACAAGCGACCTTTTGTATTCCATTTGAGAATATGCAGTGACACAGCACCTGCATGGGGTAAAACGAGAACAAGCCACACACACACACACACAAAGCAATAGCTAATGGCGTAAGTGGTAGCATGATTTCATCAAAAAGGAAAAAGAGAGGAGGTGGAAATAAGAGGAGAGGGAGGGGAGAGAGGGAGGAAAACAGATCAGTGTAGACAGCAGAGAGAGGAGGGAAGGAGAGAAAGAAACTGAACAGAGAGAGAGAGAGACAGAAAGAGAGAGAGAGAGGGATAGAGAAGGGGGGAGGGGGGAAAGAGAAAGAGGTAAAGATAGACAGAAAGATGTACAGAGAGAGAAAAAAAAGTGAGCTTCATCAATTATGACATCCATCCGTAGGCAGAGGGGAGAAATGCCCTAAAACAATACTTGAACACATGGATCAAGTATGTTTTAGTTACATTAATTACAATTAATCACATTAATTACCTACCTCCCCCCCCCCCCCCCGAACCTCCATCCACAACCATTTCCACTCCACAATCCCTGCAGCGTGTCCAGCTGTAGGCCACGACGCACCGCGAGCACATGGCTGGTGCGTGGAAGTCTCAATCGCAAAGAGTGAGGAGTGAGCACGGTACTTGGTGTTTAACAAGTGAATGAAAGGCATTGAAAACATTAATTATCATTTTCTTTCGTTTATCTTAAAAAAATATATATATATAATAGAAATTAAACGAAATCAACATTAAATAATCAAGTTCTTTTCAATGCCACACTAAAACAAAGTTGTCATGAACACATGCAAACTATCAAAATAACAAGGCATCAATACAAAAAAAAAAAAAAAATTTCAGCACATTTCTCGTCGAAAAAGGTCCTCCACGTTTATGGCCAGATCAACTCTGATTGTCTTTCCATTTTTCAGTTTGCGTAATACTTTTCCATTGGATGTCCATGATGACATGACTGCAGAATGGTTGGAAATCCTTTTGAGCAGTTGACAGTTTGCACGAGTCAGATCCTCACTGATGGAAATTCCCGACCCCTTTAATTTCCGCCTTGCTGCCAACACCTCTCTTCTCTGCCGCCTGGACAGGAACCTAAGTATGACAGGTCGTGGTCTGTCCCTATCCCCTGGCTTACCGGAACGGTGTGCGATTTCTACGTCTTTTGTAGAGATTGAAGTGATGCCTACTTGTTTGTTTATCACGTCAACACATTTGTTTACACAGTCCTCCACTGTTTCAGCCGTACTCTCAGGAATACCGTGAACACGTACATTCCACGACCTGCCATGCTGTTCAGTGTCATTCATGTCACGTTTAAAACTGGCCATCTCATTTGATCGTTGGACTAGTTCATCTTTGATTTCCTTATTAATCCCCCTCAACTTTTCCATGTCTGATTTGAGTGTATCGTTTTCCTTTTGCACAATAAATAAATTCCCTTCAAACTTGTCAATCCTAGCAGTTAAAGCTTCCGTCAGCCTGACCATCTCGTTCCTCAATGTATCTATATCATTTTTTGTGGCCGTGTTCAGAAGAAAGTCTAATCTCTTGTAAGGTGTCTTATATTCAGATTGTCCTCTATAATTGTTTCACTCTTGCCATCCTGTCTGTGTTTCTTTTGCACTTGTTTGGATTTCTCATTGTCCGGAGTTGGACTAGCACCACTATCACTCGTAGATGATGTGGAGGAGGGTTTCCGTTTGTTCCCCCCTTTTGCGGCAGCAAAGTACTTTGAAGTAGACATGTCTCGGACAGGATGATATAAAAGTTCTGTACTTACTAACACTTCCGTGACATTGTTGAAAAAAGTGATCTCAATAGCTGGAGGAGGGAACACTGCTGTCCATCACCACATGAAGACACATCGCCCCACGCTCTCCTAAGTATTGCGTTGCGTTGTTTCTACATACTAAACACAAGAAAACTGTTTCGCGGAGCTCACAAAACACGTCCGAACGCCAGCGTGAGCGGAAGTCAAGTCGTCATTTGTAGTTGCAGAATTCTTTTTTTTTTTTTTTTTTCATTCTGTCTGAAAACTGAACCCTGGACACAGTCACAAACTTGAGACTTGCTTGTCTATTGTGCACTGCCATCACCAGTTTTCTGATTTGGAGTACATGGTTTTGAGGCTGTATTTTTCATTCTTCTGATGGATATTACATACTTTCTGGTCTGCATTTGGTGAGTGGAGTATTTTTCCTTCCTTGTTCAGAGTTTGTTTGCATGCTTACTTCTTTTTCATTTTGAGATGAAAGATAACATTCAAAATTTTATTTTGCGTTTTTTTTTTTACTTGAAATTACTAAAAAAATTTGAAATTGTTCATGACTTACCAACACATAATAATTTACAAAAATACACTTTTTCTTTTCCATAAAAAAAAAAAAATGAAAATTGTATTTCTAGTTCCTGAGATATCTGCGTTTCACACATGCTGGTATGAAATTATAGTTTTTCGCAAAAAATGGCTGGCGATGGGGATTCATGCAAAACAGAATGTCTGGTGGTGAAAGGGTTAATACTAGTAAAAGACCTTTTAAATATACATTCAAATACGTCCCAAAAAAATTAAGTTACATTCTGTCAAGATCGAATGCTATTTTTACTGAGCAGAAGCCGAGATGTAAATAAATGCATTACTACATATAAAACTAAGTCATCCCACATACACACAGTAAAGTGCATACACGCTATGTCAGAAAGTGTCACGCTGAAGGTGCTTATTCTCATTATGTACATGCCCTGCAGATGGAACTGAAACAAAACTGTCGGATAGAAGCAGATCTCAGAGATGAATTCTTCATCTGCATAGGCACAGAAATGATCACTACCTAACTGGTACAAGGGTAATCAAAGTTAAAACATTTCAGACTGCTACCCTGGGCAAAAGAAGCGGGAGAGCCGAATGGGTGAGGGAAGGGGAGGGAGGAAGGACTGTTGGTACAAGACAAGAGACAGCGTTGAGGAGGGGGGAGGGAGTGATGGTGGAGGGATAGTCGGGTAAGGCGAGTAAAGGGGGACAGTGGTGTGATAGGGCTGTGAAGCACTGAAGATGTACCAAGTCAATAGGTCATAACTGAGAACTTGCCAAGTTCTTTACTGCTAGTGCACAAGCTGTAGGTGTTGTTGGAACTGCATTCACATGCCCTCTTCTCTCCCATCCCCACCCCCAAACGCCGTTCTGTTCATTTCACTGAATTAAACAGACAAGCTGCCTCTCTAGGTTAAAATGTCCTTACTGGTAGTTGATGAACCGTGCCCCCTGAGTGATCTGAGTGATCTCGTTGGTGAAGTGGCAAGCCAGGAGGAGCAAGTTGCGTGGCTGTACTTTCCATGCAAACCTCATGAATAACAGGGAGTACACAGCAAGGGCTGCACACACACACACACACACACACACACACACACACACACACACACACACGTGCATACACACTTCATGAATAACACAGAAATCATGTTCAAAAGCATGTTGAGAATAATGTTCTTAAATGCAAAAGGGCCTGTGTGCCATGGAAACAATGGCAGCTAAAGGCATTGAACAGAGCCCTCTCTACCAACTGTTATCACACAATTATACTCAGTGTGATTGATTATGGATTAGGGCTTACAACATTGTCCAAGAGCAATCTTCTTAAATTAGAGAATTCAAAATGACGCAACGAGATTGATCTTGGGAACACCTAAGGTTACACCAGTTGAAACTATACAATACCTGCTTGACCTACCTTCAATGCAGGCAAGACACAAGCTAAAACAGGTGAAGGCACATTTTAAAGCACTTGAAAATCCCCCAAACCCACTACATGCAGCAGTCAAGGAAACAAAAAGTATTCGCCTAGGATGTGGAAAATCATGGATGAGACGAGCAGAAGATAATATACAGTTTGTGAGAAACGAAGAAATGGGATAAGTATCCAGACATCTTTAAACAGCTCTACCAAACTGCCATCGCTCCAGAGGTTGGACGACACAGTCAAGAATGGCCAGAAGGCAAAACCAACTCAGAATTCAAATGCAGATAGAAAACCTTGGCACAAAAGATGCTCCTGTTATATACACTGATGGTTTTGTAAGAAAATCAGGCTGGGGATACACAGCAAAGCAAAATGGGTGAACTATCCAGGAAGACCATGGTACATACAGTTTAACAATTTCAAGTCTAACAATTCCAATATTTCGAGGGCTGACTGCCAGAACCCAGTATAACTCTTATATATTGGAATAATCTCAAGGCCAACACTGCGAAGACTCCTAGGTCGAGGCAGACTCATACTGGGCCTTACCAACAATAAAAAGATAATGGCACAGTCAATGTAATGTTAGGTAGGTACCCAAGGTCTGACCAGTGTGTTGGGCTAATGCATTGGTCAGACATCTGTTAAGTCATAGTCATGAGACCCTCTTCCTATATTCTCTCATCTTAGTCATTAATTCATTCATCCATCAGCTTTAAATCATGTGCAGTGTGGTCTCAAAACTTAGTGGATGTGGTGTAGCATATAATAATAATGGACTAGTCCGCACGCAGTGACACCTCCTTGATGAAACTGAAACATGAATTACAAAAGTTACACAGCAAGAGCTGCATACACACACACATATACACACACACACACAGAGTTTTGTGCAAACACACACACATATGTACACACATGCGCATACACACACACACACACACAAACACATCCAAATACCACTCTTTACATGTTTACATGTGCAGTGGCGTTGGAAGACATTTTGCACTGGGGGATGAAGGGGAAGCCAGCCTGATCTAACATTACTGCAGCCTTCCTAACTTTCATGAGGGTGGAGGGGGGTGGGGTGGACGTCATCGAGTTAATTTTTGTAGAAGCTAAGGGGGGAGGAGGCGGTGGGATGGAAACTCTTATTCCGAATTGTCATAAAGCAGTACGTGCCTGTATGTGTGTGTGCGCACATGGCATCCGCTTGTACTTGAAATTCTTTTAAAAGTAATGGAAAAGGGAGGGAGGAAGCGGGGGGGGGGGGGAGAGGGGGACACAACATAACCCATGCTGCTCAAAATTTTTTTGGGCTTTACATATTGGGGTGAGGGGGCCAGAAAGAGTCCCCTCCCCTCCCTATTTTCATTGGGGGAGGGGGAGGGCAGAGCTACCCTGTCCCCTCTCCTCCCTCCCCAGTTCCGAAGCCACTGGGCTGTTCACAGACACAACCTCAATCTTCCTGAATAATCTGGACCAAGCATCAGACAAATATACCTTCTTTCCTACATTAAAACAAACAAAAATCCGAGACCAGCAGAGAAGCGATGTTCCTAGACATACTGGTTTTGCATTCCAACTCTACACAGACTTTTACAGCCAAATCCTCATAATACAGATTTTAAATTATATTTTTTGATTTTCTTACGCATTCTACAAGCTGTTACAAACTAGAATATATTTGTTATTCATTCTGGCAACTTCTTCAGGTGAAAAACCCTTCATTTCAATGATCTAAGAAATTATATAAACATAATATTTCTTATTCTCTGAGCCTGAATCTCCATGAGGGAGATCATCATCTCCTTCTACATTTCTATGTGTTTACTTCTGGCCTAATCCCTTAAAGCAAACAAACACCACAGCAACAACAAAACATGAAAAAAGAATGTTGCACTGCCAACTGAATGACTTTTCTGTGAGAAAGCCAAATGACAGGAAAGTGTACGGATCCATTTTTAACGTCATAATAATCACCCAAGCAAACCAACCAACTAACTGATAAATACCAAGGTGTGCTGCACTAAACACACACACACACACACACACACACAGACACACACACACACACAAGTAACACACACTCACATATTTAGGCCAAACACACACACACACATATGCCACAGACACACTTTCACTCACACACACACCATATCTATCTACAGCTGACCTGCTGTCATGTTACCGCTGATGATTTCCGGGTCTTTCTTTAGGTCTCCCAAAGCTGCCAGAGGCAGGCCCCAGTTGGCCACTGCAAAGTCACAGATTCTCACACTGTTCGTCCTTTACAGTCACACACTCACACTTACGAACAGAGCTGAACTCTCACACTGTTTGTCGTTTACCGTTACAAACACACACTGATCACACTTTACACTCACAAATAGACCTCGTTCGCAGTTTTCAGACACAGACTGACCCAGTCAATGTCATAGACTTATACATCTTTTTCATGTAGTCACAAGCAGTCATGGTTTATACTTTACACATGCAGGCTGACATATTAATATGACTCAATCAACCCTTCAAGGTCTGCTATGAATAAAAAAAAAATTCACAAAAAGAACATAACTCCAAATTCCAGCAGAAGGGTATGTTTACAAATAAGCACCTGTTACACAGTATGCTTCCTTTCAAAACTCTATGTTACTGTAGCAGAAATGTGCAAACTTATCCTTCACTCATGTTACATCTATCTATCTAGATAGCTAGATACAGACAGATAAATATGTGTGTATATATACACATACACTTTCTTGGATAAAAGCTGTAATTCATGTTCTTGGCAGGTTTTGACTGGTGTTATTAATCACAGAAACTTGAACAACTGTAACAGGACAACAGTGTGAACTTGTCACAGGGTGACACTGTTAACCCAGCTACGTGTGTAATACTTCGTGGCAGAAAATGCTAACTCTTCACTTTGCCACTGACTGACGGTGACACTGTTAACCCTTTATAGCAATAGGCAATGTTAACTATTGTCACACACCTAACCTCACACTGACAACGCTTTCAAGTATGGGCTTATACTGTAAAGTCTTCACTTTTGACAACATATATTTTAAGCAATTAAAGTCACAGACACTGTGAACTTAGCCACAGGCAGACTCTATTTCATAACCGTTGTAACAGCTAGTCAGATCAACTTTTCAGTTTCAGATACTGTCGTCATTGTTAACCCTTTTGTTAGAAGTATGCTACCTCTAGGTAACAGGCAAACGCTTTTGGCACTTTACTGTCACAGGCACAGTTAACACTTCACAGTTATATTACTAACACTAGTATAGTAACAGATTCTTTTAACCTTAACAGTTACAGGCCCACACTGTGTGCACATGTGTATATATGTGTAAGGGAGTGTTGGGGGGGGGGGGGGGAGGGAATGGGAGGGGGAGCTGTGCACACATATATGGAACTCCGAAGGAAACACAAAAAGTCTGACTAATCAGCAATTTTTCGTTTTCAATAGAAATGAAATGTTGAGACTGGAAAGGGATAATAAAGGCACACATGAGCGCAAGAATGCAGTCTTATGTTTATGTAACCTACATCAAACTCACCTGGGCCCCAGAAATGCTGGAAAGAAATAAAAAATAAGTGTTATTTTGATAATTTTTTTTCTTTAAATACAGTGAGAAGAGAAGGAGGAGGGGGAGAGAGAGACAGAGACAGAGAGAGAGAGAGAGAGAGAGACAGAGAGAGAGAGAACACAATGTTCACATTCACACAGATTTTTGCTGCAGGTTCAACGAGTGTGTTAAGCTCTAGTCAGTATCCTCTCTACCCTTAGGCCATAGCTCACACAGGTCTGTGTGCAAGTGCCGGGACAGATGCTTGCTATCTCCAGAGCTCTCCAAAGACATACTACACAAACAGGTTATATATTAACAAATACAACAAACACATACATGTGAGTGTGTATGTGTGTGTGTGTGTATTTGTGTGTGCATGCGTGTGTATGTATGAGCGTTAGTGTTACTGTTAGGGTATGTGTGTGTATGTGTGTTTGAATGTTAGTGCGTGTGTGTGTGTGTGTGCACACATGCGCATGTGTGTACAACTCTCAGTTCTTTGTCATTCATTCAGGATGATAATGACAAGCAATCCAGCCCCTAATGACAACACTTAACTGAGAACAGATGTTTTATCTTCTAGTGTATATTTGTACCCACTACTGCCTGACATAAGCTGAGCTTCCCAAAATATGCATTTGTCTGTAACAAACTAACCCTAGATCAATGGGGAACGAAAAAGCACAGAAGCGTGCACAATTCAGCAACATGCTCATTGGTACAGACTCTTTTGCAGGCACCACGTTAGGGAATGAACTCACTGTACATCTGTCACCACTGATGGGAATCATCTTCTTATCTGCACCAGGCAAATGCATGTTTGTACCCAAGTGTAATAGTTTGTTTAATTGGTCATTAGTCTATATGCAGAGCTACGCAAAAACCACTGCATCAGTTTCACAGAAACTTGGTAAAAAGATCAAATGCGGCCCTAAGATAATCCCTATAACTCTGAACAGTTTTTAGATTTTTCACTCTTTATGTAACAAAACCCCAAAATTTTCAATTTTCTTTTGCCGTGGTTTTAATGTTTTATATTATTAAACTATTGTTTTGATTAAAAAAAAAAATGCCTTTGATGCGATAATGACAAAAACTTCCATCATCAGTGATTGAAAATCAAGGGAAAGTACTGCAGGGAGTTAAACTCTGGTTTGGATCTGCATCAAAGTGTGAATCCAAGATCTCTTCACAAATTCACTAACAATTTTCTGCTTAACAGGAACGCTGTCTAGTTTCTGTTTATCAGTTTGCAACTGTGTATGACACAATACATTTTCACAGGAAAAAAACTTTCTTTACACATTAACACTAACATTTTGGTTCTTCTACAAATCAAAGCTCATGAATGCAAAGTAACTCTCTCAGTCTGTACCTTTTATGACTTTCCTTGGCAGAAAATTTCTGCTCATGAACTGATCTGCTCACAGACGTTTGAAAGGGAATAGAATAAAAGTCTTACCACTGGTCCTATGTTTTCCTTCCATGTTACAGTAAACACTTTTATTTTGCACCAAACAATAGGGCGCGGACCTGGTTCAAAATGTGGAACCAGGATTGGTTCGGACTTTTGAGAGGTGGGCGCTTTCCCCGAGCACTCTTCTCGTGAAAAATCAAAACTTTTAAGTCCTGCACTCTAGTGTCTGCAAAAGGTTGTTAACATTTTGAAGAGATTCGTGTTTAGTGCACGGCATCATGGCAGGCACAGTCCTTCTCTCTCCTTCCATCCCTTTATCCTTTGCTGAAGAGAATCAGGTATCCATTTCCAGCTGGGTAATTAAACTGGGTTTTCAAGCCCCACCAGTGGTTTGAACCCATGAATGTAACTTTGTAAGCTTCACAGATGAACTGAGTCAGGTACCTGTTTACTACGGACTAAACACAGAGGATTTTGAACCTGTAAAAATGTGTACGCATGAGTGGTTCAAACATACAGCCATCATCAGGTCTGCAGTTGCAAATGTTCAAATCATTTGACAACTGGCTTCTCCTGTAACACTTCCAGATTCAGCTGTTGCCACAAAAAAAAAAAAAAAAAAAAGAAGAAAAAAATCGATGTAGGTAAACTTCTTGATTTTACACTTCTGACAATTAACAAGAATGGAAAGAATACGACCAGCCAAAAAGAATGGTTTACACCTTCCCTAGCAGAAACAAGTCAACAAGAGCTGCTCTCAGTGAAAAAAAACAACTTTTATCAGTCCTAGCCATGCTTTGCCATTATACTTTCACCGAGAGC
>CM065724.1:58887445-58889945 GCA_033310375.1 Conus canariensis
TCCCCCCTTCCCCTACTAGGTGCCATGGCAACTGGATGTGCGTGTCGCAATTATGTTAACAGTGCTTTGTCAATTAGCGTGGAGGCACGCATATAACAACCCTGACTATTAAGAAGAAGTGTTCTGGAGTATTCTATGCTGTCCCCTCCCCCCCCCCCCCCCCTCTTTTTTTTTTTTTTTTTTCCTTTCTTTGTCTTTAGTGACACAAAGTCAACAGGAATAGGAAACAGAATAAGTGGTCTGGGCTATAAAAAGGGGAAACTCACGGTGAACAATCTTAACGACTACCACCGTCGAATAACAACAATGACCAACCGCACCACGAACATCTCTTAAATCCAGTGACACCAAAGACTACCGTGAATGAAAGACATGTCCCTAAAAGCTTTCGCTATGAGGACGTAAAACTCAACTATTTTCGGTGAACAATCCAAAGACTAGCGTGAAAGAGTAACATGTCCCTAAAAGCTTTCGCTATGGGGACGTAAAACTCAACCATTGGCTTAGTTAGGTGACAATCACTGCCCTTCACAGACCCACTGTTTGTGAATCAGCAATTCCAGCAAACCAGAGAGAGGGTGAACGTTTATCTCACCTGCTCTGTACCTTCTAATGTTCACTGATCACCCAGATGAACTGTAAGTTGAGACTACGTGTCTAAATTTTGAGACTATGTATTGATTGTTTGTATGCCATGTGGTTTAACAGTATAACTTCATGCCAGTACTTGGTGACATCTATCAAGATGATGAATGAGCATTCTGTTGTAATAGTTTGTTTGCCACAACTTGGTAAGATCTATTACCATGCTTGGTTAAAAATTCTTTGTTAACAATCTGACCACCATTCTTTGTGTACAATCTGACTTTTGCCAGTTGGCAATTCTATCTGTTAAGATGATAACTGAATGATAAACTCTGATCAGAAAAGCATTATGCCTATACTAGATGAAAACTGTTAAGTTGATTTATGAATACTGCTGTATGTGGGATGCTTTGTAGTGTGTGACTCTGTGTCTGCACCATATGTGTACTTGGGCCAAGTGTATTCCGAGTTACCGCAATTCAATTTATAAGAAAAATTACTGAGTATTTTGACTAAAATTGTTTAGCATTGTATTCCTGTCTCCTACCCCACGTTTCACTCAAACTCTGAATGAAACCAGAGACTGATAATTATGGCAGATATATGTATGCTAGTCTAATCCTTTGTTGGCTGAGATCTCACACCTTTACTGAAAGCCAGACGGCAATTATGAAAAATCGATAAGCCAGACTCTCAGCTAATTAACTACAGACCAGGTTCTGTTTGTTCTAGAACGTGGGTTCGTATCTACCCTGGGTATGCCTGGTAGCGGACAAGCACCGCAGCCGATCAATATGATCAGCAGGTCTACATAGAAGTGGATCAGTCACCAAAAACCAGAGAGAGATCAACTGTCCTCTCCAACTTCAGATAAGTTCTGACGTCCCAAGAGGACTCCAATTCAACTCATCCAGAACTTTCCCTCTTTTAATGATGAAACGGTGGGAACCAAAACTCAGCCTGAATTGACTTTGTGAAATTGATTTGAATATTTTACCCTTGTATAAACAAGTAAAGTTGATGTGTGAAAGTGCACTGAACTTGTGTCAGGTCTTTGTTGTTCAATCAGTATTGAATGTTTGAACTTACCTCTAATTCTGTCTCTCGAAGCTACACATATTTTTAAGAGTACAAGCTGAATGAACTTTTGATTGTTCTCTTTATCCACAACACTTGAATACAGGTTTTTTTTCTCCACCCCCCCCCCTGCCCCCTCCCTTTCACCCCCCCCCCCTCCATACTACTCAACTATTCCTACTTTTTCAGCTGATCATTTTGTACTCATTGTCTCCAACCTTAACCTCAACCTTCACCTTTACCTGCTTCCTTCCTCTCTCTCTCTCTCTCTCTCTCTCTCTCTCTCTCTCTCTCTCTTCCCCTTGAATTGTGCTCACAAATGCATTCTGCCTTTTAGTTTCATTTGTGGATTGTGCTGTGCAAGGGAAGTATTGTTTTTGATCTCTTTTCTCTCTTGTTCTGTGTTTGTTGAAAAAGGCGCTTTCGCCGAAATATCCAGCAGTTTTGTGGTGTCCTTTGTAAATAAAATAACGTCCTTTACACTTGTGTGCTTGTTTGTTTGTTGTATGTTCCAGTGACGTTGCAGTCTGTTTCATCTTTTTAGTCCTGAGAAAAATAAAAACTTCTTTCAAAAACTGCTTTTGGGGAGTGTACACTCCACCAGCTGTCATCCACTGGTCGCTGATCTTCAGTTTTCCTCCATGCTGATTACATCAGTTTGTGGAACAATTTGCGGGCAATTTGACATTTTTTTTATACAGAATATGGGGTATTTCATTAGGTCCAGCCAAAGAGCTTTGGCTGTCTGACCACTTTCATGACCTCATCCAGTATGGATGGCTTGAAAATTGTATCAAACCCTGGATGTTAAATGGCGCTTCGCTCAAGGGGGTTCGCG
>CM065724.1:58892445-58924945 GCA_033310375.1 Conus canariensis
CACAACTTCAGGAGAAAATTTGGTCTTCCATGTGTTCAGCCTTAATTTTGTGATAATCTTCAGATGGCGTGAGCAGCTAGACGGTGTGTAGCATTTTTCACAGAAAAAGGTTTCGTAAACGTAGTGTTCCAGGTTGAATAGTATTTCACACTCGGAAGGATGTAATGGCAAATTCAGCACACATTCTGAACAGTTTTGTGCACCAAGTTTAGCTAGATCATCTGCTATTTCATTCCCTCTGAGGCCACAATGTGAGGTAAGGATGTATCGGGACAAGGGGAGGGATTGATTGTCCGAGTGTCCGTACTTCCTATTTATGAACACACACACACGAACGCACGCACGCACGCACGCACACGCGCGCGCGCGCGCGCCACACACACACACACACACACACACACACACACACACACACACACACACACGCACACACACACACCCTTATGATTACACAAATGCATTTCATAAATGACCGATGGAATAGAGAAACAAATTAATCAAGATCATTGTAATCGTTGCTGTTGTTGTTGTTGTTGTTGTTGTTGTTGTTGTTGTTACTCATCATTCATAGCTTTGTCATCTCTTGAGCCTTCGTTTCCGACACATAGTCAAAAGCGCACGCGTGCACACGCACATGCGCCCCCTTCATTAAACCAAAACTGAAACTGTTGGGTTTCAAATTATGCCCCTTTTGCCATTTGGTCAGCAAATGCGGGGTTTTCCCCACCCCTTCCTCTCTCTCCTTAAACAGCTCTTCAAGGATCATTTCAGCAATTTCGCTGAATCTTACTACTGACCACACCATTGCAATTTAAAATTTTTTTTAAAATGATGTAAACAGATCTTTCTGTGGTCTGATGACTGCTTGATAGTTTTGCGCACTTGTACATTCGTAATTTGATCAGTATATCTAATGCGTAGAGTCTTGCAATAACACTTCTATGACTTGGATTCTTCTTTCCACAACAGTGTAAAAATTCATGTCTCACACGCAAAAATGAAGATGGTTCGCACCGATGCATACTGTTGCCTGACTTTCGTTTTGAGCAGATGTTATTGTCTTTCCTTACATTAGGTATTATTCCAAACAATCACACACTGCATAAGTCTATGAAATTTAGATTCCAACATTGGTGTGTAGATACGTCACGCTCAGTATGAACATTACTGGATGAATTAAGTTTCAGTCTCGGCAGCAAGCGTTTTGTATTGTCTAGTATATTTTTTTCCCACTACAGTCATTCATAATCAACATGAAATTTGGCTTGTTTTCGCATAAGAAAGTGCGTTACCATTGTCGGTTGCAGCCAGTTACTTTTTTTAGTCTTTGTATTTTGGTTCACTGACAAAAGCAGATTCGTCTTACCTAACAGATTTACTCGGCCATTTCCGACGGTGGATTCTTTGTATTCTAACCATGATGTACACACGAGACCTCCGTTTACACTCATCCAAAACCATCACTTTCATGACCATCACACAAGATTAGATGGACAAGAAAGATGGGCGAACAAAGGTGTGGGGGAGCGGCGGGGGTCAGGTGCGAAAAAAAAAAACACACGTGAAAATTAAAACGAGAACTTCAAAGCTCCGATTCTGGGTTTTCTTGCACCGAGAGACCACCACTTGCCTTTGTGGTTGTGAAAGCAGCAGCAGCAGCAGCAGCAGTAGCAGCAGCAGCAGCAAGAGCAGCAGTAGTAGTGGCAGTAGTCATGGCGGAGGCGGCGGCGGTGGTGACAGTAGCAGCAGCAGCAGCAGCACCGGTTGTCGTAGTTGTAGAAATGGTGGTGGTGGTAGTAGTGGTGTAGTAGTAGTAGTGGTAGTAGTAGTGGTAGTAGTAGTGGTGATGGTAGTAGTAGTAGTAGTAGCAGTAGTAGTAGTAGTGGTAGTAGTAGTAGTAGTAGCAGTAGCAGCAGCAGTAGTAGTTGTAGTAGTTAGTAGCAGCAGTAGTAGTAGTAGACAGTAGTGGTAGTAGTAGTAGCAGCAGCAGCAGTAGTAGTTGTAGTAGTAGTAGTAGCAGCAGTAGTAGTAGTAGCAGTAGTGGTAGTAGTAAGTAGTAGTAGTGTATAGTGTTAGTAGTAGTAGCAGTAGTAGTAGTAGTAGTAGTAGTAGTAGTTTGCTGTTGCTGTTCTCGTTGTTGTTGTAGTCCTTTGCTGTGCGCGGTTTATTCTAGCTAGTTTGGCGACTGCTCTGGAAGCCCGATCCATCTTCCTAATAACGGGCAACTCCCATAAGATCAAAGTGACAAAATCCGTGTGCACCAGTTTACAGCATGCACAGCAACAGAACTGATCTGTAATACATAACTTTTCTGCTCGCAAAAACTGATATTACCATCAGGGTGTGTTTATCCATAGCCTGTAGCAAATGTTTCCAATCTCAAATAACTGTGCGTGTGCGTGCGTGCATGCGTGCGTGTTCGAATTTGTGGGTAACGGGACAGGGAGACACACGCGCTTTAAATGCACCCCTCCGAGCACTTTCACAAATTTCATATACCACGCACACAACATCAGGGGTGAGATAATCTACAAGACGTATGGACACACCTTTACTGTATAGCTGTATTCAGATAAGGCATCAAAGTAAACCGGTCATGAATATTTTTATTGATCATATTCAAAGCAAAAAAAGAAAGAAAAACGCGTAGATAATTGCATGCTGGCAGAGAAAAAAAATGCTTTGAGCACAACTGCACGTGTGTGTGTGTGTGTGTTGTGTGTGTGTGTTGGTGTGTGTGTGTGTGTGTGTGTGTGTGTGTGTGTGTGTGTGTGTGTGTGTGTTGTGTGCGTGCGTGCGTGCGTGCGTGCGCACGTGCGCGTGTTTGTATGTATGTATGAGTGTGTAGTTATGTATAAGAATATGATGTCTTAATAGGCAATGCCAAGCATTTTCTCTGTTTACACTGCACAGCTGATTTTCTCTGTTTACACTGCACAGCTGATTTTCTCTGTTTACACTGCACAGCTGATCGACTATCTATAAAACATTGCATCAAACGTCGACCTTTCATACCAAGTTTGTATGAGTACATTTGGTATCATAGAATATAGAGAACGCAGATTGTCAAAAATGCTTCAAGAGGGTTTACATAGGTCAGCGACAATAGATAAACATACAGTGAAACATTGTCAAAAATGCTTCAAGAGGGTTTACATAGGTCAGCGACAATAGATAAACATGCAGTAAAACATTGTCAAAAAATGCTTCAAGAGGGTTTACATAGGTCAGCGACAATAGATAAACATACAGTAAAACATTGTCAAAAATGCTTCAAGAGGGTTTACATAGGTCAGCGACAATAGATAAACATACAGTAAAACATCTGAACCAGCCCACCTCAGTTTGGTCTTCATCTGCATTGAGTCAGCCAAGTGGATCATAGTTGACGTTTATCGCTACCTACGCCAAATCCAGTTCAAAGCCACTATCTTCATCACATTAGCTCCGAGGTTCCAGTATAAAGCATCCAGTCCTTTGCACTGAGGCGTGTGTGTTTTTGTTTCGCAAGAACACTGATATATGACATGCAGCATGAGAAGTTGATAGATAACCTGCGTTGTCAGGGTTAAGTTACTTAACGGGGGGGGGGGGAGGCAAAACATGTCAGGGTAGAGTGCGTTAAAGATAAATCGGAAGGACTAGAAGGTTGACAGCAAGACATGCAACATGAATAAAAAAAAAACAACGAAACAAACAAACAACAAAAATTGTAAACCCTAGCCAAACGCATTCTATCTCCTTGGAAAGAGTAGTACTCACGTGAAAGACTATCCCATAATAAACATATTACTTTAACAGGCTTGCGTTTAAACAGAAAGGGGTAATGAAAAAAAGCCTTCTGTAATGAGTGCACTGTGCGCTTTCATGTTTCTACAAAGTACAGGTTAGCAGTTCCAGCAAACAGCAGCTGTTTCGCTCCACGAATAGTTCATTAGGCTTGCGGCTGGATCCACGTATCTCCTGATGAGAAGCACTTGCACCGAAACGGAGAAAAAAATCTCCCTAAAATAAGGTAGAGATAACGCTGAGAAAAAAATCTTCCTAAAATAACGTAGAGTACAATCTCTATAAGAAGAATATTGGAAAGGTAAACTCGAGCATTCAAAGAAGGGAAAAAGATTAGAATGAAAGATTAAAATTTGTCCAGAAAAAAAAAAAATATATATATATATAAAGGAAATGTAAAACACGTGCCATGTGAAATCCAGAAACTGTGGTTGACTATCTGCAAAGATAAAGAAAGAGGTCGCGGAAAATCTCAAATTCAGATCACTGTACCCGATGAGACTTAGGGGCTCAAACGTTGATGCGGGACATGCATGATTAGACCCTAGGTAAATCTTGGCCCTGTTGACTGTGGTCTCCTTGGAAAAGATAATGCAAACGTCAAAGGCCATTCCAGTCCTACCATTTTGAAAGACAGGCCTGTGTCTGAGTTTTGGATAAATTTTAGTTTTCATAAAGTTTGTATTCTCTCTCTCCCAGTCTCCCTCCCTCCCTGTCCCGTCCGTCTGTCTGTCTGTCTGTCTGTCTGTCTGTTCATCAGCAGGTAAGCAAGGTCCGGTAGCAAGCCTGCTGATATGTTCATCGAGCAAAGAGGCTGGTACCAGTCCTTATTTTCACTATGGAGGAACTTCAAAGCTTACTTAACACTCACTGGGTAAGAATTCCGTTTTTTGCGCCCCCTTCCCACGAGACACGGTCTTATCTGTTCGAGTTAGAATACTGGGATGGCCTTTGACGTTGACATTACCCTTTATAAAGAAATGGCAAGCGTCAGGGCCAGAGCTTACCAGTGTTTGTAATTGCGCGTGATGTACATTAACCTTTGAGCCCATCATGTTTGTGGAGGAGTACGGAACTTTGAAATGGGAAGTATCCTTTTTCTTAACTTTTTTGGATTGCTATACCCAGTTTCAGGCCCCCTGAAGACATATCTTCCTTTCTTCCAGTGTTCAGCTTTTCTGTTTGAAGACACATCTCGCAAAAGTAGAAATCTCTACCCGATTTGGAGAAGTGTTCTGTCTGTTTATGTAGAAGTGTGTGTGTGTGTGTGTGTGTGTGTGTGTGTGTGTGTGTGTGTGTGTGTGTGTGTGTGTGTGTGTCGCGCGCGGCGTGCGCGCGCGCGTGCGTGCGTGGGAGCATTCGTGCGTGTCTACGTGCAATGCGTGCGCGCACGCATGTGTGAACAAAAATTAAATGAAACATTGCAACACATTTGTCTCAAAAAAAGTGGAAATATCAGAAAGCAGTGGATTTCTACTTCACTTTCATATCACCTCGGCATTTGTTTTCCTTTGTATACGTTTTAGTTCACCCCGGCAGGAGAAGTGTGCACGCTCTGTAGCACACTGCCCTCATGCTTAGTGTCCGTTGTGGATGTGGTACCCTCATCAACGAGGCCAATGATCTCTATCTCTTGCGGTCCCGTTAGTCCTCTGAAACGGACAAACAAAACGATCACCTCTTCTTCACTGGAGGGGGGGAGTAACGGAGACAGAGTGGATAAGAAGATAGATAGGTAGAGAGAGAGAGAGAGAGAGAGAGAGAGAGAGAGAGAGAGAGAGAGAGAGAGAGAGGAGAGAGAGAGAGAGAGAGAGAGAGAGATATGGTACGGAAGCTGTGGGTGGAGACCCAAAAGAAATAACTATAACTTAATAAAGAACTTTCTGTGTAAACATTTTTCTTGGCTTAATGTTTCTCAAATGTGCACATCGTCACACATGTAGCTGGATATTGATATATGGTTTTGTGCCCCGAAAGGGTTTTTTTTGTGTGTACATCGGATACAGGGCTGAAAAGTGAAGGGAAACGATACAGAATGATGCTCAACGATGACGCCTTCAAATTCTGCTCTGAGAACTGGGTGAAAACAATATCTAGCGGGATTCCTGATTCATGCATCCTTTTTCGCATGACTCTAACCCCCTCTGGACGTACACCTGTTGCACTAGCGCTGAGGATCCGTTTCCATCACTGATTCTAGAGCCCGTGGATGTTTTTGACTGTGTTCCAAGCTCGCCCGTCGCCCTTGCCCAGCTTTCCTTATTCGTTTCCTCGGCGTTCGTCTGACTTCTCCTACAGCGCGGGTTCTGAAATGGCTGGCGTCGTGCAGTTCTGAGACTGGACAGACAAGGCCCAGGAGATTGTTCCGGCCGGTGGGACGCTCTTGGATCTGCCTCTGACGACACTCGGCACCACATGCCTCCGCTTCTGACCTGGAGTCTGGTGTCTGACGCTTGTGACCCCCTTGCGCTAACAGTAGCACCGTATCTTAAAAGAAGTTCCACAAAGAGTATTATGTTTGTTTGTTTTTTGGCACTTTTGTTGATTACTGATTAACATGTATATTGTAAGTAGTGCACTGAGTTGGGAATCCGCTGCAAAGAAAGGGTATTTAAAAAGACAACAGGATTTCTGTAAAGAAACACAGCGATGCATCCTTCCACACCAGGATGAATGACTACATAACATAGTATCGTCAATTTTACCTGCGTACAGCGAGAATCGGATCAGTGCCTCTGTCCGCACTATCTCTGGTCACTATGAGAGAGAGAGAGAGAGAGAGAGAGAGAGAGAGAGAGGAGAGGGAGAGAGAGAGTCTGCACGCCAGTGAAGTGCGATAAACAGTATCTTCCCGAGCGTGGGAATTTCACAAGAGAAATGGGTTCTCTGGAATTTTACCTAAGGCGCGCGCGAGTGGAACTGGCTCTGTGACGGACAACACGTACCATGCGCCCCGGCTGTGGTGAAAGAATGAGATTGAGCTACATCCTCAAGGGAGTGTGCACTGCTGTTAGCTTACGGTCAGCTGTTAGCGTTAGGGGACCTGAGACGTTCCCGAGACCAGACCTTTCCTCCACTTGATTAATGTCTTCCCTTACCTTGCACATTGTAGAAGGGATGGTCATTAGGCCTCTTGGAACATTACCCAGGAAGCGTCATTTCAATGACTTGTAATTCTGCTGCTTTCTCAGCCATGAGGATACTCAGTGGACACCGGATTAAAGGTCAAGGAACGGACATGCGGGAGCGTGGGGATGCGTCAGTATGACATGCATGAGGGACACTTCTGTGTGTTTATGTGCCTGGATTGATTGTCCCCATCCTTACCTTTTAATCGTTCCCTCCATCTCCCCCCCCCCACACACACACACATACACACACTACGCCCAGCCCCGTTTTCAGACTTTGTAATGAAGGACAGCTCAGGGAGAGGTGCTCAACGGCGGGAGGGTAGTAAGGGAAATCCAAACTTGAACGCGCGCGCGCACACACACACACACACACACACACACACACACACACACACACACACACACACACACACACTCTCTCTCTCTCTCTGTCTCTCTCCACACACACACACACGCACATACACACGTACGCACCCGCGCGAGTGCGCGCACGCACACTTTTTTTTGTGCTCTTATTTTATGAATACTTCATTACCCTTATGTTGATTTAATTGTATCCATTTGTTAGAATGAAGTTATCACAGCAGAATGAAAGTGTCAGTACACCACACATCAGTACATAAACAAACCCAGACATTTTGTATCATTCTCCTACACACTAAAACTATCAAACAATTGTCCATCGGTAATGTACACACAGATTCTGCATGGTGAGCGTGAGTCAAGAAAGAAAGGAAAAAAAAAAAGAAGAAGAAAAAGAAGAAGAAAAAAAGACCGCCTTTAAAAAAAATGGAAAAAAGAGAAAACAAAACAAAAAACAAGAAAAACGAAAAAAAAAAGAAAAAAAAAAAAAGAAGTAAAGGGGGGTGGGGGGGGGAAAAAAAGAGATTTTGTAATGAACTTATCTGAAGCTGTTGATCCCACTGTCCTTCCCTCTTTCCTGCCAGTTCCTCCTCCCCATCCTCTTTTATCGTACTAGATCTTTAGTAAGACATCGTTCAGAGGCCAGAGAGGTTGTGAATCCTAGAAGATGAGAACGGTTGCGAGGGACGACAAAGGCCAGTAGCTCTAGACGTTTTACTGTTGTTTGGTTAAAATGTTATGTGTCTGTAAGTCTCAATGAATACAGGCTCGTTCTGTTTGTAAATTTTCAAATGGTCTGTCCTGTCGAGCGAGTGAAGATAATGAAATCCCTTTTTTTTTTTAAAGGTAAGTTTTGATAAGGTTTGTCTTGGAGGAGGGGGTGGGGGGTGGGGGGGGGGGGGGGGGGGGGAGGTCGATCACGTGACATCCTTCTCTGTGCATAGCATGCGCGCCGCAATGAATGAAATTGTGAACGTGCAGTATATGGTGTACTTCCTAACACAATGATCACATTAAATACTCTCGCGTTAACACAAAATCACTACTTTAAAATGTTCGACAAAACAGACAGAAATAGAGAGAGAGGGTCAAACTGTCTGGGTACAGGATTCGCCTGGAGGTATGATGGTGTATGGACAGAACAGCACAGAAACAAACAGCACACACACACACACACACACACACACACACACACACACACACACACACACACACACACACCTCCCAAACAGAGCGGCGTCCTGGATGGTTTCTGGCAGACGCTGCCCCTTGGTCTCCGGCAGCACGAGCACCATGCATGACGTTGTCACCCCCGCCGCCCCGAACACCACCTGGGGGAGAGCTTGGCTCCACACACCGCTCGCGTAGGTGTTCTGAGAGGGCAAGGGGTGGGGGAGGGGGGGGGGGGGGGACAGAGGTAGAGGTAGACAACGTGAGAAGCATGTACAACAAAAGATTCGGGCAAGTGAAAATGTCTTGTGGGGTAAAGTATATTATTATTATCATCATTATTATGAATACTTATAAAGGTATAAAGGAAGGTACACAGACAGACAGACAGACAGACAGACAGACAGAGAGAGAGAGAGAGAGAGAGAGAGAGAGAGAGAGAGAGGCACACGCCCACACTGATGGACAATGAAACGCACTCGCAGTCAGGTAAATCCACGTGAAAATTTGAATCTGTTCAATATTTTCGTTTTCTTTGGTCTTATTCAAATTTTTTTTTAAAAATTGCAGTTTATATTTTTCCACAGGGCTGCGTCATCTGTATAAAGAGCCAATGTGGCATCTTTTGTATTGACCCATTTATTGTCATAAACCATTAGCAAGAAAAGTGTTGGCGTGATCACAGTTCTTTGGGGGACACGCATGTTAATAGTCTTAGAACTTGATAATACTCCATACACATTGACTTGGATAGTCCTGTTCGATGAGAACGCTTTTCAAAACGGAAAGAAACGACTTCGTATCCCTGCTTCCTGTGCTTTGTTCAATAATTCAGAGTGTCACACTGAATCGTAGGCTCTGTGAACATAACAAATATTGCAAAGGATGAGTGACGCTTGGCTAGAGCTTTTTTTTCACATGTGATGATGAATGAACAATGTGGTATGTAGTCCTCTGACCCGCCTAAAGCCAGCTTGAAATAAAGTCAAAACTCCAGTTTTCTCCAGGAAATGTTCTATTCCGTTTTTCATGATTCTTTCAAAACCCTTTCGAATGTAAGGTGCTAAAGATAAGGATCGGAAACTAGAGGAACGAGTGTTAGGTTTTCCTTTTCCGCAGCTGGGATAACTGTAGCTTTCTTCCAGTTTACAGGTGGCAATCCAACATCCCAACGCATTTGACAGAAGTCCGACAACTTTGATAACAGACCCTCTAGAAATGTTTGATCATGTCATGAGAAATAGGATCTGAACCCGTGAATATTTTATCTGGTTTTATACGATTAAGTGAGAGTTCTTGCATTGTTAGGTTTGTGCTTATGTATCATGTGTTACTTTCTACGTGCTAAGATATTGGTATTTATCTTCATTTTCCTTTCTTCGAATATATTCATCCTAAGACAAATGCTCAATTTCGCTCATTGAAACGAAAGTGTATGCAAACGATACAGCCTTTTCAGCCTAAGACAAATGCTCAATTTCACTCATTGAAACGAAAGTGTATGCAAACGATACAGCCTTTTCAGCCTAAGACAAATGCTCAATTTCACTCATTGAAACGAAAGTGTCTGCAAACGATACAGCCTAAGACAAATGCTCAATTTCACTCATTGAAGCGAAAGTGTCCCCAACACTTTGACACAGTGAGTGAGTGACAGTTTCGCCTAGCAGGCTAAGATTTCTCTCTCCATGTTTGAGTGATTGTGGTGGTTTGAAGCAGTGTTTGTGGTGTATTCTTGTACCTGGGTGTTTGTGATGAACTGGGCTTTCTTCTGGATAACATTTTGTGCCTCACTGCCCCTGGATTTCAGAATGATTTGGATTGTTTTTCTGACAAGCCTGGTTGGCATTCTGTGCTCCCCATCGCAGCCATGTTGCCACGCACCATGCTTCGCACGTGCTCCTTTCCCTCCTCCGCTGTCCTGTGTTTCACCTCACACACACTGCAAGCGCTTGTGTGTCGACACCCTCCCCTCCCCCTCCTCCCCCTGTCTGCCCCCCTCACCTACACCCGTGATGAGTTGCTGGCGGTTCGACCTTCGACCCTTAACCCCTCCCTAACCTTAACACTGCGTCGACTGCGTGTTGGCGTCGGTCTTCCTCGTGTGCGAGGCCGTAGAGGTGGCAGAAGGAAACAGAGGAAGATTTCTGTCATTAACCACGCTTGTCGTCCCCTCTTCACCCCATCCAGGTCAAAGGCAAGTGCCGTGAACTTCGGAAATCTAATTTCAGTGCCACTTGTGCTGCCTAGTCAGTCTCAGTCCGGCTTCAACTTTAAAACTGCGCAGCTCAACCCGCTTTCCGTCGGTTGCTCTCGAAAACGTTCCGCGATCAACGACTTTGTTACTGAAAACAGTGTTGATATTTTTGTTGTTATTGAAAACAGTGTTGATATTTTTTGTGTCACGGAATCTTGGTTTCTCCCAACTGGGGACGAGGCTAAATGTGTCGATCTTGCTCCTCTTGGCTATAGAACTATCTCTTGTCCTCGCTCCTCCCGCAATGGCGGCATCGCTTTCGTCGTGGGTGACTCGCTGTGCTCCCACCTCACCTCCACCACCACCTTCCCGTTCCAGCATTCCTCCTTTGAACTTGCCCATCTTTCTGTCACCCTACGTCATCACTGTCTTCAGGTTTTCTGCATCTACCGTCCCCCCTCCCCCCCCCCCCCCCCCCCCCCCCCCCCCCCCCCAACCAAAAGAACAAACTCTCTGATGCTCTTTTCATTGAAGAGTTCCCGTCCTTCCTGGAACACTGCAATACAATCAGTGGCTTGTCCTGTCATCGTTGGTGACAGTGTTCACGTCAACGTCCCCACTGACTCCCTCGCGCTTCGCTTCACTGCTCTGCTGGACGATTTTGGTCTGCACCAGGCTGTCACCTTCCCGACCCACCAGAAAGGTCACAGCCTTGACCTTGCCGGCGTGACGACAACGTGCTGCATTCCACAGCCCCAGATTTCACTCTGGACTTCTCCGAGCACTACTGTGTTGTGGCCCAGTTCCGCCGCTCACGTCCTTCACGCTTTCCTGTGTACGTGGAGGCCAGGAAGATCGCCGCTGTCAACACCGTCACCTGATCTTCGGCCAGACTGGAGGCCTCTTCACACCTGTCAGCTGACCAGCTCCACCAGCTTCTGTCCAGTCTGCTAGATCAGCACGCCCCGGCCACCCGCCGCCAGATCTCCAACCGGTTTCCTCCACCCTGGTTCACCTCCGTCGGACCTCAGCTGCTGCAGGCTAAGTGGGGTCGGCATCAGGCAGAACGCTGCTGACTCAAATCTGGACTACATGTTCATAAACAAATTTTTCGTACTGCCAATAACCTAGTTACCAACATTTTGGACAGTGCCAAACGCTGTTTTTACAGCGCCAAAATACTAGCCTGTAGTACATCCCGACAACTGTTTACTGTAACCAATACTCTACTTGGCAAATCAAAGTCCACACCACTGCCTTCCTCAATTCCTGCGACAGAACCCCCCAGCGTTTCTCTGATTTCTTCTATAGTAAAATAGCCACTATTCGCCATAATCTGGACTCTCACGCTGCTCCTCCCCCTGCTGTTCCTGATCCTTCCTTCTCCGGCACTCAGTGGTCTGAATTCCACTCAATGGTCTGAATTCCACTCTGTGTCGGTAGAAGAGGTCCGGAAAAATCTTGAAGCAAGTCACTGTCAAAACATGTGAACTTGACCCTCTCCCCTCATCCCTTCTTACCTGCTGCCTTGACGATCTCCTCCCGTAATTTACATCCATTATCAACGATTCTTTGCAGTCAGGTTGTTTTCCCACTCTGTTCAGATCTGCAGTTGTCAGACCTCTCCTGAAGAAGCAAAACTTAGATCCTGAAAATCTCAAGAACTACAGACCTGTCTCTAATCTTCCATTTCTTTCCAAACTGAAAAAGTTGTTATCGCCCAACTGTCTGAACATCTCCCCCTAAACAATCTCTTGTACTCAAACCAGTCAGCCTACGGGGCTGGTCATAGCAACGAGACAGCGCTTCTGAAGATAGCAAACGATCTCCTCACAGCTCTTGATGGAAACAAAGTGTCTCTTCTCTCTCTCCTAGATTTGTCTGCTGCCTTTGGTAGAATAAACCACTCCATTCTCCTCTCAAGACTCAACACTTCTTTTGGTCTTTCTGGTTCTGTCCTTCCCTGGTTTTCGTCATATCTCTCTGATCGCATGCAAACTGTTTCAGCGAGTGGTGTTAAGTCTCCAGCAAGAGCATTTCAGTTTGGTGTCCCTCAGGGATCTGTCCTGGGACCGGTTTTGTTTGTGCTACACACCCAGCCTGTCTCAGCCATTATCAGCCAACACTCTCTACTTCACCATAGCTTTTCAGATGACAACCAGCTGTATATCTCTGCCCATCTCCGACAGCTTCATGAAATAATCTCCTCTTCTCAAGCATGCATTTCCGATGTTAAATCATGGATGCACAATAACAAACTACAACGTAACTCAGACAAAACTGAAATAATCCTCACTGCTTCGAAACAAACTATCAGAACTCATTCTCTCCCTTGTTCTATAAATGTCGATGGAAACGAGATAAATCTATCAGTGTCTGTTCGTAACCTCGGCGTTACACTCGACCAAACTCTCTCTTTCAAACAACATATCTCTAATGTGTGCAAGTCCTGCTGCCTTGAACTTCGTAGAATTAGCTCAGTTCGCCGCTTTTTCACTCAAAATGCCCTGAAAACTCTAATCTGTGCTTTTGTCCTGTCTCGGCTCGACTATTGTAACTCCCTCCTTGCCGGTTGTCCCTTAACACTCATCTCTAAACTTCAAAAAGTTCAGAACAATGCCGCCCGTCTGATCTCCCGCTCCTCTAGATCTGATCACATATCACCAATTCTGGCATCCTTACACTGGCTCCCAATTCAGTCTCGCGTTGACTTTAAATTTCTCC
Organism: Conus canariensis; assembly: GCA_033310375.1. Taxonomy (NCBI): domain Eukaryota; kingdom Metazoa; phylum Mollusca; class Gastropoda; order Neogastropoda; family Conidae; genus Conus; species Conus canariensis. The sequence goes on from CM065724.1 coordinate 58,905,820, forward strand.
TCCTGGTTTTCAAATCACTGAATAATCTGACTCCCTCCTACCTCACTGACCTCCTTCACCTCTATGTTCCGTCTCGCAACTTACGCTCATCCACCGATTCTCGTCTGCTTCGACTTCCCTCCGCTCGCCTGAAAACTTCAGGCCAATGATCTTTCCCTTACCTGGCACCTGTCCTGTGGAATGGTCTGCCTACTTCTTTGCGTAACACGGACTCTGTAGAAACTTGTAAAACCTCCCTAAAGACACATCTTTTCCCTCGGACTGAATAACGATATCCATTTATCTCTGTGCGCGTGTTTGCTGGTGTTGACGTGCTCGTGTGTCTGTCTGCGTGTGTGTGTTTTTCGTGTGTGTGTGTGTGTGTGTGTGTGTGTGTGTGTGTGTGTGTGAGGTGTGTGCAAGCGTGCGCGCGCATATGTGTGTGTGTGTGTGTGTGTGTGTGTATGCGTGTGTGTGTGTGTGTGTGAGTGTGTGTGTGTGTGTGTGTGTGTTGTGTGTGTGTGTGTGTGTATGGTGTGTGTGTGTGGTGTGTGTGTGTGTGTGTGTGTGTGTGTGTGTGTGTGTGTGCATGCTTTGAGTTAGAATTAGTATTTTATCATGTTTCTGTAATATGTGCTTTGGGCTCTTGCGAGGTAAAGCACTCTATAAATATCCTTTTACATTACATTACATTACATTACAAACAATACAGCCTTTTCTACACACAAACACGGCTGTGCTCAGGACAATAACAATCTTACCAGGTCGGCCACATAGGGCGATGCCAGGCCGCCGATCCGAGCCAACATGGAGCAGCTACCTAAGCCGAAGCTGCGGAGCACAGTGGGGAACAACTCTGGAGACATGATGTAGATGGACATCAGAGCAGCCGACGTGCCCATCCGACCCACCATGGACAGGCCCCTCAAGATCCAGGCTGTTGGGAAGACAGGTATTTGGTAATCAGTACAGACATGACGGAAACAGAGCGGAAAGAAGGGGAAGGTATTTGCACACAGACTTCTATCAGAACAGCTGTCGGCAGTCATCGTAGGTTCCGGTCTGCTGGAAAGACAGGTGTTTGTTAAGTAGTACAGATATGACTGAAAGAGAGCAGAAAGAAGGGGAAGATATTAGAACGTAGAACTCTACTAGAACAACAACAGCTGTGCTTTCTTGACAGTCATCTTAGGTTCTAGTTTCTTAAGAAGACAAGCATATCTTTTGATAGTTTTTTTTTTCTTTGTTTCCAGCGAGAGGAGAAAAGGTAGGCTGAAGTGAGAGGAATTACAGGGACGCGTTCGGGTATTAAAGCAGCGGCTTTATAGATGTGACCCTTCATGTTCGGTCCTGTCGGGACTAAAGTCTCTTAGAATGATAGGCCCGTGTTTTGTGGTGAAGAAAGAACGGTACACATAGAAGGAATAAGGACAGAGATGGGCACCACTGCCATAGCTGTACCCATCATACCTCCACAGTGAGTGATGTAGCCGGCCGTTTTGTCCGACCCGGCCGTTTTGTCCAACCTCGGACAAAACGGCCGGGTCGGACAAAACGGCCGGCTAAAACCCGGCTGTTTTGTCCGACTTTCAATTTTTTGTCGGACAAAACGGCCTGGTTGGACAAAACGGCCGGCTCTAAGTAAGCGGCTGTTTTGTCCGATATTTCACTGGCAAAGAAGTATAAATTCGTGGCGTTCTGTTTTTTCTTTTTTGTTGGTTTTTTTCTGTCTGTCTACCCCCAAGTAAAGAAATCACGTGGAAAAAACCCATTCGGCCGTCATGCCCCCAGGTGGCCAATTTGGCGTCTTAAGCTGACCATTGGCCGTCAGGGGCCATGACTATCGAGTGGGTCTTATTCTCGTGATTTCTTTACTTGGCTGCAGGAGAGGGAGAAAGAGAGACAGACAGACAGACAGACAGAGACAGAGAGAGACAGGTGGCACATCACGATACAACATTTGAGGTGACTGTGTCAAACCGTTGGGGTCTTGGGACAAACAATTGACGCACCCTCAATTTTGAGAGTCTGACGTTGTCTGTGACCTTTACCTTGACCTTAATTGCTTTGACATATTTGGAGAGCAATAAACCAAACAACCTTCATACAAAGTTTCAGCTTCCTATGTTGACCGCTGCCCAAGATATGCCTAAAAATAGATTTTCGGTTTTGAAGGTCATACGTCAAGGTCATAACTTGACCTTAAACATTTGGAAAAGGTGTATTTAAGCCACCTCCTCCTGTTTTCTTGCTTATTAATGTATTTGCAGTATTGCCTTTTCAGTGTAGATAGGGCTGTCTTTCATCTACCTTTTGAGCTAAAAGTTGTTCTTGAATGATAATTCAAAACTTCAATTTATTTGACATAACACCCCCCCCCCACACACACACACCCATATAGAGCTGACTCACTTCACTGACAGTCATGATAATAGCACTGTGTAATGGTCGATTTCCGCCCAAAAAAAAACATGTTGGGATTTATCCTTCCTGATCGACAAAATGTGGGTGACGTCACCCTTTACTTGAATGTAGGTGGGATAAAACATTACGCTAAGTGCAACATCAGCAAGCCTAAGTACAAATTGTAGCGTGAACTAGGCACAGCAATAACAAGCGCATCGCCGAGCGGCTGCAACGCCGCACGGCAGATATGTTCTTTGCCCGTTCCGCCCCCCCCCCCCCCCCCCCCGCCTTCCTTTACCCTCATATCTTAGCCCCACCTTTCTCTCTGCCTCTCTCCGCACCGAGTAGCTGACACGCACTGACATTCATTCAATAACTGTCTTTGTCTTTCACACTGCTACATCACTACTGAAAGTACTTTCCTCACTTTTGGACACACGCACGCACGCACACACACACACACACACACACATACATACGTGCACAGTGCACACACACACACACACACACACACACACACACACACACACACACACTGAGTAGTTGACACACACTGACATTTATAAGTCGCATGAAGTTATAGATTCTCTCTCTCTCTCTCTCTCTCTCTCTCTCTCTCTCTCTCTCTCTGTCTCTCTCTCTCTCTCTGTTTCTCTGTCTCTGTCTCTCTCTCTCTCTCTCACTCTTTCTCTGTGTCTGTCTGTCTGTCTGTCTGTCTGTCTGTCTGTCTCTCTCTCTCTCCACACACACACACACACACACACACACACACACACACACACACACACACACACACACACACACATCTTGTTCCAATCTCTTGCCATTCATGTGGCACACCACCACACAAAGTTTGACGCGACTCCGACTTTCCGTTCGGAAGATATCCTTGGGACAGACAGAAAAAAAAGGTCATGACCTTGACCTTGAATATTGTTGTTCGGATCTCTTGCCATTCATGTAGTACACCACCACACAAAATTTGAAGAGACTACGACCTTGATCGGTTTACAATATTTGGATGCACCATAAGCCAAATCACCTCCATGCTAAGTTTCAACATCTTATGTTTTCCAGTGCTCGAGATATGGCTAAAAATAGGTTTTCAGTTTTCAAAGTCATTCGCCAAGGTCATGACCTTGACCTTGAAATATTTGTTTGGAATATCTTCCAACTAAGGTGGCACAACATCACATAAGATTTGAATTGCTTCTGTCTACCCGTTCAGAATACATGATTGCAACAAAAATTTCCCCACCCTCAAATTTTTAGGGTCCAGCTATCTCCTCTACATTGACCTTGACCCTGATTGGCCTACAAAGCTCGTACGTCAAGGTCATGACCTTCTTGTTCGGATCTCTTGCCATTCTTGTGCCACACCACCACACAAAGTTTGACGCGACTCCGACTTTCCGTTCGGAAGGTATCCTTGCGACAGACAGAAAAAAACAACAAAAAATTAAAAAAAGAAAAGAAAGAAAAAAAAAAAAAAAACAGAACGCGACGAATTTATACTTCTTTGCCAGTGGAACTGGGCAAAGAACAATTAAAAAATATATCGGACAAAACGGCCGCTTACATAGAGCCGGCCGTTTTGTCCAACCAGGCCGTTTTGTCCGACAAAAAATGAAAGTCGGACAAAACAGCCGGGTTTTAGCCGGCCGTTTTGTCCGACCCGGCCGTTTTGTCCAACTCGGACAAAACGGCCGGGTCGGACAAAACGGCCGGCTACAAGTGATCGCAGAGTCTGCAGTGTTGGGAAGACAGCTCACTGTTTTTTTTTTTTTTGAGGGGGGTTTGTGTGTGTGGTTTAAAATTATGGATGAAGTGGAAAAAAGGACGGGAAGTACTGAGTGACATGGAAAAAGGGAAAAACAACAACAACAACAACAACAACAACAACAAAGACAGAAAGGAGAGATAATGAGAAAGAGAACTATGGAACGAACAAAAAAAAAGCGTGGGTAGTATGTAGGAAGGGTTTGTGAAGGCACCAACAGTGGCAAAACCTGAGCAAACCCAGCACGTGAACACCGTGCGAGCGAACTGCCAGCACAAATATGTTGATAAAAGTTGAAACGGGAGAAAGATAACAAATCAAGCAGCCGTTCGGAAGCGGCGCAGGGCCAGCATGCAGAAAACGACTCACACAGACCCGCGAAAGACGGATCCAGCCACGAACAGGTAAAGAAGGGGAGTAACTGAACAATCAGTTCACACAGTTTCCTATACCAATTATAAAAAGTCAGAGTAATATTTTACGAGGTAACAATCTCACGCAACTCAAACGCTTTGTGCAAGAAAATTGGTAGATTTCAAACTGCCCTTTCACGTTTTCATGCCAAAAGTAAACCTAGTCAAAACAGGCTTGGAAATCTATAAAATTTTGCAGGAATGTATTGTTGTCTTGAGGTATTTAGCGCTGGACAACATTATACAAAACGGACCTCATTCTCTTTACTGTTTTTTACACAGTGGGTAGATTAAATCATTATCATTACAGGATCGATGTTGGTAGTAATGCTGAGCAATATCTGTTACACTGTCTAGAGAGAGAGAGAGAGAGAGAGAGAGAGAGAGAGAGAGAGAGAGAGAGAGAGAGAGAGAGAATAATTATATGACCATTTCAGGCCCATCATTAGCAAAGAAAAACGAATAAAGATAAACAACAATGAGAGCTCATTCCCTCTGTTCTCCATCGTATATGAGCAGAAAGTCAATGCCTTGCATGCTTTCTGCTCCGCAGACTAATAAAGGAAACAGCCAATACTCTAATTTCAAAAAAGGCATTAACAAAATGATATGCGATTGTTGGGGATGGTGTGCGGTGCGTGTTTTGCCGTCCGACTCTCACCTGAAGAAGTTGGGATACGTGTACGTCTTTTTCCCTACACACACCAACACCACACGAACATAGATAGCCAGGCAACAAGTTAAGTTTCTACCTTTTTTTTTTGCTGCCTGAACCATCAAATCAAAACAAGTACTTAACACATAATAAGGACGATCAGGTACATCAATTAGTTTACGCCACGACCAAAGGGCGCGCAACAACACTAGACACTTATGTCATATCAAATACGCTGGCACCCACAGCAATGTCACCACAAACATTTCATGTACTTGGCCGCCGCCGGCCCAAGTTACACAGTCTTCACACAGATCGAAGTCACTCACGGAAGCAGTTTGTGGTGTCCCTCCAGGGGCTCCCACACAACCGAAGAAACACAAGTCGTCGTCCCGGCGAACTCTGAAGCCCTTTCACACACCAGCTCGTTGCTGACCACACGGACAGCCTCTCAACACCCCCCATGGGGCGGAGACAACGGCTGGGCTCGTGCTGCACCCCACACCCGGTTTGCAGTGCACACACGATGTTTACTGACCACTCGGTCAGTCTCTCTACACCTCCACGGGTCAGAGACAGCGGCTGGACACGGGCTGCACCCCACACCCGGATGGCAGTCAGTTTCAGGTCGGACACGGACACCTGGGGAACTGATAGCTACCGTGTGTGTGTGTGTGTGTGTGTGTGTGTGTGTGTGTGTGTGCGTGTGTGTGTGTGTGTGTGTGTGTGTGCAGCATAAAACTTTCTTCTTTACGGTCACCAATGACACATGGTAAAAGAAAGATTTCTAAAGTTTGGACGGATGTGACAGATTTGTTATCAGTTTGTGTGTTCTAGTCCTCTTGCCAGATGTCTTTGACATGTCTAAACTTAAGTTTCAGATCTGTTTCACGGATAGAGTATCTGCTCAGCTCATAATTTGTAGCGTTCTTGGAAAGTTGATTTACCACTTCATTGCCTCGAGCGCCGACATTACCAGGAACCAAGGCAAAAATTGCACGACAATCACGACTCCCTCCCCAAAGTGTACCTCGGGTAAGACATCAACTAAGTAGTATAGAACTGTTACTGGTTCTTTCCCCAGAGCGTGCGTCAATAGACATAATCGAAATAATGCACAACACTCACTGGATCTCCCCAGATGTGCGTCGATAAAGATTTAATCCAAAAGATGTGTAACACTCACTGGTTCTTTATAAAAATGTACGTCAATAAAGACATAAACCAAATGATGTACAGCACTCACTGGTTCCTTCCCAAAGTGTGCGCCAAAAAAGACATAGGCCAAATGATGTACAGCACTCACTGGTTCCTTCCCAAAGTGTACGTCAAAAAAGACATAAGCCAAATGATGTACAACACTCACTGGTTCCTTCCCAAAGTGTACGTCAAAAAAGACAGAAGCCAAATGATGTACAACACTCACAAGTTCCTTCCCAAAGTGTACATCAAAAAAGACATAAACCAAATTATGTATTATACTTACTGGTTTCTCTCCAAAGTGTAGGTCTAAAATAACAATCCAAATGATGATGGCGTACAACACTCACTGGTTCCTACCCCAAAGTGTACGTCAATAAAGACTCAAATCAAGTGATGTACAACACTCCCCAAAATATAAGTCAGTAGAGACATAAACCAAATAATGTACAATACTCACTGGTTTCTCCCCAACGTGAACGTCTGTAAAGACATGATCCAAATGATGTATTACACTGACTGGCTCCTCCCTAGAATGCATGTCAATAAGGACATAATCCAAATAATGTACAACTTTCAAGGTTCCTTCCTTCCTAAAATCTACGTCAATAAGACATAAACCAAATAATGTGCGACACTCACTGTTTTCCCCCAAACTGTAGGTCAATAAAGACATAATCTAAATGATGATGTGCAACACTCACTGGTACCTCCCTGAAATTTAGTCAATAAAAACATCAACCGAATGATGTACAACACTCGCTGGTTCCTCCCTGAAATGCACGTCAATAAAGACATGAACCAAGTGGTGTGCAACACTCGCTGGTTCCTCCCTGAAATGCACGTCAATAAAGACATGAACCAAGTGGTGTGCAACACTCGCTGGTTCCTCCCTGAAATGCACGTCAATAAAGACATGAACCAAGTGGTGTGCAACACTCACTGGTTCCTCCCTGAAATGCACGTCAATAAAGACATGAACCAAGTGGTGTGCAACACTCGCTGGTTCCTCCCTGAAATGCACGTCAACAAAGACATGAACCAAGTGGTGTGCAACACACCAGCCGCCGTGGCGAAGTGGTCAGCGTCGCGGACTCCCGGCTGGGAGGTCGTGGGTTCGAATCCCATCAGAAGTCATGTGGGTTTTTCTGCCCAGACCGGCTCCTACCCAGAGTTGAGTTGCTGCGGACTCAGTTGGGAAGACTGGGACCACACAGTCGAGTTTCATCCACTTAATGGATGCGTTTCTGAGAGTGTTGCTCAAATTTCCTGACCAACACTGCAGGTGCCTGTATATCTCGGGCCTGGTTGACGCCGGGATATATTATGAAAGGAAGCGTAGAGTACAGCCCTGTCATGTAGTCTCAGACCGAAATGGAAATCCGTAGCATCATCTTAATCATCCTCATTCTCATCGATCAGCATAAAAAAAATGTCTCAAATTCTGTGGCCCTTCATACCCTGCTCTCATGGTGACCTCAGTTTCGATGTCCTCTCCACGTCTCTGGCCTTGGTTTGGTTCCGTCGGGCTCACCGGTATCGGCGAGTCCATGGGAGCTGTCGTTGGACGGACGTGGTGGCGCCCTCCGGAGGGAGAGCTCACTCACGCCGGCTCCGCGACTAAGCAATTATTGTCGTCAGTAGAGCGCTTAGTAGGTGGTGTCCTGCGTATGTTAGATCAGAACAGGCGCCACTGAACACCACCGAAGTGACTCGGCAGCAGTGCAGTGTCTCCTCCGGTGGGTTGCCTCTTGACGACTTGACATTGACTGCTCCCTGTGGATTGCCGGTGCCGGGGCTGCGGCGGGGCCGACCGGGCTGTGGCTGTGGACGGGGTGTCGGAATGAGCGGCGTGGGTGCACCGCCTCTGAGGTGGCGCAGAGGTTGGGACAGCAAAAAAAAAAAAAAAAAAAAAAAAAAAAGTGGTGTGCAACACTCACTGGTTCCTCCCTGAAATGCACGTCAATGAAGACATGAACCAAGTGGTGTGCAACACTCGCTGGTTCCTCCCTGAAATGCACGTCAGTGAAGACATGAACCAAGTGGTGTGCAACACTCACTGGTTCCTCCCTGAAATGCACGTCAATGAAGACATGAACCAAGTGGTGTGCAACACTCGCTGGTTCCTCCCTGAAATGCACGTCAATAAAGACATGAACCAAGTGGTGTGCAACACTCGCTGGTTCCTCCCTGAAATGCACGTCAATGAAGACATCAACCGAGTGATGTACAACACTCGCTGGTTCCTCCCTGGCATGCACGTCAATAAAGACATGAAGACAATAAAGACAAGTGGTATGCAACACTCACGGCTCCCTCCGAGCACGCTGGGGAAGATGGTGGCCAAGCAAGCCAGCCCACCAAGAGCGGAAACCCCTACCAGCAGAGGGCGCCTCCCGATGCGTTCTATTAGTAGCGTGAAGAGGACGAGGGACAGGAAGTCCATGAAGTTCAAGATGGCGAAGTTGAGAAAGATGTTCCCGCTCATGGTGGAGACGTTAAGCATCAGCCCGTACAAGTTCATGATGATGAAAATCCTACAGAGGTAAGGACAATCAGTCTCTCTCGTTTTTTTTTTTTTATTCCTCACCTCCTAGCCCCCACCCCCACCCTTTTCCCCTTGCCCATCCACCCCCTTCTTTCCCCATAGTGGGATTGCATCAATACTCCTCTTTCTGTTGTTACATGAGCTTTTTTTTGTTTTTTGTTTGTTTTTTGTTTTTTTTCTCTCCGAGAAATTTAGACAGGAAGAGAAACTCATATATTACACCAGAGTGAAATTGTTCATGCCACGATTTCAATACTCCCCCGACAGAAAAACAAATTACTCTCTCGTTAAAAAAAATAGCCTTTAGGATTTTACTAAAGCCAGTAAAATGGTTTTCAATTTGTCTGACAATGCGTTGTTTTTTCTGTTTCTCTCTCTCTCTCTCTTCTCTCTCTCTCTCTCTTGGTGAGGCTGGGAGGAACCCTTACAGCAAGGGTACAAGGGTCCACCTAGGTTCTAGCAAGCTGCAGCTTGGACAAGCTGGATCTTGCCAGAACCTAGGTGGGCCCTAGGTGGGTCCCAGGACCCTTGCTGTCTGGGAAGGAGGAATGGAAGAACGTGAGCTTGTGTTTACCGTTTGTGTGTATTCATGCAAGGTGGGAGAAGGGAATGGGAACTATGTTTTGAAACTGAAGGGGCGGGAATGGTAGCAGCAGGAAAGGATGTTCTATACGGAAGTCTTGTAATTAGATTTGATCGTTCACGTGTGAGTTAGTTTATGTTGTAAATGTACGTGCCATTCTTGAAGAAATCATTGTTTATTTTCCTTATACTTCAATGATGCACGTTAGTTTATGTTATAAATGTACGTGCCATTCTTGAAGAAATCATTGTTTATTTTCCTTATACTTCAATGATGCAGCGTGTCAAGTCGTATGTGTACCCCCCACCCCCCCACCCCACACCCTTGCCTTAATGGCCTGTGTAGCTGAAGGCAATAAATCGTCAAACCGTCTCTCTCTCTCTCTCTCTCTCTCTCTCTCTCTCTCTCTCTTAAAGTCTTTGAGCCTTTCTTTGCGATGATGCGCAAAGCAACTCATAAGACTGACAGTCGTCCAGTGTGAAGACACTCACCAACATAAATAAAGCAAGTTGTAGCGTACGAACAGCCTCGGTATTCGAAACATTTGCAGAGGGCTGGCAGAGCCAGAGGCTGCACCGGGGGAGGGCATCAGACCAGAGCCTTCGTCCTCCCTGGCACAGTGGATGCTGAGGGGCACTGAAACCCCGTTAGCACGTGCAACTTTGCTCATGATCGTCTGAAACTCCTTCACCCGCCCTTTGGACATCAACCATCTGGGGGACTCTGGGATGAAGCTGAATGGGACACAGGAGGGAAGAGGTAGGAACACACACACTGACTGACTGAAACCAATTTATTGTCAGATTAACTCAAGGTTGTACCGACACACACACACACACACATACACATACACACACATACGCACACAAATACCATGTATGTCTACAACACACACACACACACACACACGAACACACACACACACACGCGCGCGCGCGCGCGCGCGCTCACACACACGTACGCACGCATACACACACACAGAGTCTCAGTTACAGTTTTATTAAGGTGTAACTGTGTATAGACTAGTCCATTATAGGCTACACCACATGCACAAAGTTTTGAGACCATACTGTACATGAATTAAGGCTAATGGATAAATGGCTAAGATGATGAGAACTAAGAAGAGGATCTCATGGCTACGACTGAGCAGATGTCTGACCTACGCATTAACCCAACGCGCTGGTTAGAACCTCGAGTACCAACCTCACATTGGTCGTGACTGGTGAACAGTGATATAACATGATCACCATGAATAACTGAAATGTGTGGCAGAGAAATCTCCGTACACTGAACCTAGACGAGCATAATTCTCCCATCACGACTCATCATCCTATTCAACGGAAGCAGCCTCCTTCTTCTCGCTGGCTAAAGACTCACAAGTAGCCAACAGTTATGAGGACGCAGGGAGCCACCAGGGAGGCCTGAAAGTGCGCCCAGTGCCTGAGGAGGAAGGCGGACAGCACGGCCATCAAGGACATGGTGATGGAGGACACGTTGTAGGCCACGGAGACGTAGCGCCTTTGGGACTTCCCCACCAGCTCCATGCCTAGAGCAGGGACAGTCATGAAGAACGGTGTTAGCAGGGAAGCTACTTTTACTTCCGTGATCTTATTGATTTGCTTCACCACTAAACCCTTATCCATCACCCTACCTTAGCCCCTTCCCCTCTTGGAGATCACCCCTCCCCTCGAAACCTCTCCTCCATTCTCTGTCCTGCACACACACACACACACACACACACACACACACACACACACACACACACACACACAACAGATCTGTAGACCGTCTGCCCATTATCCAGTCGTTGCTCCAATTGTCAGTCAACTCTATGATTGGCATCACGTACCCAGGACATTAGTGCAGAGATAACAGCCAGTAGAGGTGCCCCCTGCGAGGAACCGCAGCGCCATCAAGGCCGGAAGTGACGTCACAAAGATGAGCCCCACGGCGGAAGCCAACATAGCCAGCAACATGACGGTGTAGACACGACGACGACCGAAACTGAAACAGCGATTAAACTTGATAGCTGTCGCACACAAACGAGCAAACTTGATCATTGATGATTAACTTTGTCAAAGAAATCGTAAGATCCGACAACACAAACTCGCACATTTACTCACACACACGCGCGCACATACGCGCGCGCGCGCGCGCGCGCGCACACAACACACACACACACACACACACACACACACGCCCGCACGTTAGGCCTCTTTTTTTTCCTATACCCATTGTATTGTAAGTTTTACATAATATGCCTGATCATTGATAAGGAACTTTGTAAAAGAAATTGAAAGATCCGGCAACACACACACACACACACACACACACACACACACACACACACACACGCATGCACGCACACCACCACACACCACACACACACACACACACAACACACCACACGCACGCACGCACGCGCGCACGCACGACACGCACACGCACGCACGTACGCACGCACGCACACACACCACATGCACCACACACACTTCCACGTACTGGTCTCCGGAGACGCTCGTGAGAAAAGCGCCAATGAACTTGCCAGCGAAAATCATCATACTGGTGTGTGATCGGTACAGCTTCTTGTCGCACACCAAATTCAGCTGTTGACAAACACCAAGGTGATAATTGGGCCAATTACTGTATCATTATCTTGCAAATTGAGAGCTGTGGCAAAGAAAAAGGAAACAAATGAGTGAGTGACGGTAATGTCCTTCACTTTCAGTTTCATCAAGGAGGTGTCACTGCGTGCGAACTAGTACATATACGCAACATCATATCCGTTAAGTTTCAAGACAACACTGCGTATGAATCTAAACTGATGGATACATGAATTAAAGACTAAGATTAGAGAATTAAAGAAAAGGCTTTCATGGCTACGACTTAGCAGGTGTCTGACATATGCATTAGCACAAAAGTGCTGATCACACCTTGAGCACCTACCTAGTATTGTCTGTGCCATTATCATCATTGTATATGAGTGTAGTGAGGGTACGTGAGTGAGTGTGTGTGTGTGTGTGTGTGTGTGTGTGTGTGTGTGTGTGTGTGTGTGTGTGTGTGTGTGTGTGGGCACGGGCCCATGTGGGGGAACGCCCTCTCTTTCTTCTACATCAAAAGGAGGGCCCTGAAGGATGGAGGCAGCACCAAACCCCTTCCGATTTAAAAACAAATGCGAGTAAACCGTTTTTCTCTTCTTCAGTAGGTTAGTATGGTACTTCATCTGAACCTCCCCGTTGTGGTGCTGGACATGGATGGACGGTCTGATCCAGGTCCACGATGTAGCAGAAATGATTCTTGTAGTCGAGGATCCTCATCGTGTTGGGGGAGTGTGCGTTTTCGCTCCGTGGAAAAGGAACCAGGCAAGACTCGTCAATCTGGAAAACATCCAACTTGACTCCAAACATGTTTTCGGCCTTTTCCAGGTCGGTGAGAATCGTGCCCAGGAACTCCTCTTCTTTTTCTTGGCCCGTGTTCTCATACCATGTTTCAAAGAAAAGTCGGGTAGGTGTTTGAACACTTTTAAGTGACGCTCCTCGATGCAAGACGAGGCACCAAAAGAAAAACAAGCCCCAGGTTGTCGGTGTATAGAAAAGAGTGGTTTTCGTCCTTCAGGAGTGGGTAGATGCCCTTGATGGTCGTGATGAAATCAGATAGAGGACGGTCGCAGCAGCCAGTGGGGTAATCCAGGAGAGGGTTGATACAGAAGCTGGTTGAGGCGATGGAATGGACCATCTACTTTGAGTCGGGACGTTGCTGTCTGGCGTGTTCCCAGACATCCTGGTCGTTAATGTCTTCCAGGAACCTCTCGATATTTTGTCTGTTGCTGATCAGACGAGGAGTGACTCGGACGTTGTTTTTGGACGCATGAAAGAAACGATAGTCATCGTTGTCTTTGTGTCGGACGTTGTTTTTGGACGCATGAAAGAAACGATAGTCATCGTTGTCTTTGTGTGGCTGAGGTTGATTTTAAAGCGTTTGCTTTGCCTCTCAAAAATAGCATTGAGACGGTCGTTCCAGTCCGGTCTTCCCTGATCCTCCCAGCGGATGTTAAACATGCATTCATGCTTGCCCTCGAAAGAATGAGAGCGAATGGCGCTCCAGCTGTCGGCGTAAATCTGCCGGATTTCGGGAGCAATATCATCTTGATTGAAATCACCACCACCCCTCAGATCTATTCGTCGCCTTTTGTTTTGCCCGACAGACTGATGATAAAGTTTTCTTTTTTTCTTCCTGCTCTTTTTTTCTCTCCGTTTTTCTTCTTTCAATCTTTCTTTATTTTTTTGTTCCCTCTTCTCGCAGCCGTTTGTTGTAGTGAGATATCAAATGTAAGTCGAAATTTCTTTTCTTACGAAATTTTCATGGCAAACGTTGCAAAATATGAGATGTGTCTAAAGTATGTACAGATTATATATGTCTTTTGCAGGTTATATTTCTTCTGGAAAGATGCGTGACAGACCTCGCAGACGTGGTTTTTAGTCTCCATAATCTGTTACCAAAAAAAAGAAGAAAAAAACAAAACGTTTCCTCGATTAAAACTCATACAGCAAACACATGTCATCTAAGGTTGTACGCCACGGGTAAGGACATCACCATCATGCAGCATCAACCTCATCTCTTTTAATGTTGTACCTCTCAGCTAAGGACATACCATCATAAAACCCTGACCACTCATATCAAGGTTAACCCCCCTTGTCTTCTGTGATAGCGTGTATATACTCAGTTATGAATGGTCACAGCGCCTAATAAGTAAAAATATTAATGACTGACTCCGGAAAAAATGTCCACAAGAGAAATTCACGACAATCCGTGTCCCCTCTGCGTTTACAATGGACCCAACAAGTGACACACATCGTTCAAAAGCTCACAGTTGTGACATTTAAACTGTGTCAGCTATACTTGCCTTGTCTGAAATAGTTATCCAATGTCATTCAGGTTTCCCTCATTTTATCAAAAGGGTCGCTTAGAGTGGCACCGTTTTCTAAACCCTGTATCTCAAAAACTAAACATCTGATTTTGCATGTGGTTTTCTCCGATAAAACGAGCGTAAAAAGTGTTTTTAGATCATGTCAAACTTCCAAACGACTGTTTGGTGATAAGAGACTCATTTCGTGATGGAAGGTACACATTAAATGTCGTATCTCTCGGCCAAGGACATACCTTCATAAAACCTTCACAATAAACCGTGAAATGAAGGTAAGAACGTTTCTGATTTAACTTTCACCGGTACAGTGCTTTTTTTTTTTTTTTTTTAGGGGCAAACGTTACATGGTAAGACCCATTTTAAACTGTATTATTTCTGCAAAATGTCTGTTGCTGAAATAATAATTGTGATGAATATCTCATTGGTAAGCATTTTTTTTTTTTTTCAGTTTATTAATAAAGGTCAGGACCAGAGCGTTATCATTATGTTGTGTGGAAAAGGAGCTTAAAAAAAAACAACCCTGAAATTATTCAGTGAGAATTTGGAATTTGATGTTAGATATAACTCTTTTGTTCGATTTCGAAAATACAAGTAATTCTTAATACAGTGAATGGTTCTTCTTCTTCTTTTTCTTCTACTTCTTCTTCTTTTGCTCCTTCTCCTCTTCCTCCTTCTCCTTTTTCATTATTGTCTGTCTGTGTCTCTGTCCGTCTGTGTCTCTGTCTGTCTGTGTTTATGTGTATTTTTCTGTCTCTGTCTCGATCACGGTCCTCGTTTTGAACCTGCACGACTCAGTGAACACTGGTGAATTTGTTATATGGTGCAATATGTGACGGCTTAACGGACCACTCCTAGATTGATGGGGAAGAAAAAAAATGTGTCATCGTTTTGGTGGCAGGCGCAATGCCCCTGCTAGCCCTAGGGATGAATGGAAAAAACTGTGTTATCGTTGTATGAGGTGGTATTAAACGTCTGGTGCAAACCCCCTCTAGCCTCCCTGGATTAAGTGTTATTGATCGGTCCCCACGATAATGACAGAAAAAAATGTGTCAACGTAGGCTAAGGTTTGTTACACTCTCGGTAAAGGAGAGTGAAGACCGGAGACGTTTGCTTCCCTTAGTCGCTTGCCGGAAATGACCTTGCGATGGGTGAAGCATCCAACCTAACACGCTATACTTCAAGGCGATTGCGTCCCTTGACACAGCCGAAACCCCACCATATATTGATTTGTATGAGCCAGCTGTTACTGCTAACGCATGCACACGAGTGACGTGTCAGAATCGATACAAACACATACAAAATTTGTCAACAGATCAGATTTTCAACTTTTGGAGATGGATACGGATTCGCTGTACATGGCACTCAGTCGTCGAAGGTTTGACCAAGTCGTACGACCCTCCATGCGACAGCAGTTTTTCGTTGACTACAATCGGTGGTTTCCGAGACAAGCTTGTCAACGACACGCTTCGCTCTTTCAAACTGGTTACACCCCCGAGCGCGCGTGGGACCCCAAACAGTGTGCCGATTGCCTGGACCGTGCCAAATATGACAAACGGACACCCGGCTTGTTCAAAGTCGAATACACAGGAGATTTCTTTGTGGGGCTCTGTTCTAAAACCTATTTCTGTTCTGGGAAAGAACAAACCAAATTCAGCTGTAAAGGGTCGAGTAAAAACCACAACGCCTTCACCAAAGAAACCTACCAAAAAGTTCTTCAAACGCAAGAGAGTGGGTGTGGAAAAAACATAGGGTTCAGAACAGACGGAAAATCTGTATTTACGTACGCTCAAACCTGCAATTCTCTTTCCTTTTTTTTTTTTTTTTTTTTTACATTAAACGAGTTCTCACTTCTGACGGTGTCACAACTTTTCCTACGCCTGTATAGACTTTGTTTCGTGGACCCCTCCCCGGCAGTTTTTCTTTTTTTTTTTTTCTGTATTTGTATGATAGCGTTCCAACGTGATTGTGGTCTTGATGACTGTTCTAATAGTCGTTTTATTTTTTCTTGTATCAGAGTGTGCTGTTTAATCCATTATTTTTGGGGAAACAGTCCCCCACCTCCTCGTGGTGTTTCCTGGGTGGTACTTCGTTCTGTAAGACTGACTAAAGTTAAAATTACTTTTTGCTTTGACTTTAGTCAGTTTTATAGCTCGCACGATCAGCGGACGGGGGAGAACATGTCATTTACACTAATATCACGATGCTCTGATGCAACATGATTTTCTTTTTTTTTGGCGAGCAAGTACGTTGATATAGCCTTCCTGATTCGAATATACATTTCGATGGTTACAAAAACATTCAGCTTTTTCATAAGTTGACAGACAGGCGTATAAATTACCGTGCATCCCCTGTCATCGCCCTCAGGTTCCTTAATAGCGACCTGACATCGATCTCGTGATGCAATCACCGAGCATCCTCTGTCATATGATTCGCCCCTAGGCGCTTTCAGAGCGATCTCGTGATGTCCACCTCATCCACCTCCGTTTTTAAGGGGTGAGAAGTCCTTTTTCGTACTACTTCCATGTCGGACAAAGTGTACATGTTTTCTACCCAAGTAACCAATAGCATAAACAAAGCTAGCATGCCATGTTCTGCTATCGGATAAAAAAAGATTTGAATGAGTTTTCAGAGCGAACATATGAGAATGTTCAACAATGACAAACAAAATCGGACGTCGACTGTAAACAAAGAACAAAAATAAACAACGAAAACGCTGGACAAATGGCAGTAACCGAAAAGAAGAAGTTATTAGGACGTGAGTTTCAGAAGGCGGTGGGGATTGGAGGAGGGGGGGGGGGGGGACGAAAAAAGCCCAGTGGAGTTGCCCCTGGTACAGTGAATAAAGTCATGAACAGACAGGAAGAAATGTACTGCTGTACTTTTGCTTCCCGGCCAAAAAATCATAGCAACAAATGTGATGTTGAATTTCTAATTCAAAATGATAGACAATGCTATAAATGCATTGGAAAGTAATAAAATTAAATGCAAATTCTTTAACTGAGATTTTTTTTTTTTGGCAGAAGAATTGATTTGATGTGGACAAGAAAACACTTTTTAAAAGACCAGTCACAACGGATTGTCCTAACCGGATGCGGCATCTAAATACCACTGGAAGCAGTATACCCATTCATGCTGCTTATAGCCTAGCCGACCGTAAAGGGCCGTACCAGAACCGTCACCTCGTTGAAATCTACTCAGAGGTATGCGTATACCGAAGAAATGAACAAACAGGTGTGTGTTTGCTTGCAAGGTACTTTTCGGTGAGGCTTGGATGTGGAAACAATGAATGATGAACAAGAAAGATCGCATTTGGCCATGTAGTGAAACAGGTATATGTGCATAACTCCAAACTGATTTCTACTACGGTACGTATTCAGCTGGAACACGGGCAGGCCAGAGACATACAGAACGGAAGAAACAAGAAAACTACGTGAAAATAGGAAGTCTTAGATAACGAAAACTTCGTACTAAATCACTGTTAAATTATTTCGCTTCATGAGGGGGCAATTTTTCTTTCTCGCTCTCGCTGTGTGTGTGTGTGTGTGTGTGTGTGTGTGTGTGTGTCTGTGGTGTGTCTGTGTGTGTGTGTGGCAGAGGAGAGAGAGAGAGAGAGAGAGAGAATGAATGAATGAATGAATGAATGAATGATTTATTTAGATAAGCTTACAAAGCCCATTCTCAAGGGGAGGATTTGGTGGGATGGGGACTGTACTTATTAACTGGCAAAAAATAAACACACGTAATACATGCTAGAATACAAAATCGCAATGAGGGAACCAAAACACGGAACAAATCTTAAATAAATGTTAGCGAACCGCCAAGAGAAACGTGGACAAACAAGTCACAAGGCAAAACACGACGCGTTTCGACCTCTTAGGTCTTCTTCAGGCAAGACACAAACAAATAGGACAATGAAAATGAACGAGTTTGTTACTTAGCTTTGATCTCTTCAGCGCAAGTTTGCACGCCTTCTTTCGAAGTAAAGTGAAAGCTGTCCACCTTTCTGGCCGTTTCCTGTAGATATGCCATTATGTCACTGATGGTAACGTTGTCAGCATGAACATCCTGCAGTCGACTGACCTAAGAAACGTCTTCGGGATCATCTCTGCACACTGAATCATGATCGACCTCCGTTCCCATGTCTTCCTCTTTTTGTGTGTGTGGAAGTAACTGGTGGCCTGTCATGTTCACAGAACATGTCACGGAATTCTTCACCACAATCTTCATGACCACTTGGCTCGACCGACACAATATCCAACATGAAATCTTCGTCGTGTCCGATTGTCACAGCATGTTTGTCACACTGCCCCATGCTGATTTCATTTTGAGTGTCTCTGTGCCGTGTGTCGTGTGCAGGCGGTGGTGGGGACGGAGAAGAATTGCTGTCACACTGAAAACTGTCAGCACAAGCAGTGTAGCTGATGTCGGTTCTGTCAACACTGTACATTAGGCTAGGTGGCGTCGGCAAAAACAAATCAGACGGAGAAAAACCTCCACTTGCCTTTTTCTGCTGATTATTTCTGTGTACCTCAGCCCTGCGCCTGTCTGTTAATTTAACATGTGACGGACATTTCCATCGTTACGCAGCACTGTGGCTGTCGGTTTGCGTTGCAGGGGGCTGGTCGGTATTTGTAGTCA
>CM065724.1:58929945-58939945 GCA_033310375.1 Conus canariensis
TTACGGAGCCAACGCAGAGGCAATGGCTTCCCACGACAGGACTGTAAAAATCTTATCTGACAATTCGAACTAAATTTACAATTGTATCTAGAGAGACCGGTTACACAGTATTCAGCGTGCTGTGTTTTCACCTTCTTCCCACACCCCACCCGCATGTATGCATATACACACGCACATAAACACATATATGCCTTTGCTGTTCAACAACATGAATGTGGCGTAATTACTTGATTAAGGGATCAACATATGCATTAATTAATCACTTATTTTTGGATGTGAACTTTCTGTGAAATTACTCCCTTTCGATTTTGGCAGCGTTTTCATTTCAATGTCCAGTCTAATTAGACTGTTTGCTATTTTTTTCAATGCCTCGCTTCTGTTATGCTTTGGGTGATAACATCATGAAAGGCTGTTTCAAACAAGTTTCACACACACACACACACACACACACACACACACACACACACACACACAGAGACACACACACACACACACACAAACGCACGCACGCACGCATGCGTACACACACACACACACAACACACACACAACACAGAGGGAGGGAGGAAGAGAGTTATTCAATTTTGTGGCTTCTGCATTGAAGTTGTGCAGACATCAAGCGACGCAATACCATCAGAGGACATCAAGGGGAAAATGAGTCACACACTGTTTATTCGTATATCACGTGCACCAGGGGCAGACCTGGCGACTGGGCTGGGAGATTCCAGACTGGGAGTGGGATTCCGGGGCCGCTAGCTCTTGGCGGGGTCCGTGGGTGACACCACGGCCAGGGAGTCTTAAGCTAAAGTCTCTCCAGAGGCTGAAGGTACTGTACCTTTTGAAGGTGCTGAGGACACCTTTCGAGCAAGAGCTTTCTGTTCGTTATAGATGCTTATGCAAACGAGTGTCAACATTTGGTTAGCTTTGAGACAGCACTGTTATGGTTGACGGGAAAAAGAATGAATCAACAAGTGTGTGTGGGTGGAGGGAGCCAAGGGCTGGATGAAAATAGCCTCGTGGAACATAGACTTGGCGGAGTATAAAACAAGGAGGAACATAGACTGGAGCAGCATAGACCCGAGGGAACATAGAACTAAGATGAACATAGACTGGAGGATCATAGACTTGAGGGAACACAGAACTAAGAGGAACACAGACTGGAAGATCATAGGCCTGGGGGAACATAGAACTAGAAGGAATATAGACTGGGGGATCAAAGACCTGGGGAAACAGAACTAGAAGGAATATAGACTGGAGGATCCTAGACCTTGGGAAACATAGAACTAGAAGGAACATAGACAGGAGGATCATAGACCTGGGGAAACATAGAACTAGAAGGAACATAGACTGGAGGATCCTAGACCTGGGGAAACATAGAAGTAGGAGGAACATAGACTGGAGGATCATAGACCTGGGGAAACATAGAACTAGAAGGAACATAGACTGGAGGATCATAGACCTGGGGAAACACAGAAATAGGAGGAACATAGACTGGAGGATCATAGACCTGGGGAAACGCAGAAATAGGAGGAACATAGACTGGAGGATCATAGACCTGGGGAAACACAGAAATAGGAGGAACATTGACTGGAGGATCATAGATGGGGGGGGGGGGGGGGGGGGGGGGAGGGGGGGAATGTACAGTGTAAGATCGACTGGGAAACCACAGACAAGGTGCAACTTAGACTAGGTACGGGTGGGCATAGACTGGATAAACTTAGCCCTGTAGAACACAGACTTGGGAGAACATCTATTTCAGTAAACATAGTCCTGGTACAAAACAGACCGCGGTGGGGGGATGTGGAGGGGGGGGGGGAGGGGAGGGGGTGCATAGAATAACGAGGACACATATTTGGGCAAGCATAGGCCTGATGGAGGAAAACTGTGAAACGGATTAGGGGGATCTAGGCTTGGGGGAATATAGGCCGGGGAATACAACCTGGGCACACGTAGACTGTGACATAGACCTGGTGGCCCATAGTCTGGGAGAACGTAGACCTGGACAATTACAGACTGGCGGAACACAGATCTTGGTAAATACAGACTGGAAGAACATAGAATGGAGGAAATAGATCTGTGGGAACGTACACTGGAGGGAAAAAAGGCTTGGGGGAACATAGTGGCGGCGGGTGGGGAGGAGGGGGGGGGGGGAGGGCACAAAGATGTGGAGCGGTGGGGATAGACGTGAAGGAACAGAGACCTTTGGTGAACATAGTCCCAGGGGAAGGGTGGGGGGGGGGGTGCTTACTATATAAATGGGGGCGAGAGGAAAGATAGACCTGGGGAACATACACTTGGGTAAACCTGGAGAACATAGAACTGGAAAACATACATGTGAGTAGACATAGACCTGGGTATAAATCGACCTGAGGGAACATAGACTTGGGTAGATCACAAACTAACATACACCAGGAGTGACCGTAAGACAGAAGACACGTGACACTATGATTGTCCTTTGCTAAAAGGGAATGGATTGTGTGTTCGAACAGAATGATCAATGTTTAACAAACTCAACATGCTGATCATTCAACATGTTCACTTCATTATGGTCATACGTACGCAAAACATGCATCATCAAATTCTGTTATATATTCAGATAAAATACACTCAAACAAATACGCATGGAACCTTCATCTGCAAACACTTTGAATTAAACTGTATTCACACAAACACAAATACACACATTGACACACACACGCACACACACACACACACACACACACACACACACACACACACACACACACACATCAAGTTTGAACGTCCGACTAGAAAGGCTGTGACAGCAACAATACTTATGTATCCAGTATGAAACTTCTCTTTGAAAGGTAGAATCAATAGATTAAAGAAGAATAAATGGATGAATATCATAACTGGCCGTGTGCAATCAAATATACAAATCTTTCAACTACAAACGGAGGTAATATCACAAATTATGTTTTTAAATTTGAACACAGTAAAAATAAACGCTCCCACCACAAACATCACAGAGTTAATCCATTGCTGCAAAATGTACGTTTAAAAACAGCTCAGTTCGTAACAGATGCAATGATGTAATGAGCAGGTGGACGTACAGAAGGCTGCAAGGGTGGAGGGGCGGGCGTGGGGGGAGGGCAGCTAGAGGGAAAAGGGGAGTTGTGGGCGGAGGGGAGGGGCAAGTGGGGAGGGTGGAAGGCAAGTAGGGGGATGGGTAAAAAAAAAAAGAAAGAAAAAAAAAAAAGAAAACGGGCGACGGGTGATGGCTTGAAGTCTTTGAAGCAGGAGCAAAGCGCGCGCGCGCGCGGCGTGTGTGTGTGTGTGTGTGTGTGTGTGTGTGTGTGTGTGTGTGTGTGTGTGTGTGCGTGGGGTCTCTCTCTCTGCCCGTCTGTCTGTCTGTCTGTCTGTCTGTCTGTCTCTCTTCTCTCTCTCTCTCTCTTTGCGTGTGTGTGTGTGTGTGTGTGTGTGTGTGTGTGTGTGTGTGTGTGTGCGCGCGCGCGCGCGCGCGCGCGTGTGTGTGTTTCTGAAGACGGGCCCAGGCTTTCCTGCAGATCATTTTGCTGCAACTATCAGCAAGGGAAGTGACGTTCAACAGACACACCCCATTTTCAGAAAGCTGAGACAGCAGACTGGTTGTAGAGGAATGGACTGGATCACTCATAAAATGCGTACGGTGCTGTTAACCTTAAGCTGTCGAAGCTTCCACAATTGAAACACACACACACACACACACACCCACACACAACACACACACACCACACACACACACACACACACACACACACACACACACAATGCTCACTCACTTGCATGCGCGCGCGCGCGCGCGCACACACACACACACACACACACACACACACACACACCACACACACACACACTGTCTTTGCCGTGGGCATCGATGTTGGGGTTCCATTTCAATTAGTCATCAACGACAGCCGAGGTAGCTGTAGGCGCGCAAAGAGTGCATTTCCTTATCCTTGATGACAAGTCAGTGGATATGGCTCGGCTTCCTGGGGAAGTCGAGACCATCTCCTCTTCTGGGTAACGTCAAGCACCTGAACAATTCTTGTCGCACCAGACTACAAGTTCGCTGAACCTTTCTTGGTACTTTGCTTTGTCAGAGTCTTCCTCTGTGTGGCAGTCAGCAGTGTAGACGATATAGAAGACTGGATACAGTATACATCCTTGTGGTGCACCAGCCTTGGTCACCAAGACATCAGAGAAAGTCCGTCCAACTCGGTCTTGCTTGGGCTTCATGGTCAGAAAGCTGGTGATTCATGAAATTGCAGTCGGTTTTCAGTCATGGAGAGAAGTTTCTTGATGGACAAATGTGGTTGTATTATGTTGAAAGCGCTCGAAAAATCCAAACTGAGTATCCGGACGTTTGTCCTCGGCGTGTCGGAAAAAATGAATTGGGGGACCACAGCCCTAGCGCATTATAGACCTAGGGGAACATAGAACTGGATAAACTTAGACGAACTGGGGATTACAGACCTGGAAGGACACTGTTCAGGGGGAGAACATGGAGCGGGAAGGACATAGATTTGGGAGAATATGTACTTACTGTGAACGTAGACCCGGGAAGTGGAAGGGGACACAGACCGAGGAAGAATATAGACCTCGGTAAATAGATACTTGGATGGGAATATTGACCAAGGGGGAGCTTAGATCTGGATAAACACAGTCCTGGGGGAGTACATACCTGGAAAAGTATACAGCGGGGGAATATTGACCAGAGGGAAAACGGACATGGAAAACATACACCTGGGGAACCTGGGCGTTCATAGACCTGAATAAACATGTATAGGGGAGACGGGAGGGGTTAGAACTGGATAAACAAAGACAGGGTAAAATATATTGTTAGGAGACCAAAGATCTTGGTAAACATTAGCCCAGGGGAAGATGGTAAACATAGATCGAGGGAACATAGACCTGGGTAAACCTCGGGGAAATATACACATGGATAAAATAGAGCTGAGATAACATAGACTTGATCAACATAGACTGAAAGAACATAGACCCAGGGAACTTATTCTCTTACTTCTGCACAACAAGATGTACCTACGTTTGGCTAATATCGGTTAAATATCAACATAAAATGTGTTTGTCATTGCTTGTTTGCTTTATGTAAATCATAGTAAAAGGCTCCATCTTTATCTCGACATTATGTCATTAAATAGATGCTCAACCTTATCTCGATACCATGTAACTTAATATTTGTTACATTTTTTAATACAATATCATGTGATATGTCTTTTTTTTTTTTTTAGTGTATAAAGAATAATTTGTAAGTGAACAGAATGTATGTAATGCCAAAATGTGTGAAATTCATTAATTGCTGAAAATGTCAATCATCAATATGCGGACATTGCCGCACAATGACATGGTCATGAAGCGGACAGCTGGGAACAGTCCTATATTATGATTGATTATTCCGCATAATGTCATCTTACTAGGGAACGTCCTATTATGATTGATTATTCCGCATAATTCATCTTACTAGGGAACGTCCTATTATGATTGATTATTCCGCATAATGTCATCTTACTAGGGCATTTAATCCTAGTTGCAAAAAAAAAAATGCCAATGTAAAATTTATCATGGAACACACACACACACACACACACACACACACACACACACACACACACACACGACCGAAACTGTACTTTACACAGATCAGTTAAAAACTATCTAAAGGATGTTCATCAGATTGGGTACCACTGTTCAGCAGGCTGGATATCGTCTTTTGGTTTTCTGTAATCATGTTCATGATAAAAAAAAATCAAAATTTCAAAGGTAAAAAAAGACTAGAACACATGAAAAGAATATTTCAAGATCTGTCCAAGAAGATTTTTATCACGCCTGCGTAAGAATAAGAAAGGACCTTGTTCTGTACATATGCTAGGGTCCGAAAGCAGTCTGGGAACACACTGGAGTTAAAGCCAGCCTGTGTCTGCTTGTTTCACCGTCTGGAAGTCTCGTAAAAGTAGAGCCTTTACTTGTTTTTAATGAAAGGGTTATGAAACGTTGATTGCTGGCGAGATGGAGATCAAGCGAATTAAGTGCACGTGGTCCACGTGAGTCCATTGGTTTTGCCCAGATCGCACGTACATAAGGTAAACACTTTCCAAACAGCTCAGTATATGGATAGAAAATAATGTATTAGTAAAGTGATAGAAGTGCACTTGCTTTGATTTTTTCGTTCTCTTCGAATAAAGTCTTTCTCTTCCCTTGTTCGTAGTTTATATAACTCTCACCGGTTACAATGTTAGTACAAAGACTTCTCAAGTCTCATTTCAAGCAGTATCTTTTTTTTTTTTTTACCGATGCTTCAAAGATAAGATCATGCAAAAATGCTCCAGGGGTGGCGGTTGGCCTACATGCCAGGGCTTTCTGCCGAGAAACTGATGCAATATGATATACCTGAAAACATCAGCATGATATCTTTAATCTGTGGAAAGTTCTCTCTCTTTTTTCTACCGCGTGAGCAGGGCATCAGTCAATTCAACTTGTATACAGCAAATTAAATACGTTCTCTCTCTCTCTCTCTCTCTCTCTCTCTCTCTCTCTCTCTCTCTCTCTCTCTCTGTGTTTTTTTCTTTTTTTTTTTGGTAAGACCTCACATATAATTAATGGTGATCCGTTCTTTAAATTCTTTTGTGACTGCCTGAAGGCTGTTGCTGTTTCGTTTCATGGCTGTGTTGTTCATTACAGTAATTTACAATTAGTGACATGCATTTTTCGTTTTTCTTTGTTCACTTACTTTCTTTCTTTCTTTACTTTCTTTCTTTCTTTCGGTCTGTCTTTGTTTCTCCTTTTCTTTCTGTTTAAATTCTCAAGTACTTCCAGTTCTTCCAAGGATGTCAGTGTTATCATTAGCGTCAATCAAGGCTGGAATACGAGCTCTAATCTAAATGCGTCTCCCCGTACTTGGCTAAGGTTCAGATAAAGACGAGGACGGTTTAAACATCGTGATGCCATTTTACTCGGAAAGTGAAAAAGAATGAGGCATCAGACCAGGCTTTTCACAGAATGATATAACACACAGTCTATTACGCTGACATGACGTCTTTTAATAGAAAGAAAAGTTACGTACAGACAAACTGACGAAAACAAATCCTCCATTTACGTCGTATGCGGTGTAACTTGGCAATACGTAGCGACTGTCATCATAGTGTAGTTTATATTTGACATGCAGATCCATAAAACATGGACGCACAGACAAAGTGGCACACAGAGCTGACACACTGGGAACTAAACAAGTAATACGCCAACACATGACTAGAACAGACAGAGATTTTCCTGTGGAACAAACAAGTATAAGCGCAGGTAAAAAGCAGAGAAATTGTCACTGTTGCCTCGTCACACCATCGAAATTAACCGGTTAGTACATGACTGTATTCATAATGTACATGTACATAATGTAATCAATGACATCGACAGAAACCAGAGGCGCGGGGTTGGGGGGCTCTAAAGCACGTGTTTTTTTTTCTCTTGTTTTAATTTAAGGTTCCAGAATATAATACAACAGTACACTGAATCTAGTACATTTTTGATCAACTGACCTGTGAGGTCAAGGTTTCAGTGAACACAGACCTGTCGTACACCCAATGCTCACACTTTCGTTCAGTTCTGTTGAAGCCGTTACTCTCCTCTGGATCCATGACGTCATAGACCGTGCACGAAGAGTAGTCTCCCTCGGTTGTCATGGGGATGGTGTGGTTGATCAGCCAGACGTGGTACTCGCTTTGTACTTCGTACGTGTCGTTTGGCAGGCCAGGTATCCGACATCTGAAATCCACACTCCTTGTGCACAGCCAAGCTAACAGCGTGGCCATCATACGGCTGGTCATGCATTGACAGTGTAGTGCACGTGAAAACTGTTGTTGTTTGCCTGCAAATGTTTCGTGTTTGTGGATAGCAGCGAAACGAAAGTTGTGCTGTGCATAGAAATGTAGCGAGGATAAACGAGTTCTGTTCTGACTGGTCTACTGATTAGGAGGTGGGAAAGGGAGAGGAAGGAAGAGGGTGAGATTATAATGGTATCATCAAGGGAACAAGTCCTCCTGTTTATTTGTAGTTACTTGTATATTGCCCTCGGTCTCGTTTACGATTTCTCATCTTTAATTCGAAGTTCCTCTAGCTTCTGAAAAGGTACAGCTCCGAAGGTCCAGCTCTGTCACAAATGAATGTTATGTGCTCTAAACAGACATTTTACTTGTTCTCTCTTTGATTGTCCGAGACTAAAAGAAGGCGATGGAGTGTCGGAAAGGGAAGGCTAAGTACTGTCAGGTAGATTGTGTGACTGAATCAAGAGACGTAAATCTCAAGGAAAAAACTAACCAGTAAGTAGAGGCAAGGGTCAGCAGAACACAAGAAGAACTAGATTATCCATAGAGCATTAGATGACGGCTCAAAATCGTCAGTGATGAGGTAGGTATTCCTGCACAAGACAAACCCAGAGAACAAGGAGACATCTGGCTAACTGCCACTGCAATTACTCACAATGAATGGGGTTCTTGTCCCTCGCCTGCACCACAAGTTCTCTCAACACACAATGTCATGTTTAACTAAGCCTACCCGTGCTATAGTTCATGTTCATGTTACATCTATTCTGCGCGCTCCTTTGATGGAGTTTGGACTACTATTTTTCCAGTGTCTCGTAAATTCTTGCAAAATTGTCCAGTAGAACCACGACTTCATTCCAGCCAGTGCCTGCACTTTAACGGCAGCACATGTGGCGTGGACCCGCAGTCGGAAGCACACCTGATTTAACAATGCAGTGTACAGATTTAATGTATATTAGTTAGAGAATGCACCACACAGCAGGTTAAGTACACAAAACTTAATGCACGCTTAGGTGTTGAATGCTTCTTGGGTGATGCGACTTGTTATTGATTTTATTTGCAGGCAGCCGATGTAGCAGAGTAATGTAAGTAACTCTTTGGTTAAGTTGTTTAAGTAGATACTGCCGTCTTTTATTTCCTACCTTTGTCTCGGGCAAAATAAGTTTTAGTTTTGTTTCAGATATCTTGATTACAAGCATAAGTTATTCGTTCGTTTGTTTATTCTTTTGTTCATTTTTGTAGGAAACGTTTGGCTACATGTTCAGGGTTAATAACCTCTACATTAGAAATGCATTCAGTTCAACGATAATTGTCTCTAATGCGTAATGAAACATTAAATAGAAATCCGCAACCAAAGCAGCAAACATGCAACAGGTAAGGTAATGTTGCTTACTGCCCAGCCGACCGTAAAGGGCCATATTAGGGCTCTCACTACGTTGAAGTCAACTCGATGGGAAAAAAAATCATCCATCTCTTTGAAATACACTTTCTGAAAACCCACCAGAAACTTCGTTAAAAATCTTTCTCCCGTAAAATCTTAGATCAGAAGAAAAATATTGATCTCTTTTAGAAATTCGAAGATCACATGATATGGGACATCCCTGAACAAGGTTTTCATGGAGTCTGCTGTAAAGAGCAACAACAAAATGCTAAGAAAACTAAGGAAGAAGAAGAACGGACTGAATCCTACCTGTGTTTGGGGATGGCCATTGTAAACACAGGAGACAAGTTTTGGAGAATCACACATCCCCCAGTAAGACAGACCAACGTCACCAGACGTTTCTGATACGTCCCAAACTCCCCTACCTCGTGCAGAACGTCGTCAAACTTCATCATGAGGGCCAGCCACACTTCCCGTGACACAACACCACACTGCACAGTTTGTCACCTGTGTGGCTTGGTCTCGTTATCAAAGACAGATGAACGTCTTATAAAATCCACGGTTAACTGTTATCGAAGAGTACTCAAAAAGTACAGTGTGGATGTGTTCTTCTCGAAGGTTGTCGTGTGGAGGATTCCAGTCGCGCTTTTTGCGGTATTCTTGTAATGTACACACTGTGACCCGTTTTTTTCAGTCCTCTTTGACACTGTTGATATCGCGGACGTTCCCGACAATACAAACTAACCACCCTGGATGGAAAAAAATGACGATAACTTAAATTGGGGCCCGTT
>CM065724.1:58947445-58949945 GCA_033310375.1 Conus canariensis
TCCCTGGAGTTTCTGTTTGGTTTTCATAATGTTCACCTTCTGTTTGTAGAGGGCGCATCCCTGGAGTTTCTGTTTGGATTCCATAATGTTCACTTTCTGTTTGTAGAGGGCGCAAAGTACAATGATGGGTAATTTTGACTTCCCGTTAAGTCGATGTACCCTGTTAAACTCTATGTTGTCTGTCGGGCCAAGTTTGTCGGCGATCAGGTCATGCAGCATTTCTTCGCAGTGAGCACTGGTCTCATCTTCCGTTTGAGGAAGTCCATAGAAAAGGAGATTGTTGCATTTGGAATGCCCTTCTTGATCGTCGATCTTCTTGTGTCAGTGGATCAGGCTCTCCCACAGGTCGTTTATGGTCTTTTTCAGTTCCTGGTTCTCATTTCTTAACTTGCTCGTCTCCTCTTTTAGTCCTGTAAGTTCGTTTTGAAGAGCCGAGTTATCGTCGCATAATTTACGGACTTCCTTCTTCACTTCATCCAGCTTTGCGTTCATCTGGTCACCTATTGTCTTCATGGTCGTCGCGATATCGCTCAGGGTCAGATCCAGGCGCTGGGAAGTCACAGAAGCGGTATACTCCTTCAGATTTCCCAGGCTGACTCTGCAGACCGTTCCTGCTCTGGTCAGTCGTGACGGCCCGAGTTGCTTAGGGCCCTATTCTCCATGAAATTAATATAAAACTGGCACAAAGCAGCCACACACATATCGAAAGCTTGCTGCTGCTTAAGGCATGACACTTCACTACAGTCTCCGCCAACCATAGACACCGAAAAACATCACGATTTACTGTGCTTCTCATTTAAACACGAAAGATCATGTCGCACGTCTGCACTCAAGCTGTTCACTTTCCCCCAGGAGAGAGACACTGACACATTTTTTTTTTTATTGCCATTAGCAAATAAGCCCTGTTGGGAAGGGGTTACAGTTATTTCATTAATAGACAGCAGTAAAGACATGCATTGGAAAAGAAAAAGAACTCATACGAATTTCACCAATATTTCAAATCTACATACACACACGAGACTGGGCGATATCCCCCCCCCCCCCCCCCAGCGCACATACACACCTACCTTGAACACGCATCGTGCATACACACGCACACATATCCGCACGCACGTGCGCGCGCGTGCGCCACACACACACACACACACACACACACACACACACACACACACACACACACACACACACACACACGAACGCGCACCACTCTAATCAAATTTCTTCGACCATCAAGCCGTGAAAAATACAGAATACGTGCTGAATATGGATTCATGTATCATCACAAGATTTTAACTCAACAGATTGTTTGTGATATTCTTTCTCCGAAAATCACTGGCTTCTGCTATATATTTTGCGAATGATATGGTAATGTTTTTGTTACAACTGGATAGAATTGCGATGAGATCTTTTCTCTGTGCAGCGTCTCACTGAAAATTTTGCAACTCCTTCGAATATGTGCGTACGCAGGGCAATCAAAAACAAAAATACTTCGTCTACATTGTTGTTTCTCTCTCACACATGGGGCATACTTTATCATCTGATGCTTCAAACCATTTTTTTTGTTAACATTGAGGCCCAGTGTTCTGGTTCGGAATTTTGATTTATATATATGCCATTTATGTGTAACAATTATGAACTATTTTTCCATTTCTAAATTACTTTTAAATGAGAGATACCATTCGTATTTGACATTTCCATCAATGCTGGAATGCCAATTTTGTCTGTAAGAACAAATCAAATATCCTTGAATTCAAAAATAAACTGTGTAGTATTGACGACTACCGGATTTAAACAGTCACTCAGCTAGGAATAGCACTTACTTGGAGCTTTCGACAGACCTCCGTCCATCTTCTTCAGCGGTGGTGTTGCTACTGTGTAGTATTGCCTACCTACTCTTTGAAAAAGCCAAACGATACCAAAGCCATTTTCTGTCAGTATTTTCTTTGCAAAAAAAAACAATAAAAATTTCCCCGAGTCATGTTGTAACAACAGCATCCTATACGCTTGGTTGCAGAGTCTGGTCGTAGGTAATCGAACTAATCCTAACCAGTATTTAACTGATTTAACCAGAGAGAGAGAGAGAGAGAGAGAGAGAGAGAGAGAGAGAGAGAGAGAGAAGAGAAGAAGAAGAGAAGAAGAAAAATGTGATTTCGTTTAACAGTTCTTTTTTCAATTCCAGCTAGTAAACAAAATTGGGAAACAAGTAGAAACGTTCATTTCGTATCAAGCTGGTAAGACCATATAAATTGATATTCCCGTTTGAAAATAAATAACATTATGGTAATTGCTAAAATGTCAATTAGCGCTGCTCGAAAAAGACCAAACAACGTTATCGGCATTACAAATAATTTTTGAACAAAATATACAATTCAGAAAGCATTGGCGTGATACAAAATTCATCGGTCTAGCAGTGTATTGGTATTTACCGCAGTGCTGTTTTCTTTTGCTTTTTGTTTATTTGTTTTTGTTGTTTTGATCCTTTTTCTTTCTACGTTTCGCA
>CM065724.1:58952445-58954945 GCA_033310375.1 Conus canariensis
TTAGCTTCCTGCGATGTCTGACCGTGGATACTGACCCTGTTGCTTTCCGTCTGCTGTGTCAGTGTGTCGCGTTCTATGCGTGTCAAATGCGTCACGCTTACTGGCACACCAAAGCACACACTGTCTTGATCTTTAGGCTGGTCAGCGTGTCCAATCGTTCCTTCACTGTCCAAGTCAGGAAGCACTGACTCTGTCTGTTGTGAAACAATGGACATGCAGACTGACTTTGTTTAAATTTACCGTGGCAAGAAATGACATTGTCGTCCCGAGAGAACAAAGAACGAAGTGTATCTCATCTTCTTCGGACATCTGGCATTGCGGACACATCAGATCGCAATCATTACAAGTTTTATATCTAAAACGACGTCCATTCAAGTCAGATGTACCCCGTCTAAACCTAGTCATTATATACTACGCACAAAAAGTTAAGGATCGGTATGTGAAAACAGGTGCGTAATAAACTCAGTTCGCTACTGTTATTTATTTCTTAGTCCAGCCAAATTGTCATGAATTCTTGTTCAGCTGTAAGTGGGCGATGTTGTGTTAGTGCGAAAATTGCACGGGATTCTCTACTACTGAGCTGGGCCGCAAACGGAAAAGCGGAAACTTGCGAAAAATGACCTTGTTTTGGACCGTTCTGCCTGAACACATTGCACTTGCCAGATGGAAAAACCATTATGCACGTGCAAGCACTGCTGTTTATGTGTGAGATGCTGTCGCTCGCTTGGCTATGTAAGAAGACATTCCACCAGTAGTAGGCCTGATCTGACAATGCCTCCACGACGAAAATTAAGCGAGTTGGATAGGGGACGAGCTGTTGCACGGTTCCAAGATGGTGTTCCCAAGCGAGAAGTGGCCAGGCGACTTCATGTGTCCATCTCGGTCATTGTCCGACTGATTCAACGCTTCACAGCCACTGGGATTGTCCATGAAAGATGCAGATCTGGTCGACCGAAGAAGACAACCTCACGTGACGATCGTCTCATTGAACGACAAGCCCTGCAGACAAGAACAGCCTCTTCCAGCATAATTCAAAGGCAGTTCAGGGTGGCTACTAACATCAACATCAGCCAGCAGACCATACGGAACCGCCTACATGGGTTTAATCTCCGTTCTCGTCGCCCAGCAGTACGGCCACGCTTAACTCCAGCCCATAGGGCAGCACGCCGCGCCTTCTGCGCACGTCACGTGAGGTGGACACGTCAGAAATGGTCCCAGGTCCTGTTCAGTGATGAATCACGCTTCACCCTTCACCACAACGACGACCGACTGAGGGTCTGGAGGCGCCCAGGGCAACGCTTTACTGACGCCACTGTCCAAGAAAAGGTGGCCTTTGGTGGAGGTTCTGTAATGGTCTGGGGGGCCTTCAGCCTTCACCACAGAACACCCTTGTATCATGTACAGGGTAACCTGACTGGCATCCGATACCGGGATGAGATCCTTCGACCGCTGGCTGTGCCTACACTGCAGCAGATGGGACAGAGGGCTGTCTACCAGGATGACAATGCTCGCCCCCACAGGGCAAGGGTGGTCAACGACTTCCTGCAGCAGTCTGGAGTCAACAGAATGGAGTGGCCAGCATGCAGTCCCGATCTCAACCCGATTGAGAACCTCTGGGATGAGCTGGATCGCAAAGTGAGGAGCCACCCCCCTCCCAGGGATGCCCAACACCTCTACCAGATGCTGCAGGCTGAGTGGCAGGCGCTTCCACAGAGGATCTTCACCAACCTGGTCAACTCGATGAGGACTCGCTGCGTCGAGTGCCAGAACAGCCATGGTGGTTACACGCATTACTCAGCTTTTGGGAGCATCAGTATGCCCTGTCTTGTGATTTCAATGACTTTGGGAAATCAAATTTGGATACGTACCCACTTTAATCAAATGTACACACCAAACGATTGCTCGAGATTGAAGGCAATTGTGTATCGTTATCACTAAAGAATGGAATTAAATGTTGGCCAAACTTCAACGCATTGACTTTCTTATTTTGACAGTTATGAATGTTTGTGAAAGTGATCCTTAACTTTTTGTGTGTAGCTTATATTTCAGTTTTCGGTCCATTTTTGCTTTCAGATATTGCTTTACGTCATGAGTATTACAAAATGTTCAATACAAATTAAATCTTTCACTAGTGTAACTATGGTTATTCCAGTTTAGCCATTTACAGTCAATCAAACGCTGAAGAAACATTGCTATAAAGTTTGATTTTTCATTTCCCACACCTTGAATATTAACCACACATCACCAAAACCTACTCATATATATATATATATATATATATATATATATATATATATATATATATATATATATACCCAGTTCTTCTTTCCCCTAGCATCTAAATCATACAACATTTTATACGCTATATTAGGCAACCTATGTTCATCCATAGGTAATAGCTTAAACCACTATCGAAGGCAGTTGACCGCAGCATTAACATACGTGGGAAATCTGTTTGTTTCACCATAAACTAGATCATTGAGAGTAAGCAGATGTACAC
>CM065724.1:58957445-58984945 GCA_033310375.1 Conus canariensis
GTCGTGTTTTGCCTTGTGATTCGTTAGCCTGCGTTGTCTGGCAGGTAAACACCTTTTAAGATTTTTAAAAATTTTTGGTCTGTTTTCTTTTGTAGGACTTCCATTGGCCTTGGTAAGTTCTGATCAGTGCACAGAGCAGAGGAAGCAGATCTTGTTGCCTTAGTGGGAGGCACGTGGGCCTGAGGATTCTTTTCTGAGTGCTGGAAGTGGTTGACTGATGCCTCACTTGTTTTCACCCAAACTTCGTATCAATCACTTTCGCTTTTGT
Organism: Conus canariensis; assembly: GCA_033310375.1. Classification (NCBI taxonomy): domain Eukaryota; kingdom Metazoa; phylum Mollusca; class Gastropoda; order Neogastropoda; family Conidae; genus Conus; species Conus canariensis. The sequence continues at coordinate 58,957,714 of CM065724.1, forward strand.
AACGTTAGTTTTCAGAAAAGCAGTTTGTCTATAAAAGTGTCAGAATGGTGACTTTTAAGCCACCAAACGCGCTGATTAGGCTGTCGATGTCTCCTCTAGCTCCTCCTCCTCTTCCTCCTAATGACAACAACAATGCTGCTGCCACTTCTGCTGCGAATAATAATGATAACAATTATAATGATAATGATAATAATGATACTACAACCACTACTACTACTGCTGCTGCTGCTGCTGCTACTACTACTACTACTTCTATTACTACTACTACTATTACTACTACTACTACTACTACTACTAGTACCACTGGTAGTACTATTACTACTAATCATGCTGCTGCTGATGCTGCTGAGATGATAATAATGACAAAACTTCCAATAATAATAATGATGGAAGCATAGATGGGTCTGTTTAATAATTACACAAGGAGTGGAATAGCTCTATGAGGTGGGGGTGACGCTGAAAGAACTTTCCAGTGGAAGGTAGAGTGGCGGAGGAGGAAAATGGGGGAGTGGGGAGGGGGGAGGGGGGGGGAGCGCAGTCTGGTAGGGCTACGTACATGCCCAGACCTCGATGGTTCGTTTGAAGCAGCTTGGGAGTCGGCAGAAAAAGGTCCAGGACTGAAGGGCATTCCAAATATGGCTGGTGGAGGGAAAGACCCTTCAGTGCTGGAGTGGGACAAGAAGCTTTTCGAATGTCCTCTGGATAAGTGAGGGTCAGCCTGCAGCGTCTCAGCCACGGGTTGAAGGACGACAAAGTCGTTTCTGATCTTGTGCATCAGCATTGTCTTTGCTGTGGTCCTGTGGCTCTGAAGAGGCTCCAGTTACAGTTTGGAGACAACTCTTAAGACACTCGTGGTGGTGCTGAAGTCTTCATAATGCGCCTGGCGGCACGTCCCTGAGCATGTTCAAAACTGACGATGAGTTATTGCTGGCGGGTGTCCCAGACTCTGGCGACACGTTACACAACTGGTCGAAGAAGTCCCTGGTTACAGCCGGCAAGGAATGTGATGGATGCACGGATGTTTTCCCTGTCTTCTCCGGAGCCTGAATCACAGGGTTTTTTTCAGCTCTTCTGTGTCGGTTTTTGATGGTAGACCTGTTGACCTTGTGTGTCCTGCTGGTTGACACATTTTCGGTTACAGAGAATTGATTGTCGTCAACTGTGACTTCTGTAGATTTTTTACGTCTGTTTCAGCTGAGTGTTATCCTGAATAGCCTCGGATTCTGAAGTGACCATGCGAGCACCTGGGCTACGTTGTTTGTGTCATGGTGGTGGGCTATTCTTTTTAGAAAGAAAAAAAAAATCTCAGTTAGTTTGCCACTGAATTTCTCTGCCTTCTTAGAGACAGGCCGTTCGCGCACGCGCGCGCGCGCGCCCGTGTGTATGCAATTTGTGCATGTGCATATCCCACATTCTTGTTTTAATCTTGTACGATTCGTGAATTTACCAGTCACTATAGGAATCACCTTGTCCGCCAGTTGTAAAATAGACATTTAAGCAATTATTGTGTCACACACACACACACACACACACACACACACACACACACACACACCACACGCACGCACGCACGCACGCACGCAACGCGCACCACACACACACACACACACACACAACACACACACACACACAGGCTCTTGGTTGATGTGTATCTTCCCTGCATGTCTTATACTAGTGGCACTAAATCCTTCTATCGTCGATGCCATCGGAGGTGCGGGTATAGCTTATCACCTCCAACGAATTCCCATTCAGACGAGCATTGTTAATATACTTTGATTCTGTGCCTCTGTCCTGCTTCTATCCTGACTGCACAGGCTGCACACCAAACATTAATGCGCCAAGGCAATGCGTAAGGAGTCGAGTATTTATAGACTGTCGCAATTAGATTGTTCTGAGAATTCTATTGTGTCTGAAAGCTGATTCTCCTCATCTTCTTTCATATGGCCTTCAAGGTACAAGCCAGGTGTTTCCAAGGAGACAGATTAAAATCAAAGGAATGGGACTATTTGGGCGCTTCAGGCTGGCGCAAAGATAGGTTTACGGGTGAACGCAAAGGACTGAAATGTGATGTCAGCTAAGGGGAAGGTTATATAGTTGAAGATTTTTTGTAATTTCGTCGGTAGAAATCCCCCAAAACAAGGGAAATAATTGGTGGGGAGATGTTCTTTTAATCAATTATCAGCTTAACATTAAATGCCAGTTCAAACTTATGGTAGGCCTCAAAACTCGTCTTTCTACAGCAATTTCTGTTGCATGGGCTCCTCTAAAATTTCACACTTCGTTGCTGGCAAAATACCATTTATTTATGAGAAGCTTGGCTCTGCTGTTTCTCAATCGTCACCTGCTACAGAACATAAACAGAGAGGTCCTGCTCTGCATTGTTTTGAGCCAGTCGCAGAGAGCTAGTTAAAAAAAAGTGTGGCTGAGTCTGGTCCGAAATCGTGTGGGAGTGACCTAGTTTCATCTACTCTGCTATTCGAATGTCTCGGTGTTCTGCTGCCATGTATTACCCATGCTGTGGATTGTTCTTTGGGGTCCAGCTGTCATCCTGAAATTTTCATATCTGCTGTTGTGCACCTACTAATTAAAAAAAACAAACTTCTTGGATTATGTACTGGCTATCTCAAACTTGAGATTTGTATAGAAAATGATAGGAAAAATTGTACTCTCATTGTACTTTCAGCTCTTATCTCATCTCGATGAAGACCGTTTACTGAATTTTCTTGAGTCAGCATTTGACGTGGTCATAATAGGGGGAAAAAAACCTCTTCTTAAAATCACCATCGGCTTTCTTTCTGGATTTGACAGTGATAAGATATATGTTCCCTCTCTTTCAGACTTGTCAGCAGCCTTTGGTACTGTTTGCCACACCATCCTCTTGACCAGATTTAGATCTTTCGGTATTGGTGACACTGCGCTAGCATGGATTATTCACAGGCACGATTCGCGATGAGTTATGCGCATCTGCTGTGTGCATAGCCAGAGATAATTAAAAAAAAATTCTTTCCCTTCTTGTTTCCGGTCTGGACGTTACTCACCGCCAAACCTTGACCAATTCAACTGATAGACTTGCACAGACCGACTACGGACTGTGACAGAGGCAGGCACATCTGCACCGTACGCTCGCTGTCCCAGCTTGTTGGTCGGGTAGTGTTCGTTAATCCCCACCCAGAGGGTAAGATTTTATTTTGCTCACGTTGTCCATTCATTGTACGATAATTGTACTTAAGTGATGGCGCTTTCTTGTTTAGATCAAAATGTTCCGACTTTGTAATATTTGCGTTTTGTTTTCGAAAGTGCTCAGTTACGGGTTAGTTTGCTCGTTCGTGTGTTTTTGCTGAGTCGTATGGGTTTGGTCGTTTCGATTCTGCTCTTTCTAATCTATCACTACTTTTGATGTTGAATAGTTGGTAGATTGGGTATTGATAGTGTTGTTCACTTTGTAGGAATTTTTCATCTGGGGTGGCTGGCCTGGCTGGGTTGCCTTCTCTTCCCCAGTGCCTTCATTTTTGACAGCCTTGGTCTGCCTACGTCCTGAGCAGCCGTGTCTTCCTTCCGGACTGCTGACCGGTGCTCTACGTTCGACTTTGTTCCCCTGTGCCCAGTCGCAGTGTGGGACTGACTTCATCTTCCCCTGTGCCCAGTCGCAGGTGTGGGACTGACTTCATCTTCCCCTGTGCCCAGTCGCAGGTGGGGACTGACTTCATCTTCCCCTGTGCCCAGTCGCAGGTGTGGGACTGACTTCATCTTCCCTGTGCCCAGTCGCAGGTGTTGGACCAGTTTCTTCTTCTGTGCCCAGTCGCAGCAGTGATATTGTGCTGACTGCCTTCAGTGCATCAGAAATTGAGGTCAGAGTGGTTTGTGTGTGTGTGTGTGTGTGTGTGTGTGGGGTTGTGTTGTGTGTGTGTGTGTGTGTTCAAGTCAATCCCCAGCTGGACAGCAACACACCTGACTTTCGACGTGATATCCAGAATCATATCCAGAAAGACATGAATGATAATGTTCTGTAAGAAAGTAAACATCTTTTTCTTTTGTTGATGTTGGTATTGTGTCATGTCATGAGTGATGATATGAATCCTTCTCCCTCTTGTTACTATATTGTGTCATGTGTGAATCTATGCATTATTTTCTAGCCTAACAGGGAGTGTGAGTGCACACATATGTTGATGAATTAGTTTACACTTACATGTTGATGTTATCCATGTGCTAAAAGAAAAAAAATCATTTCCATTTCATTGTTTTGTTGTTGTTGTTGTTTTTTGCTGTCGCAACCTCTGCGCCACCTCAGAGGCAGTGCACCCACGCCGCTCATTCCGACACCCCATCCACATCCACAGCCCGGTCGGCCCCGCCGCAGCCCCGGCACCAGCAATCCACAGGGAGCAGTCAATGTCAAGTCGTCAAGAGGCAACCCACCGGAGGAGACACTGCACTGCTGCCGAGTCACTTTTGTGGTCTTCAGTGGCGCCTTTTCTGATCCAACATACGCAGGACACCACCTACTAAGCGCCCCTACTGACGACAATAATTGCTTAGTCGCGGAGCCGGCGTGAGTGAGCTCTCCCTCCGGAGGGCGCCACCACGTCCGTCCAACGACAGCCCCCATGGACTCGCAGATACCGGTGATCCTGACGGAACCAAACCAAGGCCACAGACGTAGAGAGGACATCGAAATTGAGGTCACCATGAGAGCAGGGCATGAAGGGCCACAGAATTTGAGACTTTTTTTTCATGCTGATCTATGAGAATGATGATGATTAAGATGATGCTACAGATCTCCATTTCGGTCTGAGACTACATGACAGAGCTGTACTCTACGCTTCCTTTCATAATATATCCCGGCGTCAACCAGGCCCGAGAGATACAGGCACCTGCAGTGTTGGTCAGGAAATTTGAGCAACACTCACAGAAACGCATTCATTAAGTGGATGAAACTCGACTGTGTGGTCCCAGTCTTCCCAACTGAGTCCGCAGCAAACTCAATTCTGGGTGGGAGCCGTCGGGGCAGAAAAAACCCACATGACTCTGATGGGATTTGAACCCACGACCTCCCAGCTGGGAGTCTGCGACGCTAACCACTTCGCCATGGCGGCTGGTCATTTCATTGTTACTAAATGTTGCACTCCTCGCTAGATTCCTGTTTGGGCTATTATGTTGTAGGGTGGTGTGAGTGAGTGAAAGAAAGATTGATTTCACAAAATACACAAACAACATACACGCCTTCAGACATCCAGGAGACAGATATTGCAGATCTTTTCGCAAGCACCCCTCACTCCACTCTGTGACAATTATGTTTTACCCAAGATACCATGCACAGAAGGAATGGTGAATGGCAGATACTCTGATGTATAGTGTGGTCTTCCATAGGATCTGCCGTGGGTACTTCGCTTTGCGATGTATGGGTCTCTTGGGCCTGATGTCATAAGTCACCATGTGATTTGCATGAAGGCTGTGCTGATGATTCTCATCCTCATTAGTTGGCCTCCATAGCTGAACTTGATGCACTGATGTCTCAGACTCAGGAATGTGGTGCTGACAAAGGATTGAATATGCTGACAAAAGATTGAATAAGCTCAACAAGCTGCAACTTACCAATGATAAAATTGAATTTATGCTAGCCCACCCCCCAAAAAATCTTAAACATTCTTCTCTTTCTAACTGTATTCTGATTAAGAATACGGTTCTTTCTTTCTTTCTTTCTTTCTTCCGTTGGCAGTCTTGAGGTGCAACTCTCTACCAGTTCCTTTCCTTTCAACGACACATTCCAAACGTCTGTCAAGTTGCCTGGCTAGAAGAGCGGATGATCAGTTCCATCGTCACTATCTCTCTGATGCAACCACACCATTATTCTGCACTTTTATCCTCTCTAGGGTGGATTACTGTAATCCTGTTTTGGCCAGCCGACCCACACGTCTGTTAAAAACTTAACAAATATAGAACAACACTGCCAACATTGTTCGGAGAACTTCAAATCTGGCCACATTTGTCGTCACTGCCTCTACTGGTTGCGCTTTCCTGGTAAAATAGGCTACAAGCTATTTTGACTTTTTCAGCTAGCGATAGCTCTCGACAACAAACATGTTTCTGATTTCCACCAAACCAGTACCCCGTCTCGACAGCTCCGCTCCTCTCATTTTCAACTTCTCAGGATACCTCTGGAAGAGACGCCATGACAAGCTCCGACGTTCGGTCTCGCCTCTTTCAAATCTGGCCTTAAAAGTCATCTCGGCGATAGATTTGGATGTGGTATATCCATCTAAACAGTATGTACTAATCGTGTCTCTGATATGTTTCATTATGTAAGTGTGCATGTAAGGCTGTACGCAGTATTGTAGGGGAATGAATATATGGGCGTGTTAGCTTTTTTTTTTTCTTTTCTTAAATGCATTGTATGTTAGCTGAGACTGGGAGTGTACGTCTCGTAATGATGTGTCATACAGAATTTATGTGCAATGTATACATGTATCATTTGTTTTGTGTAAAGCATCTAGTGCTGTTTTCCGGATAACATGCTCCATAACTATCCATTACTACTATTATTATTGTTGTTTTTATTATCATTATTGTTGTTATTATCATCATCATGATTATTTTTTGTTATTATTATTGTTATTGTTATTATTTTTATCATTATAATTATCATTATTGTTAGCATTCTTATTGTTATCATATTATTATTATTATTAGCATTGTTAGTATTTGCATTACTATTATCATTGTTACTGTAAGAAAACAGGTGACGGTTATTACCTCTGCACATGTCATTATGTTTGATGCCAGCGCCCGTTAATCTAGTTTACTGGTTCTTCACCTGTAAGCAAGATTACACTAAACCTAAGAGAAAACAAAACCGGATAGAAAGCAGGAGGATCCCATTCAGCTTCGGTGTGGCGCAGAATGCAGATCTGGATGGAAGAGCGGATGGAGTATCAGTTCAGCAAAATGGCGCAAAAACCGCTGGACCAATAGACGATGATCGGAAATCTGCAAGGGAGGTAATCTGTGTTAACACTCACGCTCAGCGAGAAGGAATGGAGCCACGGCAGTGCTGCAAGAACATGTTTTCAAAACATTCCATAAAAAAGACACGCTTAGCTTGGTCCTGCTTTAGATCCACTAGTGACACCACTAATGTGTTTCATGTATCGCCATGGAAGGAGAAGGGGGTTGTGGAGAGAACACGTTCAGCACGGCGTATTAGTGGTGAATGACGGACATGGTCTTCCTGGAGTTGACAAAGAACGCAATGGCTTCCAACTTATCTGCATGTATGTAGGGATGCCATAAACAGAGTGACCTCATATTAAAACAGAAAATTGGGATTTCGGTTCCGGACAACCATCAGCTGAGAGCATAAGTAAGTTTTTCCTTGGCGAAAACGGAGGCGTTTTAACAAGAGGTTGCAGGATGATGTTAAAGTATTCATAAATGTGTTTTGCTCACTGGATTGTCACCATAATGTAGGTTTGATCAGACATATTACGCTGTGGGAGGTGGGCAGTCTTCAGTATTAGAGTGGGAATTAAAGGGAATGGGTCTTTAAACACACACACACACACACACACACACACACACACGCACACCACGCACGTACGCACGCACTACGCACGCACGCCGCACGCACACACGCACGCACGCACGCACACACGCACGCACGCGCACACACACACACACGCAAACAAGAGCAAAGCCACTACACCATAGACCATCTTTCAGATCTGAACATCAAGAGAGGACGTGGCCGCACATCCAGACTTAAGGGAAGAGCAAGAAACATCACCAACCAAACAAACATTGGAATAATTTCAAGGCCAACATTACGAAGACTCCTAGAGATTGGGGCAAACTCATACTGGGCCTTTCCAATAACAGCACAAAAGATGAAACACATGTCAACTGAGATAAGACTTTGAATCTCTCAGGGTCCTCAGCATATACTGTAGACATGTGTGCGCTGGTGTGTGTTCATCAGTGGGGTGATGCCAGCATGTTAATTAGAGTGCCCATGGACATCATGAGTGTGCAAGTGTTGGTGTGTGAGTGTGTGTGGGAGAGAGTGAGTGTGTGTGTGTGTGTGTGTGTGTGTGTGTGTGTGTGTGTGTGTGTGTGTGTGTCGTGTGGTGTTCATCAGTGGGTAATGCCAGCGTGTTAGAGTCCACAGACCTGTGTGTGGAAGTGTTGGTGAGAGAGAGAGAGAGAGAGAGAGAGAGAGAGAGAGGAGAGTGGAGAGTAGAGAGTGTGTGTGTGTGTGTCGTGCGTGTGTGCGTGGGATGTGTTTGAGGGGGAGGAGTTGTTGTTCTTATTGTTATGTGTATGTGTGCGCGCGAGTGTGCGCGTGCACTGAGTGCTGTATTTAGTGGTCTTGTTCTTGTTCCTTAGTCATCTTCTGAACATTCACGCACGCTGTCACAACTCACACACATACGAATGTGTGTGCGTACATTCGCTCGCTCTTATCCACACACATATACCACATGTGTGCATGTCCACACCGACACACGCGCGCACACACACATACATAGCCTATATGCAGATAGGTGTGCTCACACAAACCCACAAATTACACACACAAAGAACGATAGGTATGCACTCAAGGTCTGATCAGCTCGTGCTAATGCGTAGATCAGACATCCACCGAGTCGTAGCCACGAGACCCTTTTTTCCATTGTCTCATCTTCGTTGTTAATTCGTTTATCTATCAGCTTCGAAATCACGCGTAGTGTGGTCTTAAAACTTAGCGGATGTGGAACAATTCACACGCAGTGACGCCTCTTTGGTGAAACTGTTTTTGAATTTGACATTTTAAATTTAGGAACAGAACATAATTAAGAACTTCCGGTAAAGAAACCAGTATCAAGAAATTTTTACTTGCTATTCTCCCTGCCAGACAATAGCCAAACCCACAATTATATACCTCTGTCTTTACAATTATGTACTGGACGGAAACAAATGTAGGCTAAGGTCGGTCGTTTGGTTAATTATTTAACAAAGATTTGAACTTAAAGAATTTCAAAATGAAGTGTATGGGAACATAAGGTTAAGAACATATATGTAAGAAAATCCTTTTCTAGGTGTATGAGGGAACCATTTTAATTCCTCTTGAAAACAGTTTTAATTGTATTGCCAGCTCCTAGACCTTCCGACCGTTGGACCGGATTCCCCAGCGAAACACGATTAGCTGTGTCTGTCCTCTTGGCGTCAAATAGAGACCACACCACAGTCCATAATTCTGTGGTGTTTTCACCACCAAGGGTTCAGAAAAGAATCCAACAGCACCCCTAAAGCAGCCAGCAAAGGGTAGTAAAAGAAACAAAACGAAAGTGTGGAGAGGAAAAAAGTTGCTGAAAAACTAAAAACATTATGAAACAACTTGCCTAGGTTATGGTAGCAGGTTCTTGAGGAAGAGGTGGATGAGGGCGCTTCGGTTCAAAACCTTCTTGGCTCAGGGGGACAGGTGGGAATGGGTGACAGTGGGCAGGGAGAAATGGGGAAGTGAGGAAGTGAGCACTGCCAAAAAGCTGAAAAGTGAATACTGCTAGAAGATGAAAAGTGTTCAGCAAGGATTGAGGGGGAAGGAAGGAGAGAGTTGGAAGGGATGAAGGGGGGGGGGTATATACCTTCTATACCCCCCCCTCATCCCTTCCAACTCTCTCCTTCCTTCCCCCTCAATCCTTGCTGAACACTTTTCATCTTCTAGCAGTATTCACTTTTCAGCTTTTTGGCAGTGCTCACTTCCTCACTTCCCATTTCTCCCTGCCCACTGTCACCCATTCCCACCTGTCCCCCTGAGCCAAGAAGGTTTTGAACCGAAGCGCCCTCATCCACCTCTTCCTCAAGGACCTGCTACCATAACCTAGGCAAGTTGTTTCATTGATCCAGGTCCTGCAGTCAACCAACCATTTGTGTAAAAACATTATGCAAACAGTATAAAATGTAGGGGACAATCATTGAGCCTATGCTTGAGGATCTGTTCAAAGATGCAAGGGAGATCAAAAGATATGGAACAGTCTGAGTGGTCAGCTCTGCTGTTCAAAAACCCAAGCATTGTCAGCGGCTAAAAATTGTGCAGAACAGCCTTTACATGGATCTCTTAAGTTGAAGTTGAAGAAAATGGTAACGTAGAATTAAGAACATATATCATAAATGTACACACACACACACACACACACACACACACACACACACACACACACACATATATATATATATATATATATATGTATATATATATATATATATATATAATATATCTCTATGTGTGTGTGTGTGTGTGTGTGTGTTGTGGTGAGCTGATGGTGATGATGATGATGATGATGATGATGTGTGTGTGTGTGTGTGGTGAGCTGATGAGGTGTGTGTGTGTGTGTGTGTGTGTGTGTGTGTGTGTGTGTGTGTGTGTGTGTGAAGCGAAGGGAAAAGAATAATTTTGCATCAAGGGAATCATTTTTTAAAAACTGATTTCATCACTGTTATTTTGACAACAGTTTGATGTCTTGTCTCATTCTCTGCCAATACATGAAAACATTGAGAAAATTATGTAAGGTTGATATGGATCCCTGTTGTCCGGATCTGAAAACGAAATACTTTGACGGTGAAATTATGAAATCCAACACATCATCAGAAAGCATGCCATTGTTTTGTCCACACAAAATCTCAGTTTCATGTGGTGACCACTGACTTGGGTTGTGTTCTTTGCTTTCTGAACCGTGTGAAATGTGGTGTATTGCATGCTATAAAGAAGCTATGGTCTTTATTAGCCATTAACATTTTTTTTTTCAATATTTGTTTGCTTTTAGCATTCGATTTTCTTGTTTCCCTTTTCAAATTGCCTTTAACCACACATTCTTCCGATAAAAAATTCGGTGTTTTCGTTGTATAGCTACTTAATTTGATATTTAAGTTGGTGACGGAATTTGATGGCCTCAGTTATTTCTGGAGCGAGCCAACCAAGAACAACCGAGCGTTTGATTCTCTTTTGCCGCCGTTGTGGTGCGTGCGTCTCTACCACAGCTAGAGACACTTCACAGAAGGCGTTTTATGCTTCAGCAGGATTTGAAAAATGGAGCAGTGATATATTCAAATCGTGACAAAATACATTTCTATTGAAGTGCTTGAACACATGTAGTAAATGATAGTGGTCTTCGGTCTGAGATTTCGGTGGTTTGTGTAGCAAAAGTACATGTTGTGGGCAAGTGGTAACTTATCATTTTCATGTTATGGCCTTCAGTTAGCGACTAAAAATGTCAGATGTGGTCAAGTAATGTAGTCGAGGAGAGGGTGCCTCTGGTTGCAGTAGAGACAAACTGGCGCAGGCCAAACGATGCTGTAGTTGACTGCCAGGCTGCTTGGGGGGGGGGGGGGGGGGGGTCGAACAGATCATAGTAAAGTCACCTAATAACAGAATGTTGCGATTGTTTAAATAATTCCATCCATCATATGTACAAAGTCATCATCAAGCCAGTCATATGATGAAGCCGGATTTCTGCAAACGTAGCCAATCAACAAGGCAGGTGACTTTGAATTCTTTATGTCAGCCCAGACGTTTTCCACTTCTATGGCATCTAGATCAGTTCTTCTTTTAACAACAGGAATATGCTGCTGTGGATATTTACAGCAACGCCAGTCTCACCCTGCCGAGTAGCATCATGGCGAATGACGTCATAACTAGGAATTGTGAGCATTCTATCTGTAATTTGGGAACTGAGGTGCTTTTCAGTAATTCCGAGGAAATGAATTCGAGTGGGTAGGCAGGGTTGGGGTGGGCTGGGGTGGATAATTTAGTAATAAGCATAAGGTTTTCTTTGTTAATGAAAGTGCATTCCACTGGTGCGATCACAATTTCCAGCAGTTTCATTCGAACAAGACATTTTGAATAGAAGATAAGAAGGAAGGATTAATGCCACAGGAAGAATCCCAAACAACATAAGATATTTAACACAGTACATTAAGGAACCCCCGCCCCCCCCCCCCCCCCCCCCCCCCCCGAGTTTGGGAATATAACTAAGAAAAAGTCAATGAAAACAAAGAACAAGTCGTGATATATGATGAGTCTAAGCCTTATGGCCGCTGTGTTCGCTCGTTCAGTGTCTCTTATATAGTTATTTAAAATCGGATACTTTTCACTATCTGTGTGTGCGTGGGGCTGCGCGTGTGTGTTGTGTGTGTGTGTGTGTGTGTGTGTTTGATTTTTTGAGTTGCATAAAGTCCGTGGAAAACTTGCTTTCCTCTTTTCAAGTGCTTTGCATAGCTTCTGTCAGTGGCTTATTTCTGTTTTTTTCTCCCTCCCCCCCCCCCCCCAACATTAAAGCCTTTTCCCCTTCTGCTTTCCAGTACGTTTGCATAACAGAACCTTTTTCCCCATGTGGTGATGACGTTGGAATATCATGCATAAAACAAGTTTTTCGTTGGAATCAGCGGCAGTGTGTAGAAAGCCTTGTTCGATACGAGCGGTGAATTACGTGTAACGTACAATGGCCTGCCATATAGTCTTCATGGATATCACTCTAGTACTGTATGTGATTTTCAGTGTCGTTAATACGGTGATATATGGCGGCGGTCTGGTGACAAATGGGTTCAAGGAAACAAAGGGCAGCACATTCATATATCGTCTTCACAAAACCACAGAAGTTATGAACACAACCAAACAGCGGACAGAACACCGAATGTAACAGACTCAACCCAACATCGTTTCATCACTGCCACGACTCAGAGGACCAGAATTAATGTCTCAAAGCAGCACGACACTTCAGACAGACCTGTTACACATAGTACCAAAACAGAGAACGCATCCATAAGACTTTCTGATTTTGAAGCATGTCAAAAAGCTCAGCGGTCAAAGAACTCACGATTAAAGGCTCCACAGGCCATCTCCGTGTTGAAGCTCTGCAAAGACTCCAGAGGTGGAGATGTGCATTCGTACTTCGCGTGCAGCCTCACCAAGTTGTGGGTCTTCATATTGATGAATGTGCAGGTGATGTCGTCATCTTTTATTCAGATTACTATTTGAGACCCCTCATTCCCCAAGTGTCCATGTGTATGTTTTCTTTATCATTCTCTACCGTATACAGCGTGACAGACACTGCCATGGTCCGCATAAATGAGAATATGGACGGTCATTTTGGGAAAAATGCGTCAGTGTCTGTGTCCTTTTTTGCTGTCGACCGATCTGAGAAGCCACAACGGGAGCTGGAACACATTGATCTGTCTTCGTCTGCTGGTGAATAGATTTTTTCTGATCGATTTCTAATACTTTAAGTAACGAAAAAGTGACTACATTGTCTTTTATGAACTTTTTTTTCATCAGCCGCCAGGTTTACGAAAGGAAGACTCTCTCTCTCTCTCTCTCTCTCTCTCTCTCTCTCTCTCTCTCTCTCTCTCTCTCTCTCTCTGTACAGTGGTTCAAGTGTGCGTGTTTTTATTCTTAATCCTTAAAGACAAAGATAACGATCTACCAGAATACTTTAAAATGTCGTTTCACAGCTCTGGATCCACCAATTGATTTGCATTCGTTAATTACAGGTTTTAAGACATTGTTAGATTTTTTTAACAATCAAACTGGATGATTTTGACAATCAAACTAGATTAGCGTTCTTACCAACAGTAATGATTTAAACGTATTATTACAACATCCTAAAATTTCTGAAGCGTGTCATTTGACATTGGCAGAACGTTTGAAGTATATCACCCAATCTGTTTGAAAATAAGATGACATGCCGAACTCTGTCCTGCATTCAATGCAGTATCGTGTAGGGACTAAAATACAGTTTAATACTAAATGAATTGGTGAGTTAGTTACTTAGCAAATTTTGAGTGGATAATGGAAGTGTGGTCGTGCAGGGTACATACAGACACCTGGACTGGATGGATCCATCTCATGTGTTGGAGAAATCAGAAGCTGTTTCACTCTGACCAGACCAAGTGCTCACATCATCTTCTTGAGCACTATTACCTGGGATTCTACCTCTAAAATAGTCACTCTTCTTGGTCAGTGTAGCCCCAGACGGAATGTTGCTAGCAAGTGCCAAAGTCACACTTCTCCGTCATTTCTGTTTCCTGATGACTTTGGTGATGACGCAAGTCAAGAAACTCAAATTTCTTTGTACTATTCCACTCGTGAGGGCTGCGATCGATTCAGACTTCGCTACTCTTTCCACGCAGAACACTTGAAACCTCATCGAGTGCCAGGACTAAACACCTGGAACTGCTCAGTATCAGTGTGGCCTGACCTGTTGGAACACTTTCCGTGTGATCTGATCTCTCAGTGCCTGGATAACGAAGATGAGATGCGTTGTCCTTACACTTCCGACAAGTGTGGAACAGGCAAGGTAAAGTGAAAACAGCGTCCTGCGCTTGATAGCCTTATTCAGAAGTGCAAGGAGCTCCGAGTGATGACCAATAGCGCGGATGTTTATGTAATGCGGCTAAAAGGTTTGCCTGATTATTACAAGTTTTGCAGCTAGGTCAGGCGCCTGTCTTTCGCCTAACGGGTGTGCGAATAGCACAATGTTACATTGATATTGTTGTCCCTTCTTTTCCACCGTCTTTTCTTCAACGTCCACCCGTTCCTTGTACAGCACTGCCACCCCATTATCTCGTCATCACCCATAACACTCTGTGTGTGTGTGTGTGTGTGTGTGTGTGTGTGTGCGTGCGTGCGTGCGTGCGTGCGTGCGTGCGTGTGTGTGTGTGTGTGCGCGTGCTGTGTTGCGCGCGCGTGCGTGCGTGCGTGCACGTGTGTGTGTGTGTGTGTGTGTGTGTGTGTGTGTGTGTGTGTGTGTGTGTGTGTGTGTGTTCTGTTCTATTGGTTTCTTGCTGTTGGAAAGGAAGCCACGTCTTCCAAATTTGAGCGTTCATCATCCTGGTTCATTGAGAGATTGTCTGTACGCGACTTTGGTTCGTCGTCACCACTGGATCTCTTGTGGCGCATCTTTCTGTCCTTTTCGTTGTTGAGTTTGGAAAGAAGTGTGTGTGGGATCAGGTCTTTTTCATCCTCTTCCTCATCACTATCTTCAAAAGCAGCCTGGTAAATGCTGTATTGGTCCAAATATGAACATATATGTTTACATCAGTTCAAGGAATAATTGTTCTTGTGTGAGTTGTCAGATTTCATTTTGGGCAGAAAAAATGTGCCCCCCCCCCCCCCACCCCCACCCCAAAGTGTGTCAAAAGGTGGTAGTATTCTCTTACGTAGCTTTACCTTTCCTCTTTCTTGCTTGTTTACTCTTGGGCTTCTGTGTACGTAAGCTTACATGCATGTGCATGAATGAGGACTTCTAAGGAAGGAAGAAATGTGTATGTCAGTTTGTTTTTGTTTTTTTCCATCGCATTCGTTTTAAATTGACATTGACGTCCCTTCATTCACACTACCTGTAAATTACATTTTCTTCGTTATTTGTTCTGCTCTCAGATCTCTTTGTAAATATGCAAATTCCTTTCTCCTTCGTGACATTTTCTATTCAAATATCAGTTAGAGCATATTAAGTCTCTGAGCTGAAACAATAGCCGTAAGTGTGTGTATGTGTGTGTGAGTGTGTGTGTGTGTGTGTGTGTGTGTGTGTGTGTGTGTGTGTGTGTGTGTGTGTGAAAGAGAGAGAGAGAGAGAGAGAGAGAGAGAGAGAGAGAGAGAGAGAGAGAGAGAGAGAGAGAGATTTGTGTATGCATGTATGTGTATGCGTTGATGATTTAGAGTCAAAACAGTACGTTTGGAAACTGCCTGTTTTGAGTCAAATAAAGCCGAAAATTTGAAAAAAATGTTCTACTTTGTTTACATGCAAGAAAACGTTACCAAGGTCTTAATTCTGATGTCTGTTGATGCCATTTATGGTATAAGTTGCTAAGATGTTAAGTATAAAGAATAAAGAGTTGTATGTTTAATTTGTAAGGAGTACCATTTCGGCATGATATTGACGGCGTCACTTTGAAGGGTAAAAACCAAGCATCTAAGCATGTCCCAGCTTTGTTACAGACACAGGTATTGTCCAAGCTCATTCGATAAAGTGTGCAAAGAAGGTCTCCTCTTCAAGCTCCTCCCAAAAAAAAAACAAAACAACATATATGGAAACATGATCTGTGTGAAAGAGAGAGAGAGAGAGAGAGAGAGAGAGAGAGAGAGAGAGAGAGAGAGAGAGAGAGAGAGAGAGATTTGTGTATGCATGTATGTGTATGCGTTGATGATTTAGAGTCAAAACAGTACGTTTGGAAACTGCCTGTTTGAGTCAATAAAGCCGAAAATTTGAAAAAAATGTTCTACTTTGTTTACATGCAAGAAACGTTACCAAGGTCTTAATTCGATGTCTGTTGATGCCATTTATGGTATAAGTTGCTAAGATGTTAAGTATAAAGAATAAAGAGTTGTATGTTTATTTGTAAGGAGTACCATTTCGGCATGATATTGACGGCGTCACTTTGAAGGGTAAAAACCAAGCATCTAAGCATGTCCAGCTTGTTACAGACACAGGTATTGTCCAAGCTCATTCGATAAAGTGTGCAAAGAAGGTCTCCTCTTCAGCTCCTCCCAAAAAACAAAAAAAACAACATACATGGAAACATGATCTGGTGATCCACAGCTACTTGTTCCAACGAACAGCTCGAGTCAAACTGGAAGGCCAGACAAGCTCGTGGTGAAGATCAGGGAGGGGGTTCCTCAAGGTGGTGTCATATCACCAACTCTTTTCCTCGTCTTCATCGATGACATTGCTGACCAACTGACAATCCATATCTCAAGGACGCTCCATACAGATGACCTTGCCGTATGGACAAAAGCAGAACAGACAAACACAGCAGCTTACAGAATGCAGGAAGCAATGAATTGCATCTCAGATTGGGCAAATGAGTGGATGGTCACCATCAACAGGACCAAAACGGAGGCCACTTGCTTCTCACTCTCCCCAAAGAGAGAGGCTTTCACCCTTCAGATAGAAGGCCAAGACATTCCACAAGAAGATACCCCAACCTATCTCGGGGTAAAGCTGGACAGAAGGCTAACGTGGTCCCCGCACATCAATACCATGCACAGCAAAGCAGTGAGAAAGATGGCTGTGATGAAGAAACTGGCTGGAACAAAATGGGGAGCTAACATGAAGATCCTGACCCAAGAATACAGTGGCACTGTAAGACCCCACATGGAATACGCTTCCAACGCCTGGTCAACAGCTGCCAGGACCAACATGAACAGCTTGACCAGAGTGCAGAATGCAGGCCTCCGCTTGATCACAGGAGGAATGAAGACCACTCCCATTGCTGCAATGGAGAAAACATCAGGCCTCCACTCGTTGGACGAACGAAGAGATGAAAAACAACTAAGACAAAGTGAGAAGATGAAAAGACTCCCATCCCATCCATTGCACATTAAACTCCATGTTCCAGCAAAGAACAGACTCAAGCGCCAGAGCCTCAACCATCTAAGCAAGGCGCTTCAGGAAAAGTATAGAAAATTGCTACCAACAGCAGACCACCCAGTGGAAATGCTCCAAGACTGCATAGAGTGGACAGCTGATACTCCCCTCATCAGCCTTGACATTCTTGGCATTGGAGCTAAAGAAGACCACAGTGATACAGAACTCAAGTCCCTGACTCTTGAGGCCCTAGCCAGGGACTACCCAAGCACTACTTGGGCCCGAGTCTACACAGATGGCTCTGCGGAGAAAACTGTAAGAAACGGGGGAGGTAATGTTTTCATCAAGTTCCCAGGTGGCAGTTCCATCAGCAAGTCTGTAGCCACCGGAAGCTTCTCAGCTAACTACAGAGCAGAAGCATGTGCCCTTCCCACTGCTGTACAGATACTAAATGAAAGGGACATCTTACCAACTCACACGGTGTTCCTTACAGATTGTCGAACCGTCCTTCAAAGCCTCCAGAGGAGAGAAAGAGAGCAGATCCTACAGGAAACCATACATGAACTGCACACGTTGAGCAGGAAGACAACACCAGTCCTGCAGTGTGACAACTGCCCAATGCATCATCTTACCAACCTATCATTTTATTACAAAGACAGCTTACAGCTTTATACGAGACCATTACTTCTTTAGATGCATAGACATTAATTCAGCAGGGACTAAAACAGACGAACCTTAGTCTGAAATTTTTACCCCTCCTGTACTTGCACACATGTGAATACGATCGCACTTCTTATGTACTGATGCATACACAGTTCTCCATTCTGTGTTTGTGTTTTTGTTTTTGTTTTGTTTTTCCTAACGTTTCGCGACCCTTCTCATTTTCTTTGGCAGATAGATGCTGCAGGAAATTGCTACATTTACAGCGGAAGAAGACACCACAAAGTTGTCCCACAGGATGCAGACAAAGAGTGCCAAAAGGAAGGAGCTTCCCTGGTCAAATTGGAGACGGCCTGGGAGATGGAGGCCTTCATGGGAATCACCAAACACATAGCTAAAGCCATTGTGATCTGGATTGGGATCACAGCAGCTAGAGACAGCGGAGTGTTGGACACTGTGAAACGAATGTGATAATTCTCTCTCTCTCTCTCTCTCTCTCTCTCTCTCTCTTCTCTCTCTCTCTCTCTCTCCCAACCCCCGTCTCTCTCTCTCTTGGAAAAAAAATTAGCAAGTAACGAGGACAAATGTAAAGACAGAAAAAAGGAGGATCACAGAAAGGAACGAAGGAACGCGGAAGGAAAGGAAATAAGAAGAGAGAGAGAGAGAGGAGAGAGAGAGAGAGAGAGAGAGAGAGAGAGATGCGCACGAGCATGAAGAGAGAGAGAGAGAGAGAGAGAGAGAGAGAGAGAGAGAGGAGAGAGAGAGAGAGAAATAAAATCGCAAATGAAGGAAAGAATACGGGAAGGAAAAAATAAAGTTAAAAATGAAGGAAGTAGAGACAGAAAGTTAGAGAGATAGAAAGAATGAATAAATGGAATGAAAGAAAATTGTACAGAGAGAGAGAGAGAGAGAGAGGGGAGAGAGAGAGAGGAAGAGGAGAGAGAGAGAGGAGAGAGAGAGAGAGAGAGAGAGAGAGAGAGAGAGAGAGACAACTGACAGACTGACAGGCAGACGAAGACAGAGACAGACAGAAAGAAAGTACCATAGAGAAGAAGCTGGGGCAGATGACGCCAACTAAAAAAATTGTTCTAGAACTGATATTCGTTGTATTCTGTCCGTTCCTTTTGTTTGTTTGTTTGAGGGTTCCGTCTTTTTCTTTCTTTCTTTAATTGATTTTCTTTGTATTCTTTCTTTCTCTCCTCTCCTTTTGTTTGTTTTTCTTTGTTTGTTTCTTTCTTTCCTTCTTTCTCCCTGCGACTTGTGTGTGTGCGTGCGTGTGTGTGTGTATTGTTGTGTGTGTGTGTGTGTGTGTGTGTGTGTGTGTGTGTGTGGTGCGTGCGTGCGTGCGTGCGTGTGTGTGTGTGTGTGTGTGTGTGTGTGTGTGTGTGTGTGTGTGTGTGCGCGCGCGCGCCGAGATACATTGATTTTAAACAAAGAACGAAGCAGTATAGTCACAATGCTTGAACACACATACAAGCAAACAATTCCAGACAGATAGATAGATGTATGGCGTATCATTGGCGTTAAAAAGACGCAGCGTGCATCACACAGGCATGCCGTGAGTTGTCATCCACACACAGTATTATACACCAAGGAGAGAAGTGTGTGTGTGTAGGGTGTGTGTGTGTGTGTGCGTGCGTGCGTGTGTGGTGTGTGTGTGTGTGTGTGTGTGTGTAAAAATTGTTATATCGTTATGGATGATGCTTTTGGATGGTGTTTTGTCACTCTTTGTTTAAAAACAGGAACGCCATGTTTTTGTTTTCCTTTCAAGGAAAAACAAGCTTATGCTCTTGTTTGCAATTTTCCATGACCCTGAATGGTGGTCGCCGGTAAATTAAATCTGAAATCATGTACCTGCAGTCCGTCCTTGATAAAAATGTGTTTCTTCTGTGTTTGTTTGCGATCGCTTTTTTTTTTTTTCACATCCCAGTTCCTCGACAAATCCTGCAGGTACACAAACACTTGGCGCTGGGAGAGTGGTGTCGTGATTTTCTATTTGCCTAGCTATGAAGAATTGTCTGAAGTCCAAGATTCACTCTGTTTTGGTTTTAACACACATGGGTCCTCATTCTCTAGAATTTCTTGTGACCTCCCCCTTACAGCAGGTATTCTATGTGAACTCCCGCGCCTTTCAGCTCATCACGGCAAAAGCACACCTGTCACACTTCCTTTCCAAGCAACACTAGCACGACAAGAGTTCAGCTCGAAGTGTGTCCTCTGCAGCACCTGACTCACGAACTACTGGCCTGTGACTTGAAAAGTATCTGCCGGAGACTGGAGAACAATGATGCGTGGTACAGGGCGACTTGTATGATGTCTCAGGGGATGACACAGCCGTACTTTTATTGTGACATCTCTCAGGAGTTCGTGCCTTACAGTCTGGTGTGCGATTTTCAGAGGGATTGTGCTCATGGACACGATGAAGACTTCTGTGCGCATTTTGCATGCAAAGAAGATATGATAAATTGCGGAAGGAAACAGGTTTGTCCACTTTTATTTCAGAGAAGCTCTTTGCTCTTCTAACAAACTGTCCACTTAGATGTCGTCTTGACTCTGTACAAAAAGAGATGATCTAAAATGGTATTTCATATTGTATCTTCAGATTACAATTTATATCTGTATATACCTATCTATCTATTACTATCTATCAATACGTCTGTCTGTCTGTCTCTTTTTCTCTATTTTTTAGATGGACAGATATAGATAGATCATGACAACAACAATGGCGATGATAGTAATTACTATTATTATTGCTATTACTATTATTATTCTTACCATTATCATTATGATCATCATCATAGCATAAGATTAACAACGAACAACTACAACAACAATAATGATAATAATAATTGTCATTATTACCATTATTATGATAAGAATAGCAACAACAACAATATAATGATGATGATAACAATGACCATATAACAATAATGATAATAATAATGATAATAATGTGTAATAATGATAACTACTATGACGATAGTAATAATTATGATGATAATGATGATGATCGTGATGATATTAATGTAAAACAACGAAAAAGACATAAACTAGTTTTAAAGAAAAAGCATTTACATTTAAAGTGTCGGCAAGATAATCAACGAGCAAACAGACGGACCACAACTTCCAACACCGCCTGCCTTTCCCTCCTTACACACGTGACACGTACAACCAAGCATAGCATCTACTACTACCACCAACGTCTCCACCCCGCATGAGCACGTGTACCTTTCGGATCGTGCAAAAAGACAACCACATCATTGTCTCCATCTATCCACACCTGCACACCCATAGGAATTGAAAGCCCACGGCTATGAAGCCGAGAACCCCATGAATCCGAGTTGTACCCAAGAATATGTCTCTTTTACGGCGCAATATATATATATATATATATATATATATATATATATAATGCTGAACAATTAAATAGCGGGGGAAAACAAGTGCAGGCTAACAATTCTTCAGTCGTTACAGTAATGACTTATCAAAGATTTAAACTTTTAGAAAAAAAAAAAAAAAAAAAAAAAAAAAAAAAAACAATCAAGATGAAGAAAATGGGGAATGTATTATAAATATGAGAAACCTTTCACTGGCTGCCTGAGGGAACCATCACAATTCCTCTGGAAGACACATCTATTTGTATTGCCTGCTCTTAGGCCTTTTGTCCGCTGGATCGTACTCATCAGGGAGACACGGCTAGTTGTGCCTGTGCTCTTGGTGTCAAATAGTGACACACCACACTCCATAATTCTGTGGTGTTCTCACCACCAAGGGCTCAAAAAAAGAATACAACAGCACCCACAAAGCAGCCAGCGAAGGGTAGTAAAATGGAAGAAAACGAAAGTGTGGAGAGGAAAAAAGTTGCTGAAAAACTAAAAGCATTATTCAACAGTATAAAGTATAGGGGACAATCTTTGCGCCTATATATATATTATATATATATATATATATATATATATATATATATTATATGTACATAGCTAGCGTTCAAAGTGGTAAATTTGTAAGGTATAATTTCGAAAACAGTCTATTGCTTGTGATGTAAAATGTGTCTTCACGTTCTTCTAAATCTCTTGTCATCGTCATTGGAGCAGTAAAATATATCATTAACTGTAACTCTATTTTACATTGTGAAAGAAAAATCAACGGACTTCAAGATTCACTGGCAGAAAAGGTATAAATATAAATCAACATACGTTGTGCGTTTGTTACACCACACGGCAATTTTTTCCAGGTTGTGAAGGAAAACTAGGTTTTGCCATCTTCAGTCAAATTGTAATGCAATACATACAGGTTTTCACTCTTAAACACCAGGTCTGTCTGTGCTTTCTTCTCTTGTGTTATTTGCTGCTCGTTCTGTAAGAGATCAGAAGCTTTGATTTCCATGCACTGGATCAGCCTTTGCTGTCTTCTGTTCAGTGCGTGGACAGCACAAAACGATGTGACGGGTTCAAGGACTGCGTGACAAACGTTGACGAGGAAAACTGTCCAGAAAAATGCTGTGCATATTCCGGAATAAGGCCTCCAGCTTTGATCAACTTTGGCTACCATGGAAGATTCACCATAGCTTCTCTTCCAGAAAACAACACTCAGTGCCCAGACACTCATTTTCAGTGTCACGATGATGGCTATTGTCTCCCTGTCTATGTCAGGTGTAATGACATGTTCGACTGTCCGAGTCATGAGGACGAAGTTGACTGTGAGAATTACAAGACGTGCCCAGGGTTGTATCGATGTCGTCACGCGCATAAAACGCTTTGCGTGCATATGGATCACCTATGCGATGGCCTGCCACAATGTCCACTGTTTGATGATGAACTGGCGTGTAACACGGCTTGTCCTGAGTCCTGTGTTTGTTATGGGTTGGCGTTCTCCTGCAATCGCATCTTTCAAATCAGCTCTTTCCCACAGCTACGCTATCTTGAAGCCCCTGGTAGTGGAATGCGTATGAGTGACGTAATTCATAACATCATGCTGATCCACCTGGGCTTACAGGAGTGTAGTCTCTGGGAATTAACAGGAGTTTCTTTATCTAATCTTCACAGTCTGGATCTAAGTAAAAACCTACTTCATTCTGTCAACTTCAGCCACTTCGCAGGAATGCCTCAATTACGTAGTTTAAATGTGGCATGTAATCCTATGTTTGATCATATTTCTTATGTCCCCCAAACGTTTACACTTCCATCGCTGGTAATCTTCAATGTTTCCCATGTCCAAGCTGATTATCTGAATATAAGCACTTGTCAGCTCTTATGCCAAGCTTACAAGTTCTAGATTTGTCATGGAGTGAAATAAATGTTCTGCAGGAACAACGCTTGTTTCCTAATATTCGGGTTCTAAATATTAACGGTTGTATTTTTACAAATTTTGCTCCGGACTTCATGAAAAGCATGACAAATCTTAGGCATGTTTTTGCGGACAACTTCAAATTGTGTTGTCCTGTTGTTTTACCAGACAATTTTCGAGGCAAATGCGCAGCCCCGTCTGATGAAATCTCATCATGTGATAACTTATTGAAATCCAACGTTTATCGCGTTGTTCTTGTTGTATTTGCTGTTCTTGCTGTCGTGGGAAACTTCGGTAGTTTTGTCTGTCGTATGTATTCTTGGTCAGAAAGAACCAAGACCGGTTTTGTTGTATTCGTCCTTCATCTGTGTGTTTCTGACTTTTTGATGGGGATATATTTAGCTATCATTGGTGTCGCAGACTGGGCTTATTTAGGTAGTTACATTTCGAATGAAAGTGCATGGAAAAGGAGTTCGACTTGTAGCATTGCAGGCTTCCTATCCCTGCTTTCATCTGAATTATCGGCATTTGTAATCTGCTTTATAACTTTGGATCGTTTACTCGTGCTCCGGTTTCCCGTTAGTAACATTCAATTTGGAGCCAGATCAACACATTTAGTATGTATTATCCTCTGGGCACTGGGGCTTACACTGTCAATGGTGCCTCTGTTCCCTGTAACATCACACTGGGAGTTTTTCCACCAGACAGGAATTTGCATTCCATTGTCTGTCACCAGAACTGACTTTACTGGTCACATTTATTCTTTCAGTATTATGGTCGTCTGCAACCTAATCCTCTGTTTTACAACCGGTGTGGCTGTACTAATTATTTACTGTTCAGTCAGGGGGGAATCGCAGTCCAATCAACTAACACAGACCAAAGACTTAGGTATGGAGTACAAGGAAGCCACTATCGCCAGGTGTTTCCTATCCGTTGCTATAACTAAAGTTCTGTGCTGGTTTTCTATTGGTATGTGTGGAGTCCTAGCTGCCAGTGGTGTCGTCATTTCAGTGGAGATAAACGTTGGAATGACCATTATTGTGATACCCTCAATTCAGCACTTAATCCGTGCCTCTATGCTCTGAACGTAATACTCCAGAAACGACGCAAAGCACAAGAATTGCGTTTTCAGGTACTGTCACGTGCACTTCAAAAGAAGTAACACTTGATGCATTTTAACAAAAGGACAAGAGACAGGGCTAAAATGAAAGCCAACGATATGAGAGTGCCTTGGCTCCACCTGCATGTTTCTGGACGCACTGGATCTATGGGTCATATTTCCTTTCTCTCCATTTCCCTGTCTCTACCTCATATTGAACTTGTTTTTCCTCTCTTTTAGTTCGTTATTTTCTGGTGCTGGAAGCAGGATAAGTGTTCCACATCAAATCCTATGCTTTCCCCACCCTCACTACAGTAGCAGGATAAGTGTTCCACATCAAATCCCATGCTTTCCCCACCCTCACTACAGTAGCAGGATAAGTGTTCCACATCAAATCCCATGCTTTCCCCACCCTCATTACAGAAGCAGGATAAGTGTTCCACATCAAATCCCATGCTTTCCCTACCCTCACTACAGTAGCAGGATAAGTGTTCCACATCAAATCCCATGCTTTCCCCACCCTCATTACAGAAGCAGGATAAGTGTTCCACATCAAATCCCATGCTTTCCCCACCCTCATTACAGAAGCAGGATAAGTGTTCCACATCAAATCCCATGCTTTCCCCACCCTCACTACAGTAGCAGGATAAGTTCCACATCAAATCCCACGTTTCCCCACCTCACTACAGTAGCAGGATAAGTGTTCCACATCAAATCCCATGCTTTCCCCACCCTCACTACAGAAGCAGGATAAGTTCCACATCAATCCCAGTTTCTCCCACCCTCACTACAGAAGCAGGATAAGTGTTCCACATCAAATCCCATGCTTTCCCCACCTCACTACAGAAGCAGGATAAGTGTTCCACATCAAATTCCATGCTTTCCCCACCCTCACTACAGTAGCAGGATAAGTGTTCCACATCAAATTCCATGCTTTCCCACCCTCATTACAGAGCAGGATAAGTGTTCCACATCAAATCCCATGCTTTCCCCACCCTCATTACAGAAGCAGGATATGTGTTCCACATCAAATCCCATGCTTTCCCCACTCTCACTACAGTAGCAGGATGAGTGGTCCACATCAAATCCCATGCTTTCCCCACTCTCACTACAGAAGCAGGATAAGTGTTCCACATCAAATCCCATGCTTTCCCTACCCTCACTACAGTAGCAGGATAAGTGTTCCACATCAAATTCCATGCTTTCCCTACCCTCACTACAGTAGCAGGATGAGTGGTCCACATCAAATTCCATGCTTTCCCTACCCTCACTACAGTAGCAGGATGAGTGGTCCACATCAAATCCCATGCTTTCCCCACCCTCACTACAAGTAGCAGGATATGTGTTCCACATCAAATTCCATGCTTTTCCCCACCCTCACTACAGTAGCAGGATGAGTGGTCCACATCAAATTCCATGCTTTCCCCACCCTCACTACAAGTAGCAGGATATGTGTTCCACATCAAATTCCATGCTTTTCCCCACCCTCACTACAAGTAGCAGGATATGTGTTCCACATCAAATTCCATGCTTTTCCACACCCTCACTACAGTAGCTGTCCATCACAGCATGATGCTGTGACCAGGATAACTGTCGCACGCTACATGATCACATCATCTCCCTAAAGCTTTGATTCTTGGTTCAACTGTTCATCTGCTTTAGACTGTCGATGTTCATGGCTGAGTTCAAACAGCTATAGCGAGCAAAAAACATATTTGATCACAGAAATGTTTATCACGATGTTGTGATGAAAAAAAAAAATGTTATTGTGCTCAGGCTATTGAACAGAGCACGGTATAATGACTATAGGTAAATAGATGTTATACATAGACAAAGATAGATAGATAGATAGATAGATGTGTGTGTGTGTGTGTGTGTGTGTGTGTGTGTGTGTGTGTGTGTGTGTGTGTGTGTGTGAATTTCATTCACAACAGATTTATATAACAGTCTTTATAGTAAATCTAAAATCAATTAGACTAACAATAATAAAAGATGCACAGTGGGTAACGTCGCTATTTTGTAACTTTCTGGCTATCCTTTTTTTAAAAAAAATTTTCAAGCTATGTGATATCAAACTAACAAAGCAGTATTCGTAAACAGCATTATGTCCAACAAAATATAGAACTACGTTTTCCGTATAAAAACGAAATCAACATTTTATAGTGGGAAAGACTACAACTTTGGATTCTCTCTTGAGGGCACATAAGACAGTATGGCGAAAGCTTGGCTGTGTCTGGAGTGGCACTGTCTTCATCTGTCCGTGGGCAGGGGTGGTTGGGTCTGTGGGGTGTGCTCGGCAGCTGGAGGGTGGTGTCTATTGCCGGTGGGCTCTGCAGTCATGAAATACGGGCTGGTACACCCATGGGGATGCTATTTTAAGGCTGTTATGAGTTGCATCCTGTAGTCTGATTTACCTCTGTTCAGGAGCAGTTATGTCCCTTGATATCTTAATGGAGTGTCCTGCGCGTGCCTGTACCCATCGTCAACACAGCGCAGGCCTCCAAGGGTGGTACAGGACTGCTCTAAAGGCAGGTGAAGACAGTGCTTCTCTGGGTCCTCCCCAGCACCTTCGGGTGTTTCTTTTTCTTTTCAAAGTGAGGTGACTGCAGGCGGAAATTGACACAAAGGTATAAAAAGCATGTTATTCCGCTGGACGAAAAGGGCATACAACTTAAAAGACAAGACACGAGCGTTTTGACTTCTTAGGTCTTCTTCAGGCAAGATAAACAACATTCAGATCAATGAAAACAAAGAACGAGCAATCACTTATTCCCTCGATTTGGGCTCAAAATAGACGTTGAATAACACGTACTGAGGACAATGAAAACTAAAAACGAACAATCACTCATCTTCT
>CM065724.1:58989945-59042445 GCA_033310375.1 Conus canariensis
GCTAATGTCACTATGTCAATGCATGTAAATGTCAATATGTGAAAGATTCATAGTGTACTCATGCCTTGTGTGTCTGAGCCTGCGATCTCCTCATGTAATCATTATGTTTTTGTTGTTTGTACATTTGTTTGGCAAGAGCAAGATTCTCAAGACCAATACTGTCAGCACCAACTCGATCATACTGGACAGCGAGATGCTAGAGGAAGTAGAAGACTTTACGTGCCTGGGCAGTGTCATCGACAAGCAGGGGGGCACAGACGCCGACGTCAGAGCAAGGATTGGAAAGGTCAGGGCAGCGTTCGTACAGCTACGAAACATCTGGAGCTCCAAGGAACTGTCAGTCAACACCAAAGCGAGCTCTTCAACACCAACATCTAAGCAGTTCTATTGTACGGAGTGCAAACCTGGAGAACTACAGTTGCCACCACCAAGAAAGTGCAGGTGTTCATCAACAACTGCCTGCGCAAGGTTCTCCACATCCGATGGCCACGACACCATCAACAACAACGAGCTCTGGGAGAGAACAAACCAGCTGCCCGCAGAACAGGAAATCAAGAAACGACGTTGGGGCTGGATTGGACATACGCTGCGGAAGCCTGCAAGCAACACCACCAGACAAGCCCTAACATGGAACCCCCAAGGAAAACGGAAAAGAGGTCGGCGAAGGAACACCTGGCGCAGGGACCTGGAAGCAGACATCAGGAACATGGGGATGACTTGGAACCAGCTGGAGAAAAGAGCCCAGGACAGAGATGCCTGGAGGTCCTTGGTTGGCGGCCTGTACCCCAAGAGGGGTAATAGGCCCATGATGATGATAATGACATTTGTTTGTTTATTTTATTTCATTTTTTGGGGTGGGGGTGGGGGCTGGGGGTGGGGGTGGGGTCGGCTGGGCGGGGGAGGATTGATGAAGTCCGGGGTGTTTTTTTTTCGTTTTCTCTTCTCTCTCTCTCTCTCTCTCTCTCTCTCTCTCTCTCTCTCCTCTCTCTCTCTCTCATGCATGTGTGTATAGCATGTTTGAATCTCACTGTATGTTTCTGTCTCTGTGCGTGCGTGTGTGCGTTCCTGCATGCGTGTGTGCGTGTGAGTGTGCGCGCGTGTGTGTGCGTTAACGCGTGCGTGCGTGAGTGAATGCGTGCGCGCGTGCGCGCGTTTGTGTGGTGTGCTGTGGTGTATGTGTGTGTGTGTGTGTGTGTGTGTGTGTGTGTGTGTGTGTGTGTCCTAGCCTCATTACACATTCGTCGTTCATCTCTCAAAATGTTCATTGTTTTTTCATTCATTGAGCGTGTGGCTTCGTGTTTTCTGGCTTCCGCTCAGATCCTCTGGGAAAAACATTGAGTGATGAATACACGAGTGCATGTGTGTGTGTGTGTGTGTGTGTGTGTGTGTGTGTGTGTGTGTGTGTGTGTGTGTGTGTGTGTGTTCTGCTCTCGAGAAGATATACGGAATTTAAGCTCTCCATGTCCCATATTTTCATTCTAAGTATAGATACCCACGACAAGCAGAGCGCTTCATGGAGCACCTTCATGCCTTTCACTCTGACACCTCTATTCTAGATTTGTTGCATTAGTTCTGTATGTGTGAATTAGATGTAGAATTGTCTGTGACTGGAAAGCATGGAATACAATTAATTCCTGGGGCAGTCGAAATCTTTCTTCTTTTGTTTGCAGATGATGTCATACTATTGTCGGATACAATACATAAGTCTTCAGAACCAGCTTGACAGCTTGAAACGAGACACAGATCATATCTGAGTATTAATCTTAAAGAGACAAACCTTATGGTGTTTAGAAAGTTAGGTCATTTGGCTGCCAGGGAAAGATGGTTTTATGGAGGTAAAGAAGTGATGGTTGCAAAGTCTTACAAATATTTGGCAATGATTTTTACCACTAAATTAAGTATTGGTAGCAGTGTATTAATTGTCTGTAGAAAAGGGAAGAAAGAGTAATGGACATATTGAGATCCATGAGAAAAGTGAATTCTGGGGATGTAGGTCTGTTTTGGAAAATGTTCGACACACAAATAGAGCCCACATTACCCTACGCAGCTGAAGTGTGGGGACTGGAGGACGATAGTAAACAATTGAAAAAGGGCACACCTTTGCAATAAAAGGACTTTTAGGTCTTCCTCTCCACACTTCTAACAAATTAGTTTATGGCCAAACCGAAGGATACCCCCTCTGTATTCGAATGTCTGTAAAGTGTATTAAATACTGGCTTAAAGTCATTAACCTACCAATGTCGAGAATTATACAACATGAATTTGGTCACTTAAACTGGGCATCAAATATTAAGGGAATTTTATGCGAGAATGGATTTGGTATTGTGTGGCCAAGCCAAGGTGCTGGTTGTGAGTGAATTCAAAGACAGACTTATCTCCTGCTGTAAACAGCATAGGCTTTCGGAATTGTAAGTTCCGAAAGCCTATGCTATTAGGTGGCTATATTCTTTCACAAACGCTTTTCAAGCAGAAAAATATCCGTCATTTGTACTGAATGATTGGCATAGGGTTAGTCTTATCAGATTCAGACTAAGAGTTAGCGGCCTAAAAAAAAATCAAATAATGGTTTCAAAGTGAAGAATATATAGACAACGTTTGCCCATCGTGTGGGAAATAGAACAAAAGATGAAATTTATTTGCTTTTCAATTGCTCTGCTTATAATGAAAAACGTGAAAGCTGTGATATTCTGAATTCCTTTACAGGAAACTCTAATCAGAGAGATCGGTACATAATTACATTCTTCCAAATAATAATGAAAATGTAACGAAATCCCTGGCTAGATCCTTAGTAGAAGCAATGAAGATTAGGAAAGTGTTTAATTGTACGAAGTCAGCAAATTCCAAGATGATCCACCATCTGTATACGCACGTGTGCGCCTACATCTCTCTCTCTCTCTCTTGCGTGAGTGTGTGTGTGCGCGCGCGTGTATGCATGTGTATATTTCCTTTGATGCGTGTGCGCTATACTCTTGATAAAAGTGAATTGAGATCATTTATGATACAACTTTCAGTCATATACGTTTGTCCCCCCTTGTCTAGAAGGACTGTACAGCTTTTGCACAATTATAAAGGTGTCAGTGTTGTCTCTCTCCTTCCAATTCAAATCTTCCTGATCCAGTGTACCACGCGCACGCAGATAGTTGGCGAGATACAATGGAGCCCATTAAGCGTTTTTACACGAATGACACACAGATCAATACATAAATGTATCTATACTACTCTTCTCGCTGAAAGCCGTTAAGTGTTTTACACGAAGGACAGATCAATACATAAATGTACTGCTCCCCTCACTGAAAGCCGTTAAGTGTTTTAGACGAAGGACAGATTAATATTTAAATGTACTTATATTATTGCTCTCCTCGCCACGTAATACTTGTTTTGAAAAAGAAAGCGTTTTCTGTACCCGACATGGTGGGCGGGGGAAGGAAAAACTGGAAATACGAAATTATAAAAATATGTGGCGAATTTTAAAAACATTTTACTAACTACATGAGAGAACCATCATCAAACCCTTCCGAAGGCAAATCTACTTATATTGTTTGCTTCTAGGTCTTTCGGTCGTTCGATCGAACTCATCAGTAAAACCACGGTTAGGTGTAACTGTGCTCTTGGCGTCAAATAGAGACACATCACAGTCCTTAATTCTGTGGTGTTCCCACCACCAAGGGTTCAAAAAAGAATCCAACAGCACCCCCAAAGCAGCCAGCGAAGGGTAGTAGAATGAAACAAAACAAAAGTGTGGGGAGAAAAAATGTTGCTGACAAAATTATGCATTATGCTTACATTATGCATACAGTATAAAATGTAGGGGACAATCTTTGAGCCTATGCTTGAGGATCCATTCAAGGATGCAAGGGAGATCAAAATATATGTAACAGTCTGAGTGGTCAGCTCTGCTGTTCAATAACCCAAGCATTGTCAGCAGATAAGAATTGTGCAGATTAGTGCAGAACATACATGTATATATGTATGCATGTATGAGCGTATGTATATATGGAACAGAAAGTACCAACAAAATACAGTGGAAACGTAGGGGAGATGCTGATTAAAATAGTATCGACAAAATATTGATCAGTTGGCATAATGAAAGAGTGAGGGCTTGTAATTCTTAATCTAAAGTGCATTTTCAACTCTAGATGTCTGATTTATTTCGCTTACAGTAGAGGGAGAAATAAAAAAACCAATTGAAATAAGAGCATGTTTGGAGTAAAAAGAACGGGGGCGTGATCTTAATAAGCAGAACAAAATGAATCAACAGGGGAAGTGCAGTTTGTTCTGTTCTATCTATCTTTCAGGCAAGATAAAATCAGATAAACAGAAAATCAGAATAGGTTTTATTCTCAATAAACGGTGAAGGCAAACGTTGCCTAAA
The DNA here is from genome assembly GCA_033310375.1 of Conus canariensis. Lineage (NCBI taxonomy): Eukaryota > Metazoa > Mollusca > Gastropoda > Neogastropoda > Conidae > Conus > Conus canariensis. Next base: position 58,994,318 of record CM065724.1, read on the forward strand.
AATACATGCTTATTAGATTTAGAAAGAGAGGGGGTTAGTTACCGCCAAGGACACAGAGTACAGAGATTTTCGGGAATTCTGATGTTATTTTCTGTTTATACATTTAAACCAACAGTGCACATGTCAATGAGACACTGTGACAAAATACGGAACGACATTAGCAGGCTTTGTAAAAGCGGAACAACATTTTAGGGAATGTTACAAAAGAATGCTAACAAAATGATCGGAGACGCTTTTTTTTTCCAAGAAAGATGGTAACCTTGTCCGATGCAGAATTTTGCACATGTGGCGATGGAATGAAGAGAATTGCTTTTAAACTGGTAAAAGCCCATCTGAAGTTGTAATAGCGCATCTTTAAATCAATATTACACAAGAAACAATAACCTAACAATTAGTTCGTTCACAACAAATAGTGTGATTATGTCATTCAGAGCAGGGACACTATCAAACTCACAGATGAAATTGCGTCCTAACCATTCTCCCCCCCCCCCCCCCCCCCCCCAAACGGAACAGTTCAAGAAAACGGAACAATTCAAGAACGGTGTACCTCATCGCCATAATCTCTCTCAAATTCTTGAAATCATAATGATACAAGCGAATGGCGGAAGATTATAATAACTATATGCACTCAAATCAAATTAGAGAACTAAACGCGATCAACTTTTACCGGATGATGTTTTTGACTACATAGACCCGATCGTGCGGGTCGCCCCAAACCCACAGGTTTTCCTATTGCTCATCCCTATTCAGATCGTGTGGGTCTTGTAAGACCCACACTTGATAGAGGGCGGTTCAGCAACTTATTCCTCACCCGATGGCGTGGGTCGTGAGCGACACATTAAATTATAGGTCCTGGGGGAACCGCGACTAATGACGCTAATAATTGATTGTGCCCATACATGAAATTTCTGTGACCAACGGCTATTAAGATCGTTGAGGTTCTCCTAAAATTTCGCGAGCACAGCTGTATCCGTTCGTAGGATGTTTTTTTTTTATTGCGTCACTGGGTCATGGACGACCCAGAGAGCATTGTAAAGGTTAATTGGAAAGTAGTAAAATATTTCTCTGTTTTTAAAGGCTTTGATCAAAATGATGAAAATGTGTAATAACTTCATCAGAAGGAGGTGAAATGCTCACTTTAAAGCATGTTTGGGCTTCCTTAACTTGTGCTAATTGCTCGTCAGAGGCGAGCAAAACTGGATGAATCGTAATTCATTTTCCGTGTGGTTCTATATTCGTATTGATCTTCGGGGACATCGTAGAAAGCTAGCTTGTTTTGTCTTGATCTTCCTTCTTTATTATCTGATTTTTGTCTGTGTGTGTGTGAGAAAGAGAGAGAGCGCGTGCGTGAGCAATAACTGTGTTCATAATTTTTTTTTAAACGTTAGTTATACTATGACAATATATAATATAACATATACGTATATACTGCCGTATAATAAAATATTCTAGATAAACGAGTGCAAGTTGACAATTCTTGCATGATTTTATTATTGACTTGGCAAAGATTTGAAATTAATACAAAAGAAAAAAAGGATTGAAAATGAAGAAAATGGGAACACACTTATATTATAAGCTACAAAAACCCTTCTCTAGCTGCATGAGGAAACCATTGTAATCCCTCTTGAATGTAGATCTCTATATATTGCCTGCTCCTTGGCCCCTCGTCCACTGGACTCTACACACAACAAATTGATTGTGTCTGTCCTCTTGGCGTTAAATAGAGACACACCACAGTCCATAATTCTGTGGTGTTCTCACCACCAAGGGTTCAAAAAAAGAATCAACAGCACCCCCAAAGCAGCCAGCGAAAGGTATAGATAAAAGAAAACGAAAGTGTGGAGAGGAAAAAAGTTGCTGAAAAACTGAAAACGTTATGCTAACAGTGTAAAATGTAGGGGACAATCTTTGAGCCTATGCTCGAGGATCCATTCAAGGATGCAAGGGAGATCAAAAGATATGGAACAGTCTGAGTGGTCAGCTCTGCTGTTCAATAACCCAAGCATTGTCAGCGGCTAAGAATTGTGCAGAACAACCTTTACTTGGATCTCATAAGAGATGCAATCACCCACTGATTGACCAAACAATGTGATGCTGAATAATTATGTGTGTAAGTGTGTGTGTGTGTGTGTGTGTGTGTGTGTGTGTGTGTGTGTGTGTGTGTGTGTGTGTGTGTGTGTGTGTGTGTGTGTTCAATCGCAGCGGTGACATCAGATGGAGGGGATAGCATGTCAGGACTGTATACAGCGGTCAAATAGTTAATTACCATCCGTTATGAATATGTTCCTTAAGATTCGGCTTCCTATTGCTGCAAGTTGATATCAATGTAACTGCAATATTTTGTGAAGAAAGTCTACTGTAAAACAAGCACGTTTGATGAAGGTTTGATGCACTATCCAAAGTTGTTTTCTTTAATTTATCTGAATCTTAACCTACATTTTTAATGGGTATAGGGCCTCAAATTCCTACAGTGACTGATTACCTTACCATTTTTGACGAACCCAGGAAGTGAGATGTGACCTCTGTTCTCTCTCTGCTTTCGTTGCTTGACCATCTTGTAATCTTCACCTGTAACTTTGTATCGTAACAACATAAGGGAGTTTCGTAGCTTGGAGCTCTTTAAGAGACAATTATTCCGGTACACAACTTCCCTTCATCGCCATTGTTTTCATGCTTAACAGTATGCGAATCTAGACACACCTTCGTGTTTGGTTTTTAAAGATTATAATATTCTACAGACAGAGCAGAGCGGGGAATGAGTGTTTGTATACCCCGTAAAGTCTTTTAATACCCATGCACTCACTCACACACACACACACGCACGCACACCACACACACACACACACACACACACACACACACACACACACACACACACACACACACACACACGCACGCACGCACGCACGCACGCACGCCGGCACATTCACACACACACGCACGCACGCACACACACACACACACACATGCACAAGCACACACCTAACCTAAGCCCCCCCCCCCCCCACACACACACACACACCGTCTTCCATTTCTTTACTTTCCTCTATTTCCCTCATTTGCCATTCTGTCACTTTCCATTTTTGGCAGGTGCATGCTGCAGGGAGATGCTACATGTACAATGAAGGCAGACATGGTGGAATCGGTCGACAGGACGCAGAGACAGAGTGCCTAAAGAATGGAGCTTCTCTGGTCAGTCTGGAGACGGCCCGGGAATTGAAGGCCTTCTTGGAAGTCATGAAATTTGCTCCTAAAGACAGACAGATCTGGGTTGGCATCACAACCGCTGGATATCGGAGAGTGCAGAAACTTGTACATCCAATGTAACGATCCAGTCCATTCATCTTTATATTGTGTTGCTTCTTGAGAAGTGTCTTAGGTGTTAATACAGAGTGGTGCTTATGGCACCTCTAACGTGTTTCAAGTGGTAATACTATACTGACGATTCTTTTTTGCAAAGGGAGAAAGGGAAAGTGAGGAGGGTATGGGGTTTGGGGGTGAAGATGGGGTTTTTCAACCTCTCAGAAAAGGTTCTTCTCTTTGACAGATATCACTGTCTCTCTGTCTCTGTCTGTCTGTCTGTCAGTCAGTCAGTCGGTCTGTCTCTCTAATATACAAGGATTCACTATGTCTTGCTGCTTTTGTGACATCTTTTGACCTGAGGACCGTGCTGCAAAGCAGTGTATTAAGGCACTGTATTCTTGTCAATAAAACTTAAGTAAAATATTTCAAGCAAATTGAGATAGACAGATAGATAGATAGATAGATAGATAGATAGATAGATAGATAGATAGATAGAGAGAGAGAGAGAGAGAGAGAGAGAGAGAGAGAGAGAGAGAGAGATTGTATTCGTTAATAAGCCATTGCCTCGCATGAAAGGAGTGCTATAACACAATCATTCAAAAAGAATATATTACAATATAAGAGATCAAGCTTAATACATTAAGAAGTAAACACAGACCGTAGCTGAAACGCTTTATATAAATAAATGGGCAGATTTTAGTGTTCTTTCATTATTTGAGCTAGAAGTAAACCGAGACGAAAAAGACTTTCGGATATTTATTGTACTTTAAATGTATATACCTTACAATTATATCTTGAAAACGGGACTGCTCAAAACAAGATGCACTTCGTCTTCCCTCGCTTGTTTACACAATGGACAAATCATATGGACAGGTGCGTGTTAAATGTACCAAACCTATGAACAGCGGTTTTTGAAACATCAAGGCTAAATGTTGTTGCAACGATTTTCAGATGCCTATCTAGATTCAATTTTAAATGCATTTTATCAGCAGCTAGCGTACAAAAAGTGCTAAACAAACTGAATCTTTCAGTGTTCTTAATATGAAAATCCCATTCTTGCTATCTACAGAGAACCAACCTTTCCTTCAATGCATGAAGGAAGTGATTTACTCCCTAAACGCCTTGGTTTAGCCCACATAGCCAAAACAAAACAAATATAATATACAACAAATACCAGATACCCACTTAGTTTGTCACAGGAATCTTATTCAAACAGTGTATAATTTGCTCTTCCTGGTGATCTTGTCTTAAGCATTCTTGTCAGCCTTACCCAGTATCGTACACACCTGACCGCAGAATTTATGTAAACGGGGTATCTTTTTGTCTCTCTCTATATCTTATCATTTGGTGCTTGTATTTGAACTTATAGAATTTTTTTTTGAAGAGCAAACAGGTATACTGTTTCACAACGGCGAGCTGCACTACTTAGTCCCCACAATTCAGCCCCACATGAACAATTGGTTGTACTTGTGTGTCAAATGATATTAGATATACAACAAGGGAATGACACTTTAATCTACATAATTTTTGCGGTATACATAACATGGCATGTTTAACTCTGCTGGCACGATTTTGACATGGCACAGTAAAATTCAGTTTTGTTGAAAAATCAATGCATAAATACTTATGAACATTAACAACAGGCATAGGGATTCCATCGTGAGTCCATCCTTCTCTCGCTGTTAAACATTCGTCTTTCCTGAAAAAAAACCCACACACACACAAAAAAGCAAGACTATATTACTTTTATTCACTTGGGCTGTATTCCATATCTTCCCTTTCATCACACTTGTATAGCTAATTCCTTATTGAAGAATGGAAATAATCGGGGGCTCAAAAAGCACCCTTGTTTCACGCCTTTAGGACAATTGAAAAAACCCCAGAGTACAAACATTTGTGACGAACACGGGCTGTTCCATAATGCATTGCTATTCACGGAGTCAAAGGTGTTTTAAAAATCTATAAAAGCTACAAACAGCCTAGAGTTCTTCATTAGAAAGTTATGGATTAAGGTTTAAAAGGTGAAATGTGCTCGACTGTGCTATAACCTCTTCAGAAACCCGGCTTTTTACTTCTAACATTTTGTCCTCTCACTCTGCCCATTTAGAAAAGATCATTTATTCAAATATTAGTGTATACTTTCCTGAAACATCTATTAACACTACGCTCCTACATTTGCATCGAAACTTTATGTCTCCCTTTTCGTGGATTGGTATCATGATAGATTTAGACTATGCAATATGGAACGTACCTCGGGACATCAACAATCGACTCATTTGCATTCTTTAGTAATTCGTTCAAAGGTTTGTCCGATCCCGCACGTTTACCACTTTTCAAGTGTCTGAGACAACTTTCAACTTCTTCCTTTGATGTGTCATCATTAAGTAATTGTTCTTGTCACTTTCTGGCACATATTCGTCATTCCTTGAGTTTCCCTCATCGGAATAATCAAAACGTTGAAGAAGTGGTCATGTCATTGCTGAATTGAAATTTCGCCATAAATCATTATTTTTCTAGTCAGTGGATCCGATGGTTGACCAGAATGATTTTGCATTGTGTACTGACTCTTCCAACAGAGAGAGAGAGAGAGAGGAGAGAGAGAGAGAGAGAGAGAGAGAGAGAGAGAGAGAGAGAGAGAGAGAGAGAGAGAGAGAGAGTCACTGACTGTGACCACTGATCTTTCTGTGTTGAGCAGAAGTTTGCAATTAAAAAGATGGTGATAGCATACAACAAGCTGTCCGTTGAGTTAATGCGCTACGTACTGCAGGCTACAGTATTCTGTGCAGTGTGCATGTATATGCATATTAGTACATACGGTTTGTTTCTTGAAGTTGTGTGTGTGTGTGTGTGTGTGTGTGTGTGTGTGTGTGTGTGTGTGTGTGTGTGTGTGTGCTTGTGTGTGTGTGTTTGTGTGTGTGTGTGTGTGTGTGTGTGTGTGTGTGTGTGCTTGTGTATGTGCGTGTGCTTGTGTGTGTGTGCGTGTGTGTGTGTGTGTGTGTGTGTGTGTGTGTGTGTGTGCGCGCGCGTGCGTGCGTGCGTGCGTTTGTGCACATGCACGGCGATTTCATTGTACATAATGACAATGTTGACATGTTTCTTGATTGTTATCTTGTCATTGTTCGTTTACAAAAAGGAACACAGTTTCTTCTTTAAGAATAGAAGGCACGGGTTGCAGATTAATTAAATCTTGAATTTTGCTTTGTGTGTTTGCTTTTTCTATTACATCTGTTTCACGAGTCATGCAGGTATACTCACACCTTACGCTGGGAAAGTGGTGGTTTGGTACTATTTTTGCCTCAAGGAGGATTTTCCTCTTCAAACTCAAAGGTAGAATGTGTTGTTTTGAACATCCATGCCTTTGTGGGACACTCCTTTGGTAAATACCCCTGTGATGGCCGAAAAAGCGGTTCTTTCTGTGAATTCCCTCGCCTTTCAGATCAACATGGCATCAGAACACCTGTCACACTGCCTGTCCCGAGCAGCACGGTCACGTCTAGAGTTCAACTCGAAATCTGTCCCTTGCAGTATCTGACTCATGAACTACTAGCCTGTGATATGAAAAGTCGGTGCAGGGAACTGGAGAACACGGAGACATGGTACAGGGCGACTTGCAGTATGTCCCTGGGACTGACCCAGCCATATTTTTATTGTAACAGGTCTCAGGAGTTCGTACCTTACAGTCTGGTGTGTGATTTTAGAAAGGATTGTGTAGATGGACGTGACGAAGACTTCTGTGAACATATTGCGTGCAAAGAGGATGTGATTGACTGTGGAAATAGGCAGGTTCGTGCTTATATGTTTTCTTGAATCTCTTTCCCTTTTTTCACAATATGTTTTGCAGATCCTGATTCGTCTCTGCACCAAAGAAAACATCTAAAAATTTCATTATCACACTGTAGAATTTTTGTGCTGTCTCACAATCTACACCCCTATAGTGTCATAATTCTCACACTGTTCATTCTCAATTATACACAGTCACAACCAGGTCTTCTCGTTCAAAGTACCAGAAGCAGCAGTATTTCTTTTTAAAATTTAGTGCCGACCTGACCCTCCTTTTCGCTCGTTCCCAAAACAGTTAATAATAATTATGATAATAATAGTAATAATAATAATAATGATAATAATAATAATAATAATAATAATAATAATAATAATAAATAATAATAATAATAACAACAATAATAACAATGATAATGATAATGACTGTTAATGGCGCTTAATCTTACACCGTTTTCCCTAAGCACTTACAAATACAGAAAATTGCAATAAGTAAGTACCGTGCACCTAAATGAAGAGTGCACTATTTCCTTTCCAAGTGATTCTCAGCAATGTTATGACATCCGTGTAATTGAAGTTGATAGTAGAAACATAACAGACAGAGTATTAGGGGCAGGACACATACCTTTGGCTGCCCCAGTGTTCACTTCCCCTGAGAACACCACTTCCCCTGAGAACACCACTTCCCCTGAAAACACCACTTCCCCTGAGATCGAGAACACTACTTCCCTTGAGAACACCACTTCTCCTGAGAACACCACTTCCCCTGAGATCGAGAACACCACTTCCCCCTGAGAACACCACTTCCCCTGAGAACACCACTTCCCCTGAGAACACCACTTCCCTGAGAACACCACTTCCCCTGAGATCGAGAACACCACTTCCCCCTGAGAACATCACTTCCCCTGAGAACACCACTTCCCCTGAGATCGAGAACACTACTTCCCTTGAGAACACCACTTCTCCTGAGAACACAACTTCCCCTGAGATCGAGAACACCACTTCCCCCTGAGAACATCACTTCCCCAGAGAACACCACTTCCCCTGAGAACACCACTTCCCTTGAGAACACCACTTCCCCTGAGATCGAGAACACCACTTCCCTTGGGAACACCACTTCTGAGTCCGCAGGCACAAAGTGTCCGCATGCGGACACTTTGTTCCCTGCAGACACTATGTACCGTGAACTGACATTCAAAGTGTCCGCAGAAATCCTGCGGACACTTTGTTCCGCGAGGTCGGAACAAAGTGTCCGCAGCCGTTTCAGCCTCAGTGTGAGTGGGTGAATGTGCACGTACACTTCCATGCGCGTGCGTGCGTGCGTACGTGTGTGCGTGCGTACGCACGCGCGCGCACGTGTTGTGTGTGTGTGTGTGTGTGTGTGTGTGTGTGTGTGTGTGTGTGTGTGTGTGTTTCTGATTTTCCACACCAACGACGACCTAAATGGGGATTTAAGTAGCCATCCACAAGCGTATGGCGACCTAAGGGTGTGGATGGCTACCCAAATGTTGCAATGGCTACCTAAGAGTGGAACAAAGTGTCCGCAGCCGTTTAAGCCTCATTGTGAGTGAGTATGAGTGAGTGAGTGAGTGTGTGTGTGTGTGTGTGTGTGTGTGTGTGTGTGTGTGTGTGTGTGTGTGTGTGTGTGTGTGTGTGTGGTGCGCCTGTATGTGTATACGTGTGTGATTACAAGGTGGTCCAAAATGTAACCAATTGACAATAATTGTCACCAAGTTTTTATTTGAACATAGGTTTCTGTTTTTATCTTCGATGCGCCTGAGCATTGTAATGTCATTGTAGTGGATGATAAAATTCAATGTTGTGTTTATCAGGGGCCTAGGCCCACAATTACAATGTTTGCGTTGATGGAACGAATCGTTCATTATTACGAATTGATACAGAAAGACTGCTCCAAACTAGAAGAAATGGTAAGGGATATCTTATAAATACTTTGGTCGGAAAAAATGAAAGGATAAAATGTGTTGAAATAAGAACTTCGTGAAAAATATCAAATGGGAACATTAATGTGACCACCTGTTGTGTTTGTGTGTGTGTGCGGTTAGATGTGTTGGAGTGGACATGCCAGTTGTTCGGAGAATCTTGGTTTTGTAAATTACCGTTTTAATAACCAAAGCATGATCGCTCCAGTTTAGGGCAACCTGGAATCTCTGCGTTTGGGGCATCCGCTATATCTTTCTGCAGTCTTTCAACAATTGCTTGAGCGCGTACTGTCTTCTGAGCAAATGGTCTCTGAATCTGCCCTCTTCAGCAGATGTGTGCACAAGGATCACAAAACGTAGCTTCAGGACTTTTTTCTGAGAGAGAGAGAGAGAGAGAGAGAGAGAGAGAGAGAGAGAGAGAGAGAGAGTTAAGATAACTGAAACTTGTATTCAAACCAAACTCACACATTCAGTTTTAAAGAACAATCAAAAAACATTGAGCACTTTGCACAAAGCTTTCTATTGGCATTTGTTGAGTAGATTCTGTACTAATTCCTCTCATTTTGAGAAAGTAGGCCCTACGAGGAAAGAAAACTAATAAGCTCTAATCTAATAAGTATATACTGATCCGAAGCATTTACTCATGCGAGTAGCTTAAACAAACAACACCGTCTGATGAAACAAGAATGGCCTTTAGATTTACTTTGACCTTGGGTTCACTTTAAACAACTTCTTTACATTGAAATGATTGGTTAACTCAAGGATACATTCAACTTTAGAATACCCTGGAAGTATTGATCCTCAGCATCTACTCATGCGAGTAGTTTAAGCACACATACACTGTACCATATGATGAAGCCAGAATGGCTTCTATATGCCTTGACCCAGGTTTCTTAAAAAAAAATGAAGGAAAAAAAAAAAAAAAAAAGGAAAAAAAAAAAGAAGAAAAAAGCTGATCTGTGGTGCCTTGGTAACCAAATAACAAAAACGCAAAGCATATTAAGTCAACTTTCTTGAACCGGCTGTAAGAAACCGAAAATTGCCGACAATTACACGCTGTATGTCTGAATAAAAAATAACAATACCATCACTTGGAATTACACATGAAGTTACTGACACGCAGATATCAGTCACAGAAATAGTCTACGTTTTTCTCTTTTCTTGAGTTTACATTTGCGTGTTTGAACTTTTTCCCAAGAAAACAAATAATCATACACTTCTTAAGAACGCCAGAAGACATCGACAACTTTGAATCGGCTGTAGTGTAGTTCTTGTAAATGCAGCCAGGCATTTGCCCAGCTGGACCGATTTTTCATCATACGCTTGATTTCCATCACAAGGCCATTGCCCCTCCCTGCAGCCCTAATGATGCGTCTGACAGACACAATCCTGGAAACAAAACTCAAAACATGATGACCAGTGTGTAAGACGGGGCAGCCTTCTGCAAATTTATTGACTTCTGCTCGAAAAAAAAAATGTTCACTTTACTCAGAGCAAACCTTGATACTGGACAAATTTGAAGACATTTCTGGATAATTAAAGATTGAATTTCACGGGGAAGTGTTACAGTCTGATCAACATGATCACGTCATGAACTCCCACCATTTGGGTGTACTGCACTGTCATCACCGGAATCACTGACTTTGCTATCTCGTCCTGTGGCGAAGACATCATGTTCACTGACTTCAACACAATCAGAGTCATCAGCATGTCCTGCCCCTCAATGTCTTGCAATCCTTCCGTTTCGCTGTCTCCTGCCTCCGGGTCCACTCTTCGTGCCGCTTCAGTTTCTACGTCGAAGGCATCGGGCCAAGGTTCTCCGTGCGCAGATTCAGGTTCACTGTCCGATTCCTCTGGGATTGCATTCAGAAAAGTGTCAAGGTTTGATATTGCTACATTTACATAGTGAACCTCTGGGTGAAATCCCAGTGTCAGTAGATACAACTGATGGTTGTACTTTCCTGTAGACGAAACAAGCGTGGTGTGCTCGGGTCCTGCAGTTGAGACAACGAGTATCTGGTTGTCGTATTCTCTACTTATGGCGGTAAGGGTGATGTGATCACCAAACGTGGAGGATTTCTGCATCTCGTGAACGCACTTGTTAAAATCCCCCTCAACAAACTGACAGTAGATACCCTTGTGTGCTACAATGTGTTCCACTGCTTCCTTTCGTAGTATGAACGGATCACGATTTATACCAAACAAAGACATCTGATGCGCAAGAGGAACAAATTGACAATTTCCGTCCCCGACTGGATCATGGATTACATCGACATCCATACCCGCCAGGGATGAGGAAATGCGTGTTTCCATGCTGATGGGAATGGAAAAACCTTTTTTTTTGTGCATCTGTCTCTTTTGGTTTGCTCCTTTCCTCGCTTCTTTTTAGACCGTGGTGCTTGTTAAATCGCATACAGAAAACCACCGAGTCTTAGGAATTTCTGCCTCGTTCCGGGGATTGCATGCAAATTTGATGAAGTATTTTCTGCGCATGAGATCCATCTTCTGAACAGTTCCTTCCAAAATGAACCTCCTCCTTGGAACTTGTCCTCGTCTACACTGTCTTGAACGAGTTGCGGGGAATCTCACGAGTACTTTTTCACCTAGTCTGTACGTCGACGACTTGCCGGCTCGTCGCAGACGTCTAAGTGTGCGTCTTGTGTGAGATTTAGTGGCGTTTTAGGCAATGTTTTGAACCTCTGCATTGTCTCTTTTCATGTAGACTGTTGCTGGTGTCTGAAACCCAAAAACTTCTCTTGCTGTGCGGTTCATGGCGTCCTGAATTTTATACAGCGAACGTGCCCAGTTGAACCTTGCTTTTCTGCGTGTCGAAAATTCTATTTTCTTCCTCACATCTTTGTGCGATCTTTCACACTTTCCCTGGCTTTGCGGGTGGTAAGGGCTACTTCGGATGATTTTCACTCCTCTGTGCTCCAAAAGCTTTTCCACCACTCCACAGAACTCGTTGCCTCTGTTGCATTGAAAGTATTTTGGACACCGATGTTCTGAGAATACTCTTGAGAGGGCTCTGGCTACTTCCACACTGCATTTTGTTTTCAGAGGCCTTAGCAAGCTGAAGCGCGAAAACGTGTCAAGAATTGACAGGATGTAAGAATAAGTTTTTTCACCAACACGCACTTTGTTCATGAAACTGAGATCGACCTGCTACCTTTCGTTTACCGCTTTAGATGAAATGGCAACAGGTTCTGGTTTGTTCGTAAACTTAGCACAGCTTTTCTGATATAATTTTGACTTGGATAAGATCTGTTTCACAGCTTTTACGGGAAGTCCTGCAGTGCTTTTTCGCAGGTCGTAATATATGGCTTTGGATCCACATCCCAATTTCTCCTTGAATTGTGAGTGGACCATTTGTTCTTCCTCAGTTCCTTGAACAATAACCTTCTCATCGCCAAAGAACAGTTGGCCCGCAGCAATACGGAACTCTTTTCTTCTTCTCAATTGTCTTGCGACATTGCGCTGGAGGGTTGTGCGAGTTCTCTCTGGAATTTCGAACCTCCCCTCAAGATGTAGAATTGCGTCGTACTTTTCTTGAGAAACATGCCACAAGTTTTCTTTACGCCTGCCCATCCTGTCCCCATTCTTGGCCAACGATCAGCGATAGAATGCGAAAGGGCTTTAGCTGGGGGGGGGGGGGGGGGGGGGGGGGGAGGGGGGGGGAATGGGGCCTAATTACAGCAATGTCTATACACGCGTACACTATATTCCCTGAAAATCATCAGGATGAAATGATTAGTCCAAACTTGGATTACTACGCCATGTTTAAGTAGCATCGGCAAGTTCAGTAACACACGAGTCACGAATACCACACGACACCAGTTATAGAGAAACATCAAAGAATCAAAGCCACCGCGACTTTCGAGTGTAGTCGGTGTATATTGGTATAACTAACCCGTGTAGCGAGAAGTCTAATTTCATTGCTATCTACTGGTCCTATCAGGAAATCTTTTCACAAATAGTCACGTTTAGGCTTAGACTAGAACAATGAATGTAGATATGGAACCGGGTTTTTGACCCTGTGAACTCGGTTTTTAACTTCTGAGCAATCTAAGGACATGTGAGTATGCGACATGTTCCTGTGCATCTTAACTAAAAAAAAAATGTTTAAAATTTGTTGACCACTTTTTTGTGCAACAGCGCACAAAGTTTAGATTACGCTCACGTGCGCGCGCGCGCGCGCGCACACACACGCACCACGCACACACACATAGACACACACACGCACGCACGCACGCACGCACACAAACACACACACACACACACACACACACACACACACACACACACACACACACACACACGCACGCACGCACGCATGCACGCGCATGGAAGTGTACCCCACTCATTCACCCACTCACACTGAGGCTGAAACGGCTGCGGACACTTTGTTCCGCTTTTGTAAGTTATATGTCACCTCGCAGAACAAAGTGTCCGCAGGATTTCTGCGGACACTTTGAATGTCAGTTCACGGTACAAAGTGTCCGCAGGGAACAAAGTGTCCGCATGCGGACACGATGTTCCTGCGGACACTTTGTACCGTCACAACACCACTTCCCCTGAGATCGAGACCACTACTTCCCTTGAGAACACCACTTCTCTTTAGAACCCCACTTCCCCTGAGATTGAGAACACCACTTCTCCTGAGAACACCACTTCCCAGGAGAAGTAGCCTTCGTCACTGACCCACTGCAGCCGATCACATGGAAGTGTCCTGACCCAGAGTTCAATACTGGGACTGGCGCACTGGTCAATGGGACGAGAGATCGACAGGCGGGAATGCAAGGAATTCAATGCAGACTTGAAATCAGTGAAATGAATACGAACACAGGTTTCCGCCTTTTCAAGATGGCTTAAGACTAAATCAAAGTAAATGAACCGTCGCATCTTCGAACCTCCCTCCCTCCTTCACCTCCCACTCTTCCACCTTTTTTGTCCTGTATGCAAAAGCAGTGCAGTCATCTCTAAGCCACACCTGCAGCCAATCAGAATAGACCATTTACAGAACAGGTGTCAGGCTCTTGGGTAAGACAAAAAAAAATCGTTCAGCATTCGGGCATTCGCTTTTCTTTTCTTTCTTCTTTTGGTGTGGAGGGAAGAGCAGACGGGGGAGGAGGCTGAAGTAATAATGGTGATCTCCAGATCTATGGTGCAGACAAGAAGCCTGAAAACAACTTAGAAACCTGATTAAGACAATACAGAGCTGGGAAGAAAACCTGTTTTAAGCCTTTCCACCTAAAGCATGATTCTTGTCATTGTTCTTTTCCTTCTTACTCCTCTCCCCCCCTCCTCCTCCTGCTCTTCTCCCTCCTCCTCCTCCTCCTCTTCGTCTTCTTCTTGTACAAATCAGAGAAGAGTCGGTGAGGTGCTGCGCAAAAGAACAGTTCACCACCTGCAACTACGTTGTGTATGTGTGCCGAAGCCCATGTCACTGCAGATGGTTTACTGTCCATGTTGGTAGTGTGTGTGTGTGTGTGTGTGTGTGTGTGTGTGTGTGTGTGTGTGTGTGTGTGTGTGTGTGTGTGTTCTGCCTTTCCAACTGTGGTTTTCGCTCCCTCAACGGCTCCCAACAGGATTGTTTGGTGAGGTCAAAGGACCATGTTACATAGCCTGACTACCATGTCAGTACATCTTTAACTGCTCGATGTGCTGCTTGGCGGTTTGGTACGCACTGGAGATTTTATCATTTTATCTGAGGTTTAGTGTCTTCCAGTAACACCCCACTTCAACGGCTGGAATTTTCCGTTTTTGATGTGTTGTGATGCCTATGTGTATCACAGCTATAGGAAGACATGTTTGTGCATGCAGGGTCTGATATTGTGTTTCATTAAAACGTTGTTATCATGTCTGAAACAGTGCTGATACTGTATTTTATGACTTTGAAGGGGTTTCTGGTTGTACCCAGTCGGTAGTAAAAGATAGCAGGTACGTGACATTTCTCAGCTTCGGTCCATGGACAGTCACATCAAGAGTGACGGTGGCATAGGATGGCCATCGGCTTGGTCTTTTCTGATGCTCATGCTACACCTTGCTGACGTTTTAGTCCGTCTTTTGACAAGTTTGGTGTTTTTGTTTGTTCACTGTCTTCCAGGCCAACGTTGTCTTGTGTAAGAATCACGTTCACGATGGTTTGTTTTCCAGTGCTGACTGTGCTGACATGATCTTCAGGTGCATCAGTTACAACGCGTTTGTATATGTTGAAAAGTGGTGTAGGGAACAGAGGGCACCCCTGAAGAAATGTTACTGATGTAAGGAATCACTCACCAATGGCACCATATGTGAGTACCACTCTGGCTGCTCAGAAAATTACATTTTGCTCGATGTTAAACTTCCTCATTGTGGTCTCTCTTGAAGTCTATGAAGACGCCATAGAACTCTTTTTTTTTTTTTTTAGGTGTTTTATTTTTCCCCGCAAACGGTACTCAGCTAAAAGATCTTTCCCATGGCACTCCTACCTGGAATTCAGCCTGTTTTAGAGCAATAATGATATCTGCTTGGTGCTACCACCTTATCAGAATTTTGATGACATTCGATATCAAAATGATGAAGTAGTAGTTCAAGCGGTATTTAGGATTTCCTGTCTTGGGAAGGATGACGATTATTGATAGAGTCCATGGCGTGAATCACTCGCCATTATGACAGATGTTAAAAGTAATATTTGCGGTAGCGTTTATTGCTTCTCCGCCATGCTTTAAATGTTCTGCTGGAATGTGGTCAATACCTACAGCTTTTTCGACTCTCCGGCGACTTCACTACTGACAAGAATTCTTTATTAGGTATTAAAAATAACCTTCATTTGATATTTTTGTGCAGTTGGTGCACTGGGTTTTCCTTTGCCATCTTTGACATCTTATTCGTAATTCTTTAATCCAGTTCATCATTTCTGATGATATATACATATATTCATCCATACAGAGAGAGAGAGAGAGAGAGAGAGAGAGAGAGAGAGAAGAGCCAGCCAGCCAGCCAGCCAGACAGACACACACACACACACACACACACACACACACACACACACACACACACACACACACACACAGAAAGAGAGATTTCCCCTCCCCATCCAGTCTTCTTGAGTGGTTTTCAGTTCCTTCGGGTCTTGTACATCGTTAAGATATTTCCTATGATTCATAGTTTGGATTTGCATTGGCTTATTACCAGGAATTCGGTTACTATTTCATGCATTACGTGGTGGAAATTGTGGGGACTCAACGTCTTCTTCAAGCAGAAGTAGTGGAGCGAATGTTGTCACCATTGGACGCTTTAAAATATTCAGTTATGGCAATATCTTTCAGTTGATAGAAATTGAATTTTGAACATTTGTAACTCTCTTGCTGGTCTTTAACAGTGCTTAGAGTTCATCATGACAGGATCGTGGCCACAGCCAGCGTCAGCTCCTGGAAATGTCCTTGTTCAGCCATTTTAAAGTCAGACTTGTTTCCGTTTTTTCAAGAGTAGTCTATCTAGCTATATTACTGTCTGTTCTGGGAAAGTAATGTCTGTCGTCTGTTTTTTTTTTTTTTTTTTTTTTTTTTTGCCCACCAAGAGTATTTACATGAACCAAGTCATTATCACAGATGGGCGGTTGTTTTGTCTTGTGATTCGTTTGTTCATTTTTGGCGGATAGAGTGCTTACACTTTTTAAGATTTGTTTAGATATCCGCCTGCAGTCGCCTCACTTTGCAACTAACCATCGAACATAGTATGTTCTGCGTTCAGATCATCAGCACAGACAGTGCACACCGTAACACTCATCTTTGAGGACTATAAAATGTCAATATACTGACAATCAACGCATTTATTCATTTACATGGTCATGGCTAGTAGAACAATTTCTTTCCTCATCCATGCTTTTATGCTCGGTCAGGTATGAATGTGTACGCTGTTCAACCTCTGTATGCACGTACCATGTGCTTCAGACTTGTGTTAGTAATGTTTGAACATGATTTAGCCAACGTTAAATAATATGCGCCTAAATGTTCTTCTAAATACTTTCTTCAGTAGTTAAACGAAAAAAAATCATGCACACATAAAATAAACTCACCTTTTGAAACATGCATCACACGTTTGATTCCAAAATTCCTTGAGCAAAAAAAAAAAAAAAAAAAAAGAGACTAAATCACAACCTATTTTCACTCCATACACCAAAATCCTTTTCTGAAAAAAAGAATTTTTTAAATGCGTGAATTATAAACCACGTATCGCTGTCTTTGCTATCAATATTGAATGCAATACATACAGATTTTCAAACTTGCATACCAGATTTGTTTGAGCTGTGTCCTTTTCTGTTGTTTCAAATTAATCAGTGGTCTTTGAATTTTAAGTCTGGTATTTGCATTCTCCTGTTCAGTGTGTAGGTAGGTTAAAACAGTGTGATGGATTCAAGGACTGCATATCAAATAGTGACGAAGAAAATTGCCCATCAAAGTCCTTTACAGTTTCTAGTATAAGCCCCCCAGCTATTGTCAACTTCGACAACCCTGGAGGGTTTACTATAACCGCTTTACCACAAAACGACACACAATGTCCAGACACTCATTTTCAGTGTCATGATGATGGCTATTGTCTCCCTGTCTATGTCAGGTGTAATGACATGAACGACTGTCCGGATCATGAGGACGAAGCTCGCTGTGAATATTACAAGACATGTCCAGGATTTTATCGATGTCGTAACATTCACAAAACACTTTGTGTGCACGTGAATCACGTGTGTGATGGTCTGCCGCAATGTCCACTACATGATGATGAGCTCATGTGTAACATGCCTTGCCCTGAGTCGTGTGTTTGCTATGGTTTGGCCTTCTTCTGTAACAGACCCTTTCTTATCAGCTCTTTCCCACAACTACGTTACCTTGAAGCTTCTGGCAGTGGAATAGGTATGAGTGACGTTGCTCATAACATCATGCTGATCCATCTGGGCGTACAGGCCAGTGGACTGACGAAGATGCCTCAAGTAACTTTACCCAATCTTCATAGTATGGATTTAAGCGGAAATCTACTCCATTTTGTCAACTTCAGCAACTTTGCAGGAATGCCTAAAATACGGAGATTAAATGTGGCAAATAATTCCTTGTCTGGTGGCATTTTTTATGCCCAAAACCAATACGTACATGCACCACTAGTGATCTTCAATATTTCCAATGCACAGGTAGATTTTATTAACATGAGCACTTTGTCCGTTTTTATGCCAAATTTACAAGTGCTAGATTTGTCATGGAATAAGATAAAGAGTCTGCAGGATCAAGGCTTGTTTCATAATATTTGTTTTTTTGATGTACGGGGATGTCCTATCAATGATTTTACTCCGGACTTCATGAAACACATGACAAATCTTATGCAAGTTTTTGCAGACAGCTTTAAGTTGTGTTGCTCTGTTGTTTTGCCAGAAAATTTCCGAGGCAAATGTGTGGCCCCATCCAATGAAATCTCTTCATGTGATGACCTATTGAAATCCGATGCTTACCGTATTGTTCTTGTGGTATTTGCCGTGCTTGCTGTTCTGGGAAACGTTGGAAGTTTTGTCTATCGTATCTATTTTTTGTCACAGAACACCCAAACTGGTTTTGTAGTATTTATTCTTCATCTATGTGCTTCTGATTTTCTGATGGGAGTGTACTTAATTTTCATTGGTACTGCAGACTGGATTTATTCTGGTCGTTACATTTTGAATGAAAATAGTTGGAGAAAAAGTTCAGCCTGTAGCATTGCAGGTTTCTCATCCTTTTTATCTTCAGAGGTATCAGCATTCCTGATCTGTTTGATCACTTTAGACCGCTTCCTTGTGTTGCGTTTTCCTTTCAGCAACATCCGATTTAGTCCCAAATCAGCACATGTTGCCTGCTTCATCGTCTGGGCACTGGGGTCAACACTGACAATGGTGCCTCTGCTCCCTGTGACCTCACACTGGGAGTATTTCCGCCAGACAGGAATTTGTGTTCCATTGCCTGTTACTAGAGCTGACTTTCCTGGTCACACCTACTCGTTCAGCATCATGGTCGTCTGCAATCTATTCCTCTTTGTTACGATTGGTGTGGGTCAGTTCCTTGTTTATTGGTCGGTGAGGAGTAGCACTTTGTCTAATCAGCAAATGAAGACCCAAGACATTGGCACCCAGTCTAAGGAAGCAACTCTTGCAATACGTCTTCTCTCTGTTGCCATGTCTGATTTTCTGTGCTGGTTTCCTATTGGTCTGTGTGGGGTCCTGGCTGCCAGTGGTGTCGTCATTCCAGGGGAAGTCAACATCGGAATGGTCATTTTTGTGTTGCCCCTCAACTCAGCGCTCAACCCGTTCCTCTACACTTTAAACATCGTACTGGAGAAACGGCGCAAAGCACAAGAACTGCGGTTTCAGAAACTGTTACTCGCACAGCAAAAGAGGTAAAAACTTCACACGTAAAAACACAGACAAAAGTAAAAATGAATAAACAAAGCACGTATCGTCCATCGATTGTCTACCTTTTCTGGCTTACTGTTTTGCTTTTTGTAGGTTTCTTCTTTGAGTCATACTGATTGGGCTGAGACCCCTTTTGACCTGTGGGAAAGGTTTCTTGGGACAACACACACACACACACACCACACACACACAACACACACACACTCACACACTCACACACACTCACATAACACGCACGCATGCACACAGCTCTGGTACAGCTGCGTGTTAGCCGCTCGAGGGCCAGGTTCCTGTACTCCCCAACTAACAACTCTTACCGGTCAGGCGGATCAAGGTGAGTTGGTGGTGTGTGGGGAAGTATTTCTTCTGAAAACAAACCTCAAAATTCCGCGTTATGCTGTTCCAAATTGCCAAAAATTATTTGTTACAACAAGATAATTCTTTTATAATATCTTTGATAAACCGATCCTGGTAACTTTTCCCGTCCAACTTTCGGGAGAAAAGGAAACGAAAAGGGAGTTAACCCCGGACTGTATTTTTCAGCTCCTCTTGGATGCCCTGCCCGTCTGATTGGATGTGTCCATGCCAGAAATGGTGCTTTATTTACTTCTCCTCTGCAGGTGGAATACCACCCGTTCCCTCCTCTCTCCCGCACAGCTAGCTGACCTGAAATGGTGGGAGAGTGAAGCACGTGACTTCACGCTATGGTATGGTAAATAATTAGTTATGAATAGGGAGCAGCGTGGTGTGTATACTACTGATTGAAGTAAGGGTATGAATCCGACTTTAACCTTTAACCTTGGAAAGGGACTGTGGAGTCTCCCTAAGATAGTGAATTGAAAAGAAGACTTTTTATGTGGACTGTGGGGTAATATTCTGTAACAGTGTTCTTAGGCCAGAATTGTGGTCTCTGCGCGCACACGCGCGGGCGCGCGCGCGCGCGCCGACGCACACACACACACACACACACACACACACACACACACACACGCACACATGCATGCATACACGCACCACATACACTTGCATACACACATATGTGCTCGTGCCTACCGACCCATGAACCCCCATGGGCACACATATACACTTACACGTGTACTCTTCAAAAGCCCATACAAT
Source organism: Conus canariensis (assembly GCA_033310375.1). Lineage (NCBI taxonomy): Eukaryota > Metazoa > Mollusca > Gastropoda > Neogastropoda > Conidae > Conus > Conus canariensis. Next base: position 59,014,865 of record CM065724.1, read on the forward strand.
GATAATAATGGCACAGACAATGTTAGGTAGGTATCCAAGGTCTGATCAACGCACTGGGCTAATGCGTAGGTCAGACATCTGCTAAGTCGTAACGTTGAGAGTCGTTCCTTAGATTCTCTCATCTCGTTCATTAATTCATTTATCCATCAGCTTTAAATCGTGCGCAGTGTGGTCTCGAAACTTAGCAGATGTGGTGTAGCGTATATGGACTAGTCCACATGCAGTGACATCTTCTTACTGAAACTGAAACTACTTTGATAGAGTTCGTTTTTTAATTTACAATTCCATAAAAGCTCCTATATATGTTATAATATACAAACAGCACACAAACAAAACGATAGGCAAACTTTAAATTTATCAAAACAAGTAAGCTGGCTCAAGACAAAGTAACAGAATATTGCAATCTATCATTTATGCCATTCAAACTGCACACACATTAGCAACCAATTTTTAGAAGAAACATATGACCTCATCTATTTACTCATACCGTTCCACCAGAAATTAATTCTACACACATCTTTGAAGAAAATCTCTGCAAATGTTATTATGTAGTACAGTATCAAAACGATTAATGTGCAGATTTGATTGAATGGAAAGTGCAAGTGTTTCAAAACGTTCGTTCTTGGAAGGATATATTCAAAGACAAATACAGCATTTTGTGTTCCCCAGAACAGAAATAATATCAACAAACATACCACGGTGTTGCACAGCAGCCTTTTTCTGGGATAGCATATTTCTTAAAACTGAAAAGGCAGAGGAGTCAAATTACCACTTTCCGCGGTCACTGAGGAGAAACAATCAGGTTTCAGAAATAGCGGTATCTGACCAGGAGTTATATGTTAGTGAGTTTTCTCCCCATTGGAGATTGTCTCCCCTTTGGAGACTATAAGCTTGCTGAAGGCTCATTTTGAGAAGCATTTATTTTATTTTCCCCCATTCACCCACTCAAGCACATACTGTTAGTTAGGCAGAATTATCTACCACTGCAGACATGAATGCTTATCTCCCCCTATTTCTTCAATCTAAGACATAAGAGCAAGCTTTGTTTATAATTGGGAGGCCTTGACCACGGCTTCCTGAGAGGTGAATACCTTCGGGAAGGCTTCAACCTATTAGGTGGTCTGCACCTGGTTGGCTATGAATCGAAGTAAACACTTGTCGCGTCAGGTCCTGGCTTGTGAAGTCTGGGCTTTTGATACAATGGGCAGTTCAGAGGAATCAAACATGAGCTAGAACTGGATGTTATGCATTACTGGATGGTACCCAACTTTTTGGTGGGCATTTATAGGAATGGACTGATGATTCCATTGGCTGGATCAAAATGATTTGGAGATTCACTCATTGAACTTCACAGTTGTTGGGGTCAGTCGTTGTGATGTGTGTGGTGTGTATGTGATAAGCGATTCCATTGGTTGAATCAGTGAAACTCGGTTTCCCCTTGTGTAAGAATGGTTACAAGGCGCTCGGAAAACCAGTAAAAACATGACTCATTTGGAGATAGGAAACTCATCCTGTCTTGCTGAGGGCTCCGGAAAATACAGCGAGGTAAAGTCAAGACCAAAAGATGCGTTAAGTAGAACTTTGCTGTCGCCTCGGAGCTGAACAACGGTGTAGAATTGTCTCCTGAGTGGGAAAGGAAGACAAGCAAGATGTGTCAGCCTGTTAGGTCTAGACAGGAAGCTGCCAGCCAACGGTGGGGTGTAGTAGTAGTGGTAGTGCGTTTTTGTACGTCTTTTCACAAAATTATGTGATATTAGACGAGACATTGGGGTGTTTGCAGCAACAGAAGAACAACAATGGAATCTGATATCGACAATGGAAGACTAAACTTGATCAACATTATTCAATTTCAGAATATTTCATTTGCAGTAAACTGGGAAATTGTACAACGGTGGAGTTCATGAAAATTGGAGGTTTATACCTGTGTGGCATTTCCAAAAGACAGCCGGTGGATCTGGAGGTTTTCATTTAAGAGCTAGGTGAAAAGGAATGAAAGTCCTTGATAGGATAAACAATGAGTTCTGGAGAGAAGTCTTCGTAACCTATCTTGATAGCAAGACTATTATGGGGCCTAATGAAATTAACAGTATTAATTTTCATTCTTAGCTCCTGTTCAAGAATTCTATCAATAAGTACAAAAAGGTTATTTTGTTTCAAGGTTGGCATAACACTGGAATCAAGCAAATGAAAAGCATCATCCACAACAATGAAAAGAGACTGTTGTCTCTGGAAGAAGTACAAAATATAACTGGTCAAAACAGGGCAAACATTATGTTTGAGTATAACTCTCTTGTCAACTCAACCCCACAAGAATGGGTGCAGTGTAATAGAGCAGGTTGAACCTGAAACATCCATACTTCCTTGTGATGCAGAGGACTTTGATTTAAAACCAAAAAATATTAAATGTAATAAGAAAGAAAGAGTTAGACTCACCAACAGCATAGCATTTTTGGCATAGAAAATTCGGATACAAATTATACAAATCAGGATGGACCATAGCTAAAGAAGCCACCAATGAAACAAGACTTAGACTCCAGAAAATCGTACACAACATTTACCCTACCAATATCATGCTTGATGAAATAAAGTAACGTAAATGCTGTTATATTAATGATCATGTAGATTTCATAGAACATTTTTTTCTTCGACTGTTCGGTTGTGAAAAGGTTGTGGAAGTTCATAGAAATCAAAATCTGTACAGAAACAAATATTAATATGACACTGACAGCAGTGGATGCTCTGTTCGGTGTAAATAAATCGAGATATCCTAACGACGAATACATATACATTAATCTACTCGTACTAGGGCAAAGGTCCATCAGCATCTATAAAAAGACGCTGTCTCGAATTTCTTTACCAATAATCTTTGACAAATAACCTAGAGATATTAGATACTTATCTTAGTTATTTATGCATTGATTAATATCATGGATGACCTTTGTTTTCTTCTCTTGTTTGTTTGCTTGCTTATTTGTTCTACGGTAGAAAGAAACTCGTGGAGAGCGTGGCAGCAGAGAGTCCTCAGAAGAGAAGCCCCCTTCAAGCAAGTGTTTCGGCCCTTATCTCCTGACACTCTAGGGGGGTTGGGCCACACCCGGTTCATGACTCCGGATGTCCCTCTGCTGCCCCTTTTTTTTTCCCATCTTGGGACGAGCCATGGCTGGGATTCGAACCCATGACCCTCTGGACATGCTCATTTTCCACTTAATGACTCGCGCTTTAACCACTGAGCCACAGGGACACCTGATATTTGTAGGGAAATTAAGCCTTATGAAGTTCACTTTTGTTCCTCCTTGACCAGATCCAGCTTGAACACCTCTCTGCCGCTTCTGCCATTGCTTTCAGGGCTCTGTTTTTTTCCTTCCCTGCAACTGAGAGCTGTTTCATGAGGCTGTATGCAGACGTTCCTACAAACCCCCTAGCTCCAATTTCTGCAGTGAGGACTTTGACCTGATAGCCTTCTCTCCTCAGGCTGTTTGCCAGATCAGCATACTTTTCAGTCTTGTAGATTTGAGCTGCCTCCATTCTGTTCTCATATGGCACCGTGAGCTCGATCATGATCAGCTGCTTGGTTGACTGAGAGTGGACTACTATGTCTGGTCTCATGCCACTCTTGCTGATGATCTCTGGGTGACTCTTCCATTCTGGGAGGTCTGCAGTGCACTCCCAGTCATCTGCCCCATCCAGCAGACTCTGCCTGCATGTTTCGAGTGGCACTGTTGTTCTTGGCCATGATTTGCTGCCTCCTGCCGTGAAGAATGTTGCGGGTGCTTTTGGAGTCCTGATTTTCCCTTTTGTGGTGTTGGTACTAGCCCAGACTACTTGTACAATCTCTTTGAGCACTTGGTTGTGCCTCCATGTGTACCTTCCTTGAGCCAGGGCTACTTTACATGAGCTTAGGACATGCTCCACTGTTTGTTTTTCATGGCAGAGGGGGCATGCAGGATCGTCTGTTTTCCCCCACTTCACCAGGTTTGCATTTGAGGGCAGAAGGTCATATGCAGATCTGAGAATGAAGCTGATCCTGAGAGGGGCCATGTGCCAAATGTCATTCCAAGTGAGACTTCTTTGGAGTGCATTCTCCCACGTTGTCCATTGCCCTTGCTGGCTCTGCTGGACTGCTTTTTGGAGTCTTTTTTGGTCTTCTTCTTTTCTCATCTCCTGAATCATCATGTCTCTTCTGGCTTTTCCTTTGGCCTTTGACCACCATTCAGTTTTGGTCACCCCCAGTCCTTGTCTGTTGGTCTGTGTGTGTCCTGTTATTTCTCTGATCTTGAGACTTTCTTTTGCAGAATCCATCGCCTCTTGAACTTTCCATTTTCTGCCTGTCTTCAGCTGGGGCTTGATTGCTTCTACCACCTTGTCTCCTGAGTCCTCCAGCATGCTTTGAAGTCTGATCTTACCTGCTTTGTATTCCTCCAGGATGGATTTCAGTGGTAGTTTCAGCTTTGCTTGGCGACAGTACAGCGCTATGTCAGTCAGACAGGGTGGGACACCAAGCCATTTCCTTGTGAACTTGTTGATTTTGGCTTCCATTGCCTCCACTATGCTGGTGCAGATGTCGTATATCATCAGAGGCCATAGCAGCTTTGGTACCGGCATGAACTGCAGACACCAGACCTTGTATTTGCCAGGGAGCCCACACTGGTCAATGGTCTCCAAGCCTTCCTCCACCATCTGCTTGGTTTCTTTTGCTCTTTGTGTGTCTTTCAGCGTATCATCATACCATCTTCCAAGGCTCTTGACTGGTTCTTCTGTGACTGTTGGAATGGCCTGGTTGGCAACACTGAAGACCACAGATCCGGCCACTTTTCCTTTCCTCAGTGAGAGACTCCGTGATTTCTTTGGCTTGAACTTCATTCTGGATGAGGCAACTATGTCGTCCAGCCTCTCCAGCACATGACGTGTCTCGTCTTCTCTGGATGAAATCACTGTAGTGTCATCCATGAAGGCCTTGAGAGGAGGCATCTTGTATCCATCGCCAAGGTCTGTTTGTCTCGCGTTGTTTGTTGCTGCTTTCAAGATGAGTTCCATTGCCAGCACGAACAGTATTGGGGAAATTGCACAGCCCATTGCAATACCCACTTCCAAGTTGATCCAGTCTGTTGTGTACTCCTTGGTAGAGAACCGCATTGAGAAGCCATTGAAGTACTTCTTGAGCATGTCGCGGATGTTCTTTGGCACATGGTACATCTCAAGAGCCAACTGTATCATCTCATGGGGCACAGATCCATATGCGTTTGCCAGATCAAGCCACACTACGTCCAGGTCTCTCTTTTCTGTTTTTGCTTTTTGGATTGCGTCCCAGATCATTGTGGCGTGTTCTACACAGCCAGCCACGCCAGGGATGCCACCTTTCTGGACTGACACATCCAAGTACTTGTTTTCCATCAGGTACTTGGTCAGCCTTGCTGCCATGACAGAGAAGAAGATTTTCCCTTCGACGTTCAGTAGTGATATTGGCCTGAACTGGCTGATGTCACTTGAGTTTTGCTCTTTGGGGATGTACACACCATCTGCCGTCATCCACTGGCCGCTGATCTTCTGGTTTCTCCAAGCCGATCGCAGCAGCTTGTGGAGCCACTCCAGCACCTTGGGACATTTCTTGTAAAGCTGGTAAGGTATTCCGTTTGGCCCTGGTGATGATTTGGCTCTGGCTTTGTCGACCACCTTCTTGATTTCCGCCAACGTTGGAGGCTTGCCATTGAACTGTTCCTCAGGGTTGGTTGGCCACACCAGACCTTGAATGTCGAGTGGTGCTTTGCTCTGTGGGTCAGAGTATGTTTTCCTCAGATGCTGCTCAAGAACTCCTTTGTCCACACTTAGGGTCCCAGATTTTGGCTGCTCAAACAGTGTTCTGGCAAACTGGAAGGGGTCTCTGAAGAAGCGCTCTTGTGTCTTCTTCTTTTTGCTCTTCCTCTTCCTCGCAGATTCCGCTTTGCTGAGGGCGCTGTGTTTTTCTTTCAGGTCTTTCCACAGTTTTTCCAAGCCTTGTTTTTCAGCTGGCAGTGCGGTCTTCATTTGCATCTTGAGGTTTTTCTTTTGGACCCTGATCTTGTCCATCTTTTCTTGGCGTCTGGATTTCTTTGGAGGTGTTTTCTCTTTGGGTAGTTTTGCTCCATAGGCGTCTCTACATGTAGCATACACAATGTCCCCATATGTGGCTAGTTTGTGTTCCAGGGTGCTTTTCCCTATCAGTGCATCGAGTCTTTGGACGATTTTTGCATCCAGTTTCTCCCAATCTTCAGTTTCGTTTGCTCGTGGCAGGTTGAGTTTCAGGCGCCTGGCATCGAGGGCCTGTGCAAATTCCTCATCCGAACCAACAGCGTGGATGTCCTTGGCACTGTGGTTTAAATCCTGGCCTTGGTCTTCCGACGTCTTATCTGCTGATGCAGTGCGCTGCTGCTCATTCAGATGAGTCTTCACACATCCCATCTTTGTTCTGTGGATCTTCATGCCACGGGTGGTAGCGAAACGCTTTCCACAGACACATGGATATTCCATTTGGTCCATGTTCATAGTCCGTTTGGGATTTGCAGTCATGATTGGTTGAGCACCGATGGATTCATCATTCTCTCCCCCTTTCGGTGAATCCTGGGAGCATCTTTTCCTTTTATTCTTAGTAGCCACATGTTTAAGGCAAAGTGGGGAGCCAGCCCACAGAGCCCTCGGTTCTGGTCTTTCCCAGTGTCCTCCGGTCTTTCCCGGACGTCCTCCGGCCTATTCCCGGAAGTCAATGGTTTACCCATGCATCAGTAGAAAGAAACTCGTGGAGAGCGTGGCAGCAGAGAGTCCTCAGAAGAGAAGCCCCCTTCAAGCAAGTGTTTCGGCCCTTATCTCCTGACACTCTAGGGGGGTTGGGCCACACCCGGTTCATGACTCCGGATGTCCCTCTGCTGCCCCTTTTTTTTTTTCCCATCTTGGGACGAGCCATGGCTGGGATTCGAACCCATGACCCTCTGGACATGCTCATTTTCCACTTAATGACTCGCGCTTTAACCACTGAGCCACAGGGACACCTGATATTTGTAGGGAAATTAAGCCTTATGAAGTTCACTTTTGTTCCTCCTTGACCAGATCCAGCTTGAACACCTCTCTGCCGCTTCTGCCATTGCTTTCAGGGCTCTGTTTTTTTCCTTCCCTGCAACTGAGAGCTGTTTCATGAGGCTGTATGCAGACGTTCCTACAAACCCCCTAGCTCCAATTTCTGCAGTGAGGACTTTGACCTGATAGCCTTCTCTCCTCAGGCTGTTTGCCAGATCAGCATACTTTTCAGTCTTGTAGATTTGAGCTGCCTCCATTCTGTTCTCATATGGCACCGTGAGCTCGATCATGATCAGCTGCTTGGTTGACTGAGAGTGGACTACTATGTCTGGTCTCATGCCACTCTTGCTGATGATCTCTGGGTGACTCTTCCATTCTGGGAGGTCTGCAGTGCACTCCCAGTCATCTGAGAGAGAGAGAGAGAGAGAGAGAGAGAGAGACAGGTAAACAAAGAGAGAGACAGCCTATAAAACTGTTATAAACTATTACAGTGTAGTAAGTGTATGGTGACATCATTTTCAACGTCAGTTTTATAGGCTGTCTCTCTCTTTGTTTACCTGTACAAGCTAGCTCTCTCTCTCTCTCTCTCTCTCTCACACACACACACACACACACACACACATGCACCCACGCACGCACGCGCGCGCGCGCGCGCACACACACACACACACACACACACACACACACTCACACACACTTCATATTCCCCACACACTGTCTGTCTGTTTCTCTCTCTCTCTCTCTCTCTCTCTCTCTCTCTCTCTCTCTCTCTCTCTCTCTCTCTCTCTCTCTCTTCCTCCCTCCCCCTCTCGTATTTATTATTCAAAAGTCTGCTTCACTATTTTGCATGTATATGTTACAGTATTTACAAACTTAGACACATAAATCCTGCCCAACTTGTCCATTCGGTAAAAAAAAAAAAATCAGGTGATATTTGCAGAAAAAAAAATGAAAGAAAAGAAAAAATAGTAGCTTTTTTTATTTTTTTTTAATTTATAGTTTATTTGTTCTCTTTGTATCAACAGCTTATTATGTGAGTGAGAGTTTCAGTTCACCACACATCAGAACACGAACAAACCCAGACACTCTGTATCAAACACCAACTATACATGGTGTGTGAGAGACTGGTTAAAAGGGGAATAAAGACAAGAATTTGGGGAAAAAATAGAAGAGGAAGCCCCACTTCCAAAGCAAAAACAGAACAAAAAGGGAGAAAAATGGGCGGTGGAGGGGGAGGGGGTGGGGGGGGGGGGCAGTGGCAGGGGGGAGTGGGAGGGGAGAGGGGAGAATACAGCGGGAAAAATTGGAGGAGGAGGACCCACCAAAAAGTTGCTAATTAGGGTAAAAGGGTAAGAATGGCAGTCATTTTCCATTGAGTGTTCTTTTCATGTCTTTTGTTGTTGTTGTTGACAGAGAATACCAGCAGGACCAGCAATCAATAGCTGTTTTGTTGCGTGAAGAGCTCATTATGCTTGCTGACTGGATCCTTCTTACCTGCTGATGAGAAGCACTACCATAGAAAAAGAAGAAAACTTTCCAAAAATCGAATAGATCCTCCAGCATTCACGAAAAGTATCTCAAACAGGTAATAGCACCCAGCGGAGGTGGGAAATATTTAAATGAAAACGGCAGAGGGAAAACTGTGTTAAAAGCAAAAGGTGGGGATGCAAAAGACGTTGAGTGTGTGTTTGTTGCGGGTGGGCGGTAACTAGGGATGAAAATCCATGAGGATTAAAACTTACCATCCCAGGTACATTTTTTTTCTGGAAATGTAAAAGACATTGCGCATGGGGGGGCAATAAATATGAGTACAAATCAACAAGGTTAAGTCATCTATTCTGTTCATCTGTTTGCGTTTTCATTTTTCTTTCTAGTGACGTCGAGAACATTAGGGCTAGATTTTAACATTGTTTTTGATCGTGTAGAAAGAAAAATAAGATGCAACTCCACCCTATTCACCAGGCTTTTTTTTCGGAAAAAATGTCAGAATTTTCTGTAGAGCATATCTGTATGAGTGTCTCTAATGGTTGCCACAGCTCCTCCAAAAGTGGTTGGCCATTATCATATTTGCTTGTGCAAAACGGCTGATGCAAGCTGGTCCTATTGGCGTCTACTTTTGAGCGAATCTAAGCAACCAGAGCGGTCACCGGGGTTCCGTTCAGTACTCCCCATCCCTGTAATCGCAGGTCTTTTGCTTTATATGATATTCTCTGCCTTGGATAATCGCTGACGTTTGCATCATCACAGATTAACTAAATCTTTGAACATTGCATGTCTGCATAACAAAAGAAACAGAAAAATGTAAAGAGCAAGAATTCAAATACTCGATTATTCTTGGTGAATACTGAATATAAATTACCTAAGAAGCATCTAAGCGTCTCAACAAACTGGCCTCTTTGGCATTCTCCTTTTGCTCTACGATCATATTGATGGTATACAGGAAAGGGTTAATGACAGAGTTTACAGGAAGAACGAAGATAGCGATGGCTACGTTTGCTTCCCCTGAGATTGGCACACCATGACTGGCCAGTAAGCCTAGAATCCCGATGGGAAACCAGCAAAGAAAGTCAGAGACAGCAATGGTGATCAAACGACGGGCAATATTCAGGTCCTTAGACTGCCGCCCTGTGTTTGATGCTGTCATGATGTTAGCCCTGATGGTTAAGTAGATCAGACCTTGACCAATAGCAATCAGCATGAACAGGATGAAGTTGAGGACGATCATGATACCAAAAGCAAATTCATCCCCCTGGAACTTTTTCCTGGTGATGGGCAGTGGGATGCAGATGCCAACTTGGTTGTAGAACTCATGGAAGGGAGAGTGAGGGAACAGAGGCACTGAGGCCAGAAGGAGACTGACTGACCACATGGCCATGCTCACCAACAGGGCAGCCTTGCGATGGAAGCGCAGCTGACTAAAAGGAAAGCGCAACACCAAGAAACGATCAGTAGTGATAAGACAGATCATGAAGACGGAGACTTGAGATGACAGCAGAGAGAGAAAACCAGCAGCCATGCATGAAGCACTGTGTCTCCAGCGCGTGTCTTCCCACATGTAAGAGCCCAAGTACTTACGATCCGCCACTCCGATGATGGACAAATACACTCCCATTAAGAAATCTGCAATGCAGAGACTAGTAACAAAAACATGAAACCCAGATCGTTCTTTGCGCCCTCGAATCAAACGGAACAGAAAAGTGGCTAGGTTACCTGTTAAGGCCATCACAGCTGACAGAGACAGGATCACACGGTAAGTGTTAGAATGTAGGAGGGCTTCACACGACGACACTTCGTCAAACGGAGCGTAGCAGTCATTAAGATTGAATCCTTGTGGAAGCGTGGCTTTGCAACAAACTTTAAAATTATCAGCATACACAGTGTGCAGATGAATCAGATCGCTTAGCATTTTCTCTGGAAATTGAGACAGCTGGCAGCCTTTTATATCAAGCACTTGCAAGTTTTTGAATGCATTGAAACTACCTGTACCAATCTGATTAACTTTACACCCTGACAAATTGAAGACTTTCAAATGAACTAATTGGTATAGGTGATCTGTGTGTAAATCTGGAAGTTCAATAAATGACAGGTCAAGGTGCTGCAGAGATGTTATTGTCATGTTACTTTGACCGCTCTGGAACGAAAAGGGTGAAGGGTTTCCTGAAAGAATCAACACTTTCAGACAAGGGAATTGTTTTAACTGCTTTATCTTGAAAGTTTGTAGGAAGTTATTGCTCAAATCGAGGCTTTTCAGATTGTTGAAGACAACGTTGTCGAGCCCAGACAGATTGCAGTTAGACAGACCAAGATGGATCAACAACAACTGATGTGCGAACTGTTTCAGGGTCATGCCACTGTGACTGGCGTCTACATAACGCAGGTTAGAAAACGAACGAAGTGAAAACTTTTGTCTACATATGAGGGCCAGTCCCCAGCACTGACACTGCTGTGGACAAGTCACATCACACCACAGTTCATCATCACGCTGTGGACACTGGAGCATGCCATCACACACATGACTGGGGTGGAGGCAGACAGAAGAACTGCGACATCGGTAAAACCCTGGACACAAGTCATCCAGGTTGCAGCCCTGTTCATCTTCCCGTCCAGGACAGTCATCGATTCCATTACAGCGCACGTAGACAGGAAGGCAGAATTTGTCACTGAGACACCAGAAATGTGTTTGTGGACAGGGCTGGCCATGGAGGGATTCCACCTTGAACATCCCTTTTCCATCCAGAGTGACCATGAAAGGGGGAGGGGGCTGCATGACGGGCAGAACGGCATCCATTGAGGGGTTCAGCTGACTGTCATCACACTGCATCTCGTCATCACCGTTGAAGCAATGGTGCACTCCGTCACATAGCTCTTTCTGATAGTAACACTACAGAAAGAAACAACCAACAGAAAACAGCATCTGTCATAATAGACCGTTTAATGCATACAATGCGGATCTGTGATACGTTTTGCAAAGCAGCGTTACAGGGTAAGAATCGTTACAAAGTTTTAGCATATACAGAGATTCAACATAATACTGAACAAAGCTACGTATTCATCAATTTTGGAACAAATGTATTAAGCTGAAAATAGATGGAACTTATCCTTTTTCATGTAACATACCTATGCGTGTGTGTATGTTCTGGAAGCCATTTTTTAATTGACGCAACCTATTTTGTTGATTGTCTACAGGACTGTGGAACTTTGGAACGTAAATGTTAATTTATCTATGTGAGTCGTCATCGTCGTCGTCGTCATCGTCGTCCTTGTTGTTATTGTTCTTGCTGTTGTTTTTGTTGACGTTGTTGTTGTTGTCGTCGTCGTCGTCGTTGCTGTTGTTTTTAAGATAAGATACAAGATGCATGTGTGTTCAAGCATTGTTTCGTAACATTAATGGCAAATATTCCACGATTATTTGTTTTAGTCCCCAAGCCTTTTTTACTTTCAGTTTTAATGTCGCATTTCACCATGGTCTTGAGAGACACTGGGTAATATCACTATCTAGTCGGCCATGAAGTAGTTGTCGTCGCCAGAATCGAACACAATAATGTCTGAGTGGAACACAATCAGCGTGACGTGTTTGTGCCAGTTGTTAACCTGTTTGGAAAGAAGAGGAAGTGTAAGGCAGAATTTCAACGAATGATTGCTGGTATTGCATGTCACTGTTTTACTGCCACTGAAATGTTGTCCTGTTTCCTAACGTTATTTTAGCTACGTGATTGGGCCCTTAGTTCATCTCTCTCTCTCTCTCTCTGTCTCTCTCTCTCCTCTCTTCTCTCTCTCTCTTGTGTGTGTGTGTGTGTGTGTGTGTGTGTGTGTGTGTGTGTGTGTGTGTGTGTGTGTGTGTGCCTGTGTGACTGTCTACCTTTCCAATGCTTCTTCACACACATCTGTAGAAAGATTAAGAGACCGCCTACAAAATTTAGAAATAAGGTGTGTACTGACTGAGATCTTACTTGTTTTTGTAATCGATCCAGATGCCATTTGAGGGCTTTATTATTATTTTTTTTAATGCTGCTAAGTTTTGGCACGACACGGCCAGATGATTGCTTCTGAGTGATTCAGTTTTGGAATTCGAGAGGTTCTTGTGGTACAAGCCCAAAGACGAATGCCATACTGTACTGCAATGCATGTGTGAAGCTTTCGGGCCTATTTCTCCGGTGTTTTCAAATGTAGAGTCTCAAAACTCTGGTTTTCACAATTCAAAAGCTTGAGACAGATCTGAGATTTTAACAAGAAGGATACAAAGAGGAGGGGGGGGGGGGGGGGATAGAAAGTTCTGGGATTGTGATGGTTCATTCGCGGCATCGGAAACGCCACAAAATTATGGCTGGTATTCTATGTTTGGTACCGTGAGAGGACTGTCACAATTGCTGAAGTACCATGCTCACTGAAGAGTTCTCATCTAGGAGACGAAAGTCGACTCCGAGCAGGAATCAGCTAATGGTTCTGTACAAAATACGGAACTCATTAAGGCTGTCTAGATGCCAGTGCTGTCAATGAAAGGTTTAATATTTTCATCTCATCGTCTCTTTTTCGTCCAGTCTCCCGCGCCTCCCCCCTCCATGTTCCAAACTCACCCTATTGAATCAATTTCGTAGTAACTGATAATTATCCAACTGCACTTGTTTTCCTCGATACATGTTTACTCCCGTTGTTTGTTCACCTGTCGTCGTAGGGCCAGGAAAAGACTGGTAGATCAAGGCTTGATACTCCAATGGTTGTCGTGTTTACTTGGGGGTTAAGGGCTTCAGCTTTTGTTTCCGTGTTTTGTCATCCACCTCCACTAACTGATTGACACTTACCTTGTTCAAACTGACTGTTACCTTTTGCTGTGGTGTCTGCGGAGTCCAAGCTACTCCCCCCTTCACACGTTTCCGATGTTCAAGCATGAGCTGAAATTTGCTCTTTCATTTTGATGATTGAAGACTGACTTTCGGTAGCTTGTTTCTTTATGTCGTTCTTCTCCGTTCCCATTTTCTGTTCTTCTTTGCCCCCTTGGGAGTTCACTGGGTTGTCATGTTTCACTCCAAGCACTGGAACCACCACATAGTTTTAGGTGGTGTTCTAATAGCTGGTCTTTCACAGCTGCTGACGACAGGGGTCATCAGTTCTTATTCAGAGGACGAGTGTCGACTTCGAGGAGGCACAGGCAAATGGTTCTATTCAAAGTACGGAACTTTGTAATTTACAACGCTGTCAGTGTAGGATTTAATACTTTAATTTCAATGTCGTCTTTTTCATCTCCCTCTCCCAACCCATCACCTTCGTTAATGTAGTGACGCACGGTTTCTGCGCTCGCAGGCGAGCTCAGCGGAAGTGTACCTCGCGTGAGAAGTGTTCACTGACACTCGGGTAAACAAGCAGACGAACTCCGGCAGTACGACACGGGAGCTTGAAGAGTGCGGTCCTGCTAACTTGTTAGCTTAGGCAGTGCGACGCTAGGCCTTGAGGAGAGCGGACTAGCTAACTTGTAGTTAGCTAGGGAGTTCGACACTCGGCCTTGAAGAGAGCGGACTAACTAACTTGTAGTTAGCTAGGGAGTTCGACACTCGGCCTTGAGGAGAGCGGACTAACTAACTTGTAGTTAGCTAGGGAACTACGCCGTACTACAGTGACAGTAACACTAGTGACAGACCAGTGCTAGGGCCTCCAGTTTATAGGAGACAGTTTTGCCCTAGCACTGCGACAGAGCAGCCGTAGACGGTTGCAACGGCTAGGACGGCTTTGACAGTACCACTGCTGGACACTGACAGAAAGACTGACTGTGTGTGACAGATCTTACTTGGTAGTTCATGCCAGTGAAGGGCTTGGGAAAGAATCCTGACAAAACCACCAAGCCAGAGTCTGGACTGACCAGGTAAGGTAGAGTGCGTGTGTGTGAGTGCAAAAGTGCTGGGTATATAAACGAACTTCTCTTGAGTGTATGGAAAACACTTCATTCATTTTCATAATATCTGTGAATTGTTTATCCGCACTCGTTTTCCCTATCACAGGTCTGCCTTCATTGTTTATTTGGTTGGTTGGTTGTTTGTTGTTTGTCTTCTTCCAACCGGAAAAAAAGACCGATAGAAGTTTCAAAACGGAGTGACTGAGGGGGAAAACAAAGCAAAATTTAGAAAGAGAGGGGTAAGTTACCGCCAAGGACATACATAGAAAAAGTACAGGACAAAACACAATGCATTTCGACATCTTGGGTCTTCTTCAGGCAAAAACGAATAACATTTAGGATGGTGAAAACGAAGAACGAGAAACCACTTATTTTCTTACATTCAGCAAACGGAAGCGAGACCGCCCAGGAGAGGATCATGGGAGCCGAAATAGTAAAAGGGGGGGAGGGGGGGGGGGGTTGCAACAGTGGGGTTAGTAGTTTGTTTTGTAGGATGGTATGATATATTAGTGACTGTAGTGATTATGGTGGGTTCATAATAGTGCTTAGTGGGGGAAAACATCTACATATATATATATATATATATATATAATTATTATTATTATGAACATTTATGACGCCTAATCAATTGAATGCCCTAGGCGTTTACAATATCACAACAGACATCAAATCACACAATATATAACAATCATACATGAGAAAAAGGCATCAAAATCCAAAGCAAGGACACAAACTCACAAGCATGCATACACGCAAACACACACTCACACAGACACGAACGCACACAAAGCAGACACTCGCATCACACATTGCAAACGTCGGGTCACAGGGAAGACGAAGTTACCTAGGAAACAGATGAGTTTTGAGAAGGCGCTTGAATGTGGGCAGTGAGGGTGAGTATCTGAGAGAGCGAGGCAATTGATTCCAGGTATATATATACGAGGGCCACCCCATAAGTTCTCGGATGGGAAAAGATGGAAGTACACTGGCATTTCTTACCTAGTCCATCTTTTCAAAGTATCCTCCATCAGCGTGTATGCACTTTTCCATCCTTCTAAACCACGAATCCATCACCCCAGCCCACTCCGACTTAGGTATACCAGAAATCAAGCCCTCAGCAAACGCTCTGGCATCTTCAGGGCTCTCAAATGGCTTTCCTTTCAGTCGTTGTTTCAAACGAGGGAACAAAAAGAAGTCACAAGAGGCTAGGTCAGGAGAATACGGAGGATGAGTGACGAGCTGCACGCTGTTCTCTTGCAAGAAGTCTAAAGTTGCAGCTGCCGTGTGGGCGCTGGCGTTGTCGTGGTGGAGGAGTAGGTGGCGAATACCGGTCCGTGGTCGCCGTGCACTCCAAGCCTCGAACACTTTTGGCAGGCAGGTGTTGATGTACCATTCAGCGTTCACTGTCGTTCTTTCCAGAAGCGGTACAGTAGTCACATGGCCAGATCTTGCGAAGAAAACTGCAATCATTTGCTTTATGCAGCTTCTTGATCTCTTAAATTTCACAGGTGGGGTTTCCCCTGGAAACAGCCAAACTAACGACTGCTGCTTTGTTTCGGGGTCATACTGGTAAACATTGGTTTCGTCACCTGTGACGATATTGGAGACCCTATGTGATCTTCCTCCGTCAAATTTTTGCAGCATAAACTGGCACCATTCAACCCTAGCCCTCATCTGCTCCCCAGTCAGCTGATGGGGCACCCAACCGGTGCAACGCTTCCGTACAGAGAGATTGTGCTGAAGAATGCGGTCTAAGCTTCCTGATGAAAGGTTAGAGTATCCTTGAGTTCATCCTCCGTGATTCGAGGATTTTCTGTAATCATGGCCTTCACTGTGCTCACGTTCCCATCGGTAGTAACTGAAACTGGACGTCCACAACGGTCACGATCTTCCAACGACATTGTAACAAACTGAAATTCTTTGAACCACCTATGGACTGTGGATAATGATGGAGCCTTGTCGCCAAAACAGTTTGTCAAACTTATAAAACTTTCTTTGAAAGACTTCCTTTTCATGGCACGAAAATCTCTCCAAGACAGGCTCTCTGTAACACTTTGAAAACCGTCCCCCTTGCCATCCATTTTGCTGTCTAGAACAAAATTGGCTCTGACGATTTTTATCATTTTTTGTGTCATAGCTATTATGACATCGCTTGTGAGGATGATATAAAAATTGAAATTATGACGTCAGTGGTTTCTGCGCATCCGAGAACTTATGGGGTGGCCCTCGTATATGAAATAATAATAATAAATAATGAATAGTTGAAAGCATTGATAATAATAAGTAAGTAAATAAGAAGTAAATGTATAATTAAAAATGAAAATAAAAAATAGATTAAGAAAAGGATAATCATAATAATAATAATGATTGGAAAGGAATGGAAGTGATCAATGGATGGTAAGTTATCATTGGAGGAAAGGGGGGAGGGGGGTGCAAGAGGACAATGGGGGAGAGAAAGCTCATATCTAACACATACGTATGTGTGGGGTGGGTTTTTTGTTTGTTTTGGAAATTCATTACATAGTATTGTTGAAAAAGTAAACAATACAGTTGGATGGTGTTCATTGTAGCAGGCTCCCATAATCCCCTCCTGGGTGGTCTTGCTTCCATCCAGCGGCCATTTTGGTCTTCTGCCGACTATAAGAAAAGTGATTTCTCGTTCTTCGTTTTCACTGTCCTAAATGTTATATGTTTTTGCCTGAAGAAGACCCAAGAGGTCGAAATGCATTGTGTTTTGTCCTGTACTTTGTCTGTCTATGTCCTTGGCGGTATCTAACGCCCTCTGTTTCTAAAAATTTGCTTCGATAGATCAAGGCTTTTTACAGTAATATTTGTCGTGCTTTTTGGACGGCTCAGCGCTTCAGCTTTCCTTTTCGTGTTCTGGACACCTGTTTATTTTTCAGCACGTTTGAGGCTCTTTAAATCTGACGTTAATCTTTTAAGCAATCAATGTCTTAGGATATAACTGGGTTTAGATATACGTTCATGGAGTTTGCCATATTCCTTTGTTTCCTAAATCATTGATTCGTTCCAGAGTTGATTAACGGTTTCCTTTTTTTTTTTTTTTAAACTTTCCTGACGATTTCTTTTCTCATCCAAGATGGTTTCATTTCCTAGTCCATTACTTTATATATAAAAAGGTGCGTAACAGAGGTGTTTTTTTTTTTTTTTTTTTTTTGTATGGCAAGTGAGACAGACGGGGTTGTTCGCCCTACACACAATATGGTGGAGCGCATGCCTAAAAAATGTGTTGCTTTGTATTTGAATAAATGTAATCTCTTAAAGTTTTTTTGATGTTCAGGTATACCGGTTGGTTTCTCAGTTACTTATCCTAAGCTGTGTAATGTGTAATGTAGATACAGTGTTGGTTTTGGGTTTCGGTTTAACAAATCGATGTGAAAATCTCGGAAAGAAATTTGTTTTAGAATTTCGCATAGTCACTTCATCCTTAACAACATGAATCATGTTGTTTTGATTAAGATTTTTAGACTAGGATATGTCCTTAGATAATTCATTTTGCTAGACATGTTCCATACAGCCTAATTCTATCCATTGCATTTGATACACAAAACGTTAAAAGAATAAAATCTCAAAAAACAAAAAAAAACAAAAAAAAAAACGTTTTCCACGAAAATATCTACCTGTTTCAAGTTGCCACAGGGCGACATGGTCAAAGAGCAGGCCGGGAAGTGACAGAAGTCCTCATCACTGTTATCCTGACAGTCCTGCCGGTGGTCACACACCATGCTGTAAGGCACTCGCTGTGACGCTGTGCCACACATAAACGACGGGGGCAGTGACCTCAGCTTCCCAACCTTACAAGTGGATGATGCCGGGATGTCCCAAGACTCTTTGGGTGAGGTGTAGCTCCAGTCCTGGTCGGAGAAACACACTGCTTGGACATCACAGGCGAGGAAGGCGTGAGTGTAATGACCGTGGGGGCACATCACAGTGTCCAGACTGAAAGAAGAATTTTTAAGAAGAGCGAGGTGAATGTGTCGCCCCGATTCTTTTGTGTGAGGCGCAGTACCCAGGCTGTACTCGCACATGCTGTACAGATGCTCTATTTGCAGTACGCATGGGATAAAGAGAAGGTAGTCCACAAAACCACTGTAAAATCCACAGATTGGGCGATTGAACGGACGATGATGGGAGACGTGATAGGCTGCAATCCCATTTTCCCAGACCGGAACAAATGTATACCTGAAGCATCGATACATACATACATATATACATATAACATATTTACTGTTAGGCAGATTTAACTACCACTGCAGATATGAATGCTTATCTCCCCCTATTTCTTCAATCTAAGACATAAGAGCAAGTTTTGTTTTATAATTTATATATATATATATATATATATATATATATATATTCAATTATAAACAAAGCTTGCTCTTATGTCTTAGATTGAAGAAATAGGGGGAGATAAGCATTCATATCTGCAGTGGTAGATCATTCTGCCAACTAACAGTATGTGCTTGAGTGGGTGAATGGGGAAAAATAAAATAAATGCTTCTCAAAATGAGCCTTTAGCAAGCTTATAGTCTCCAAGTGGGAGACGATCTCCAATAGGAGAAAACCCACTAACATATAACTCCTGGTCAGATACCGATATTTCGAAACCTGATTGTTTCTCCTCAGTGACCGCGGAAAGTGGTAATCTGACTCCTCTGCCTTTTCGGTTTTAAGAAGAATGCTATCCCAGAAAAGGCTGGTGTGCAATACCGTAGTATGTTTGTTGAGTTTTCAAAAAACCAACCAAAGGTGCCACCTAAGAAGCAAAAGAAAATCATGAAAGAGCAAAACAAGCTACATTTTCTTGCGAAAAGTAGAAACATATAAAAAGATAACCTCTCAAGACACAAGTGCTGAGGGCCAGTTCTTGGAATGAATCCGCAAGGGACTAAATTACAATAAACTAATAAATTCCAAGGATAAGTACCGAGCACCATTCCAGCAACTTACAGAGCAGCTAGGTGTTGCAATGACTGCAAGAAATATTCAATTATAAACAAAGCTTGCTCTTATGTCTTAGATTGAAGAAATAGGGGGAGATAAGCATTCATATCTGCAGTGGTAGATCATTCTGCCAACTAACAGTATGTGCTTGAGTGGGTGAATGGGGAAAAATAAAATAAATGCTTCTCAAAATGAGCCTTTAGCAAGCTTATAGTCTCCAAGTGGGAGACGATCTCCAATAGGGAGAAAACCCACTAACATATAACTCCTGGTCAGATACCGATATTTCGAAACCTGATTGTTTCTCCTCAGTGACCGCGGAAAGTGGTAATCTGACTCCTCTGCCTTTTCGGTTTTAAGAAGAATGCTATCCCAGAAAAGGCTGGTGTGCAATACCGTAGTATGTTTGTTGAGTTTTCAAAAAACCAACCAAAGGAGGGGAGAGATAGAGAGACAGAGAGACTTTCCTACTAAATCGCACGCTAAAACACTGGACACCACTGCACAAGCTTGAAGGGCTCACAGATTGATGCAGGTCAAAAAGAAAACAGAAACGATAATAAAGCCTGGGACCAAATAAAATTAAAGCACTCACTGGAGAAAATTTCCTTTCTTATACCCTTTCCTTTCGAACGCAAGTTTATCTTTTAAAATCATGGTATTTTAACTTGGACAGATTTCAATGTTTGCTCTATTCCTGATCCGGAAATTGAAGGCGTTTGAGCCCGGATTTTAGATTATTTTTTGTCTATCACAGATAAAATTCTCAAGCAGAGCTCGCACTACACTGCACCACCACAAAACGCAACAAGTACCTTGTAAATAACAAAGATCAAAAAACACAATTTCTGGGTCCTCAACTGCAGGCATAAACAAATTAAAAAACAGGTACAACGCGTTTCGACGTATCAGGCTTCTTCAAACCAGGACAAAGAACATGCAAAACAGTGAATGCAAAGGAACAATAAGCAGTCAACTATATCTTTAATGTGAGTGCAAAATTGCTCAAAGGTGAAACACTAAAACTAGGGAATGGAACTGAGGAGGTAAGAGGTTCAAGGAGAGAAGGCCCAGATAAAACAACAGCAATAACAATAATAATAACAATAACAACAACACCAATAATAATAGTAACAATAAAAATGATAATAATAACAAAAAGAACAATAATAATAATAATAATAATAATGATTATCATCATTCATCACCGTCGTCGTCGTCTTCATCGTCATCATCGTATGGGGACCATTGCATTCTTTACAGAAAACAGAATTGTTTATGTTGTTTACCCAGAGGCCTTTCGTCTGCTGATTCGTACTTACCAGTGTGACATGTCTGGTTGTGTCGGAAATTTGCTACCCCTCCTCTCTCTCTCTCTCTCTCTCTCTCTCTCTCTCTCTCTCTCTCTCTCTCTCTCCGCACACACATAATTATATATATATATATATGTATGTATATATGTATATATATACACTACTAAAAACAATTGAAGTACCACCCCTAATTTTTGTATGCAATTTTTAAAAAGCTCTGATAAAGCAATTAATATTGATAATTGAATAAACTCTGCTGGATAAGCTTACCCGGTTCTCAAATACTACTCCTCGTGCATTTTTGTTATGTTAAAGTCGGTCAGCAGTTATCTACCGCGTCGCATCTGAGGCAAAAAATCCCGAGAAATTATCGAACTTGTGTCGCTCCCAGATTTTGACACGGACGCAGCAAGAAAAAAAAATGTGATGCACGTGAAAGCAAGGTCTTTTCTGAGCAGTATTGCAATCAGTTAGCACATTTGACGGGTATAAAAAGTCGCGAAATTTAGGAAGATTTAACCATGCCTGCGAGACAACGACTAAGCAACACCGACAGAGGAAGAGCGATAGCATGGTACCAAGAAGGTATTGGCTTGAGGGAGATTGGTCGACGGCTTGGAGTGAGTCACCCAGTCATTCTGAGGCTCAGAGACCGTTGGCTTAACACTGGAAGTGTTGAAGAACAGCAGGGACGTGGACGGACGAGAAGCACCTCCAGACAGCAGGATCGGTTCATTGTTATCGCTTGTCTGAGAGACCGTTCAGCCAGTGCCACAGTACTCCGAGACCAGCTACGACAAGCCAGCAACGTCAACGTCAGTACCCAGACAGTTCGGAACCGGCTCCACGACGCCAACTTGAGGTCAAGGTCCCCAGCAGTGAGATCAATACTGACCCCAGCGCATCGAGCTCATCGTCGGGCCTGGGCAGCATGTCATAGAAGGTGGACAAGAGCTGAATGGGCAACAGTACTCTTCACAGACGAGTCAAGGTTCACCCTCAGGTTCAACGACGGGCGGGTTCGCGTCTGGCGACGTCCTGGAGAACGCTACGTTGACGCTGCCGTCAGGGAGCATGACCGCTATGGAGGTGGGTCCGTGATGGTGTGGGGTGGGTTCAGCCTACGTCACAGGACCCCCCTACACCGTGTTGAAGGCCGCCTGACCAGTGCCACCTACCGCGACACCATCATCCGCCCCCTTGTGATGCCCGCTCTGAGGGCAGTTGGCCAGGGCGCCCAGTTCCAGGACGACAACGCGCCGTGCCACCGCGCCGCCATCGTGAATCAGTTCCTATAAGGGCAGCAGGTGACAAGAATGGACTGGCCTGCCAGGTCACCAGATTTGAACCCCATAGAGCATCTGTGGGACGTACTGGGGAGGCGAGTGCGGGCCCACAACCCTCCAGCAGACACCGTGGACCAGCTGTTTCAGTTGCTGGAGCAGGAGTGGCAGGCGATCCCCCAGGACACTCTCCGCCGCCTGGTGCACTCCATGAGACGTCGATGTGACGCTTGTTTGAACGCGAACGGTGGTCATACCCGTTATTAACATCATGACATCTACCATAGACTCTTGTTACTTTTCATTTTGGGGGTATGCCTCTTTAATCAAGTGTAAAACAAAGATAATTTTTTGTCACGGTGTTTGAATAAATTTGAATGGATTGAGGAATAATAAAAATAAAATATCCAATCATTAACTTATGTTCAGCTTTGTTTTCTTTCGAATGACAGCAGTTTTCCTAAGTGGTACTTCAATTGTTTTGAGTAGTATATATATATATATATATATATGTGTGTGTGTGTGTGTGTGTGTGTGTGTGTGAGTGTGTGTGTGTGAGTGTGTGTGTGGAGAGAGAGAGAGAGAGAGAGAGAGAGAGAGAGAGAGAGAAATAGATGAGTAGATAGATAGATAGATAGGATAGATAGATAGATCCCTCCTTTCTACAGCAGTAAGATACTTGCCAGGATTCTGCTAAACCGCCTTCTAACACACCTTGAACAAGAGGTTTTGCCAGAGAGCCAGTGCGGCTTTAGGAAAGACAGAACCATTGGTATGGTATTTGCTGCTAGACAGGTCCGAGAAAAATGTCAAGAACAAAATGCTGACCTGTTCTCCACCATGTCGACCTGACCAAGGACTTCGATACTGTCAGTACAGAGGGCCTGTGGCAGATCATGGCCAAATACGGATGTCCAGCAACCTTCATCTCTATGGTGCAGCAACTCCATGATGGCAGGCAGGTTCAATTCCCGGACAACGGAGAGACATCTACTGCATTCTCTGTCAAAAGGCGTAAAGCAAGGCTGTGTTTTGGCACCCACTCTGTTCAGCATCATGTTCTCCGCAATGCTGACTGACGCCTTTAGAGAAGGAGGTATAGGCATCGACATCAGATTCAGAGCAGACGGAAAACTGTTTAACCTCAAGAGGCACCAGGCAAAAAGTAAGGTTGTGACAGACATCATCAGGGACTTTCTGTTTGCTGATGATTGCGCTCTCAATGCTGGCTCACAAACTGACATGCAATCCAGCATCGACAAGTCTTCCGTAGCCTGTGCCAACTTCGGTCTCATCATAAATACAAAGAAGAAGGAAGTTCTGCATCAACCCGCGCCAGGGAGATCCTATGCTGAGCCTAACATCAATCAGTGGTGTAAGACTCGCCACAGAGAGTAAATTCACCTACCTTAGCAGAACACCGTCCCAGAACGTCACCATCAATGATGAAGTGAGCATCAGATTTGCAAAAGCACGCGCAGCCTTTGGCAGACTACACATTAATGATTGGAATCGAAAAGGCATTAGTCTAGAGACCAAACTGAAGGTGTACAGGGCAGTTGTTCTCCTCTACACACTCCTCTACACATGTGAAACGTGGATAGTGTACCCAAAGGAATGCCAGGAAGCTAAATTACTTCCACACAAGCTGCCTCAGAAGATTATTAAAGATAAAATGGCGGGACAAAATCCCAGACACAAAGGTGCTTGACCAAGTAGACCCACTGAGCATCCACACCATCTTGATGCTGTCTCATCTTCGATGGGCAGGTCATGTAGCTCGCATACCAGACTACTGGCTACCCAAGAGACTCTTCTACAGTGAGCTGCAACAAAGAGTGCGTTTTCATGGAGGTCAGCAGAAAGGCTTCAAGGACACTCTCAAAACATCCTTGAAAGCGTTTAACATCATCCCAGATACACGGGAACAAACTGCTATGGATCGAGGTAGATGGCGCTACTCTATCCACAAAGGCGCCAGTTTATGTGAAGAAAAGAGGACAGCTGCAGCGCAACAGAAGAGACAGGCAAGGAATGACCATGCCAGCAATCAAGAGGCAGTCTCCCACATTACATGTCCAAGCTGTCACCGCACATTCCGTGCACGCGTCGGCTTGATCAGCCACCTGCGTATCCATAAATAATCGCACCCCCCTCAACCCCTAGATGACTGAAGTGGTCCTCGTCGACTCGACGATCACGACGATTGTGTGTGTGTGTGTGTGTGTGTGTGTGTGTGTGTGTGTGTGTGTGTGGTATTAGCAAATTCATTTGTGACATGGCGAATGTCAATTTAGTTTGAATTACGTCAGTCTGATTCTTGTTTAGACGCGCCGGGAGAGGTGGTTTCACCTCCGGTATTATTTTAATCAACTAGTCTGAACTGATGGGTTATTCTGAAGTACACACGCTGAATTGTCCCTTAAAATACGGATAATTCGAAATCATTGATGAAGTTACATCGGGCGAGAGGAGAGTACATGATTTAGAGAGAGAGAGAGAGGAGAGAGAGAGAGAGAGAGAGAGAGAGAGGAGAGAGAGGAGAGGGAGAGAGAGAGAGAGAGAGAGAGAGAGAGAGAGGAGAGAGAGAGAGAGAGAGAATACGATACGAATATTGGGTTAAACTCATAGCTTTTTTTTTACCACATGCCCTCAAGAACAACAAAAGCAGCAAATAATGTCAAAATGAGCATATGTATGATACATGGGAAGAAAACAACAAACAAGCTGATAACGACGAAACTTGAATAAAATAAACAGTACCTAGCTAACAAACTTAAGTCATGTTTACAAATAATACAGATTCAAGGAAAGACAAAAAATAGCACGCACTCACACACACATATACACACTCCTCACACACTCCGCTCACATACATATGCATATACACAGATGCACAACACACAGATAAACGGACAGGCAGACAGACAGACAGACCCCCCCCCCCCCACACACACACACACACGCACATGCACACACACACGCGCGCGCACGCACGCACGCACGCACGCACACATACAGCCGCGTGCGCACATATACGCACAAATAATCATTCACAAATATTCACACAACCAGACGACCTCCTCCACACAAACACCTTGATATACCACCAAACTCTCACAGCAAAGCACATAAGCAATTCAACTCATATGAATAATTTCAATTTGAGAGAGAGAGAGAGAGAGAGAGAGAGAGAGAGAGAGAGAGAGAGAGAGAGAGCTCCGATACATTTGACAGCACGGTAAATGCTACATCACGTTCCGTTGATGTGTTACAAGTCCCACATGAAGATTTGGAGACAAGAGGTGCTCTTTCATCAACTCTGTCATTTGTCTCCATTTTCTGTCAGAGCTAAAGGAAGACATGGAGCCTCCAGTTCTGGTACAAAAATCATACACATCATAATACGTGGATCCTTTATTGTGTTTTCTACGCGAAGAGTTGAAATACTGTATTACATAGCATGAATCCTCGACGACAAACCCTTGCTTTGAACGGCACAATTCATACCCACATTTAATTTCATCCTCCGCCTCTGCGCACTGGGTCTTTAAGTTACAGGCAAGATGAGGTCTAAAAGCGGGCCAGTTAGGTTCAGAACAGTTCCACCTTTCACCTGAAAGTTTTCGTGGCATTTCAGAGATCTGTCAGAATAAACCGAAAAATGCATCTCGTGTTCATCTTGATTCCTCTAGTCTCCATCATTAATAGCATTATCATTGTCGTCATGAGCAGCAGCTTCAGCAGCAACAACAACAAAAACAACAACAGCAACAACAACAGCAGCATTAACTGTAGCAGCAGCGGCAGCAGCAGCAGCAGCATTTCATTATTACATTTATTATTATCATTATCAACAACGAAATTAACAACAGCAGCAAAATCAATAACATGACGCTCCGCGCGCGGTGTGTGTGTGTGGTGCGCGCGCGCGCGCGCGTGTGTGTGTGTCCTTAACAGTATATAGGGACCATGCAGTCCATCTTGAAAACACAACTGTTTGCACTTGCAAGCGCCATTTCTATTGCTTGTCCAGAAACACATTTTGTCCACTAGCTCAGACTCATCGGTAGAATCTGTGTCAATGCATCGGTCCTCCTTCAGCATCAAAAGGGGATAGTCACCAATACTTCTCTGGTATCCGCATCACCAAGGGTTTGAGAACATGGTCGAACGGCATCACAATGCAGCCAACAAAGGGTAGAAAGTTAAAACGAGAAGACACCATAAGAAAGTTACAAAAACTAAAATCATTGTTTACAGAGTAACTGATGTAGGGGGAACTATGTGAACTTAAGCTTCAGAGTCAATTTCAGGGGGGAAAATGGAGTCAAACGAAGTCCACAGTTAGAGTGGTTCGCTCGACAGTTTAAGAAAATAACATTGTCACTCACATTAGTGCCGGCAGCACCTAAGAAGTGTTCAGAAAGCTTGATTGATCTCGTGGGAGATGCAATCTCTTACTGTTTGACCAAGCAATGATATGTAGAACAAATACGTAGATGGGGAAAACAGCGGCATATTAGCAATTTCTTCATTATCAAAACAATGACTTTGCAAAGATTTTGAGCAAAAGAGAGAAGGAAATGGGAACAAAAAAGGAGGCAGTGGAAACTGAATACAAAATTCTACACATGCAGCACGTGGGGAATCATCATAGTCCATCTTGAAAACAGAACCAGTCATATCGCCTGCCCGAAGATGTCTTTTCTCTTGGTATTTCGAGTGGGACCCAGTTGATCGTGTCAGTCTTTCTTTGGCATCAAAAGGAAATATCGATACCTCTGCAGAATTCTAACCACCAAGGATTCTGTTGGGGGGGGGGGGGGGGGGGGGGGGGGGGGAGAAAACACTGTAAGGAAATACCCTGCATAAAAGAAAAATAATTTTGTAAAGTGTAATGCGTATGTGAACACCTTAAGCCTGGGGTGAAGATCCATTAAAGAACACAAGGGAGAGTTTTAAAAATGGGGTCCACAATCAGAGTGGTCAGCTCTGTTGCACAATAATCCAAGCATCGTCAGTCATAACAGTACTGACTGCTGCTAAGATCACACAGAACAGTCGTTCGTTGCGAGGATCTCGTAAGAGAGAGGAGAGAGAGAGAGAGAGAGAGAGAGAGAGAGAGAGAGAGAGAGAGAGAGAGAGAATCAATTGGCAATTTACAATCGACAGTTTTACTGACCACAGCCTAACTGGCCTTCATGCCAAAGGGGGTGGAGGGGGGGGGGGGCGGGGGGGGGGGAGGCGGGGGGAATTAACAGTGTTCTTGCAAAGAGCACACAGAAATATGATACACACATACATACATACGAAAGAAAGAAAGGGGTCAAAAAGGAAATGGCACTACAGCATTCTATCTGCAGTCAGCATAATCTAACTTAATGCATTACAGATGAAACAAACGTGAGTACTAAATCAAAATAAAAAAAAAAATAATCCAGGACCATCCGACGGTAATCACGAGATCGTCAAGATATTGAAAATCTAACAATTTGTAGCACTTAGAATGGTTCACAGGTTCTTGTTCGTAATCCGGAAGCTGCTTCACGAGGAAGGAATTTTCTTCCTTCGTTCATATGCTTCAGCAAC
>CM065724.1:59047445-59152445 GCA_033310375.1 Conus canariensis
TTGCTCTAGGTAACACGTCTTCTTTACCTCCCGATGCAGCTCAATGCACGAACTATATTCTTTCCTCCCCACACAGTTCACGGACACATCTACAAAATATCATGCAGTGGCACTGCAAGTTACACTGGTCGCCAGCGATGACACCGGTTACATGTGAATCCCCACAAAAAAAAAAAAAAAAAAAAAAAGAAAAAAAAAGAAAAAAAAAACAAAAAACAAAAAACTACCTGACGTACAGGAGAATCAAGGAACCAGCCGACACCCTATTTCATCTCTATTAGTCTGTTTTCACCATCCATGGCATATTTTTTCCCATTGATCAACAGATGGTTGTAGACCATTGTAGCTTGCTTGCCGTCCTGCCTGGCTTGTTTCAGATGTGGAGACAGTCACTTTTTGAGGTCTCTAACACGTCGGAAGAAGTGTTCCCCTATAAACACATTGGACCCTTTAAGTTTATGTTTACGTAGCAGAATTCTCATTTTTGCTGGTGAAACACACAACGGGCAATGATAAGAAAGTCAGATCTGTTGTTCAGCCGATATGTCCTGTCGAGCTCTATATCGTCGGTCAGTTGCAGTTCGAGTTTTTTCTTTAAATTCAGTGCAGAGACATCGAGAGAAACCCTGGATCCAATCCTCCTCCAAAGAAGGATACAACGAGGCGGACTCGAATCAGCAGTGTCGGGGGTTCCCACAGGTTAGTCTGGACAAATCTGGTGATCCTCGCTCTTCGACGTCATCGAGTTTAGAGCCAACACTTCAGGAAATAATGGCTAGGATTGAGTCTTCCAGTGAGCAGACGAACGCCAGACTGGAGGAGCTTAGGAAGGAGGTCCACGATCTGCGTGATTTCTACGTGTCTTTTCAGACTGAAATGCGGATCTTGAAATATGAACTTGTGTCGAGCTACGTAACCAGAACCAAGACCTGAAGAAAAAAGAACAGCGACCTGTGTGCAAAGCTTGACGAGTGTGATGCCAGAATGGATGACTTGGAGGGTCGCTCCAAAAGGAAGAACCTTTTTTTTTTGTAGTTTACCGAGGAGTAACAAGGAAACGAGCGCAGACTGTGAAAGTTTTACTTTGTGACCTGTTTACACACACACACAGAGAGAGAGAGAGACAGAGAGAGAGAGAGAGAGAGAGAGAGAGAGAGAGAGAGAGAGAGACGGACAGACAGACAGACAGACTGACAGACAGACAGACAGACACAGGCACGCATGCACGTATGGACATGAAAGCACTTTTGCACATACACATGCAAGGACAGGAGAGAGAGAGAGAGAGAGAGAGAGAGAGAGAGAGAGAGAGAGAGGAGAGAGAGAGAGAGAGAGAGAGAGAGAGCAAATTCAGTTTTACCATGTGTATGGAGAACAATAATCGAAGTCCGAGTGAAATTTGAAAACCAGATACCATTTGTGTCTTGACAAGCAGCACTTCCTTATTAAATTTGTTTCCTTTCCAAATGAACGGCGGGGGCATATTGAATGGTCTGACTGTTAATCGAACGTTTCTTCTGGAGTCGACAAACGTAAATCGTTCATCAGAAACAAGGTGCAAGTGACGAAAACTAAACATTACAACATTTGATCTCGGACACTTGATTCGAATGGCGTTTGGGAATCCGTTAAAGTTGGTCACTCTGGCACCGGGATTCCATGCCGGAGTCTGGACAAAACCTTCATCAGAGAAGATAGAAAATTAAATGTCAACATTCTTACCCATTATTTCTTGCAACATACGCCTGTTCAGTGCATTGAAAAAAAAAAGCGGCCAATAGAAGTCCTGCTAAAGTTATCAAATCGATGATACTGGCATGTTATATAGATGAAGGAAATTTAATCTAGCCATTGCAAAAAAGTAAAGTTTGTTATTCTCAGTAGTGGGTGTTGTCAACGTGTGTATTGTTAGGGAGACGCATACGCAGTTACAAGGAAGACTCAAAGTCTCGTTCCTTGACACCTCAGAGGATGTATGTCGTGAGCTGGTCGTGTTCGCTTGTTGAATCGATCACGCAATGTGTGCATACATCTTTTGGTCAACTGGCGTCACGTGAAAATTGACACATGTAGAGGAAAACCGAAATAGGAAGAGCCCAATCAGCAAATGTTAACAGGTAAAATAGATCTGTTTGTAACATAACCCTCCGATTGAAACAAGGAAAATCTTACACACACACACACACACACACACACACACTTATGCACACGTATACACACACACACACTCAACTGTATCACCACCACCACCATCTCAAACAATAACAGGCCGCCGCATTTCATTACAATAATTAGGGCTTGACATAACAATTGTTCTTAATCTTGGAGTCCAATGAAATGACTAAGCAGCTTACAGACAAAGCACTAACATTGCCATATCGAATCACTCTGTTTGATGGAAGGTGTTCTTAAGAATTTCTTCTGGTTGTAAAATGCATCAAAAAGGAATAGAACCGGGAGCACGTCACAGTGTTTTCCATCTGACAGTGCCATTTCTGCTTGTAGCAGGCGATTAGCTTTTTGAATTCTAGCATAAATGTCCTTTCATTTCCAACCTTTTGACTCTGCTGTACCATACAAAATTCATTTGTTGTCAGAATTAATTTGCATTACAGCTAAGGTATTGTTTCATAATTTTTGTTTCTCATGAAATAGCATATCAGAAGCTTTTCTACTTAACATACGGTGTGTGTGTGTGTGTGTGTGTGTGTGTGTGTACGCACGCGTGTGCGTGTGTGTGCGTCACTTCCGGGTCATTCTGATGGGCAGCTGAGATTTTGAGCTCTGTTTTTTTTTTCTTCTCTGTTAGTTTTTCTTTTACATTAAACTTGAAACCTTAGTCATAAAATACTTAAGTATTCCGGACTTCAGTTTGTGCCGCTTTTGTTGACTTTATCAAGTGAGTGGCCTATTTTCTAATATGTTGGTTTTGAACTGAACCGTGCGAGAATGTCGACTGAGGCTTCTACTACTGCAGTGCAGTGGCAGGATGCTAGATCTAGTTTGGACAGTGTCGTGCAGAAGCTGGTGAGGGAGTCGACAGCAGGAGTGTGTGACGAGGTGCAGGAGAGCATTTTGCACAGACTGAATGCGACGAAACCGTGCCAGCAGAAGATCAGCAGCAAGAAAACGCCTAAAGGAAAGAATCAGAACCAGAATGACGTCAATGTTGACAGTGACGTTTTGCGATACGCGTCCCCGAAATTCTAGTTCCAGTGATTGCCAAACAAATGGAAAGTTTGTTTGTGAAGGGGCTGGAGAGGGTGATCACTGGAGTCAGAAAAACACGGAAATTCTGCAACAAGTGCAGAAATCAAACCTGCAGCTGCACTACTCCCTTGATCGCCAGGGACAATACATCAGGCGGAAAACAGTGCGGATCAGCGATCTGCCTGAAGAAAACGAGAAGAACCTTGATCAAAAGGTAGCGACGCTGTTCCAAGAGGCAGGATGTGAAGTGAAGGTGGTCGGAGATTTCTGTTGTTCATAGGAACGGCAAGAAGATCAGTGGCAAGTGCAGGCCTGTGCTTGTAAAGTTTCTCTTTAGACGTGTGAAAGGTGAGGTCATGAGGAAGAAGGAGCTGCATACGATAGACCAATACAAGAGGGTCTGTCTGAACGACGACCTGACTGTCCTTCGCAGCAGGCTTCTCAACTGGTGAAGAAGTCGGGCAAAGTGGACAAGGTTTCAACTACTCCTGATGGCAGCCTCCGGTGCGAGCGGAAGAAGATCCCTGGTCAGGAGAGGGCTCAAGTTGTGATGGTGGACAGTTCTGACGACCTCTTCAAGTTGGGCGTCGATGTGGACTTCAAGTTCCTTGGGCTGCAGCACCTCCTTGTCTGTGAGCCATAGGGGTCTGCTGGAGGACGCGGTGATGTACATCCGTGTTCAAGCCTTGACAGTGTTTCTAGTTTGAATTGTTCTACTAGTTTTTTCTAGCTCTAAATGTAGTTTGTCTTTCCTGTCCTTCAATGTTTGTGGACTAAGAAGTCGCTTGCAGTTTAAAGAATTTACGAACCAAATTTCCCAGTTTGACATATTAACATTCACCGAAAGTAGAACTGATGCACAAGACTCTGACTATGTAGTGGACTACTTTAGTAATCTTGGTTACTCTACTGCTTTTATTTAGTCGAAAATACCTTTCATATTAAAGATCCAGTGGTACAGCCATTGCCTGTAAAAAATGAAGATTTTATTCAGGTATTGGAACCTGGGGCCAATGATGATAGTGACTGTGCTTTCTGGTTGAAAATCAACAAACTGTTGACAGGTTATGATACAGATCTGCTCGTCGGTTCACTTTATGTTCCCCCAGAACTGCTTATGGTTCAGTTAACTGTTTTGATGATTTGGAATCTGGTCTTACACGTCATGATTCTAACTGCCATGTACTTCTTATGGGAGATTTTAATGCTTATACTAAATGTTTGCCTGACTTTCTGAAGCTTGATACAAATATCAATGACATTATTGCTGATAGTTTTCACTTGTGTATTGAAGATTTTGATATCCCTATTGCGAGATGTTCTCAGGATGTACGTCGACCTAATAACTATGGCTATCGACTTACTGATTTTTGCAAATCACAGAATTTGTTTATGTTTAATGGGAGAGTTGGCAGAGATGCAGGTATTGGTCGATGCACTAGTAGTGGATGTACTGTGATTGATTATATGTTGGGTTCACCATATTTGTTCACACATATTGCTGACTTTAGTGTTGATCCCTTTGACGCCATGCTTTCAGATGTTCACAGTCCAATTCTTTTATCTCTCAGCATTTCGTGGAGAAGATCAAACAATACTTTCAAAGTTCAAATTCCAATGAAAATAATAGAAATGTAAGATGTCCAGAAACAGGAAGACCTTTGTTTTATACAAACATTAAGCAGTGGGATCCATCTAAAGGTGAGATGTTTAAAGAATACTTACTTACCAAAAACATAGAGGAATTAAACAATATACTTGATAATGAAAACGCTTTTGTTGCCGATGCCTATACATTGTTATCACAAATTCTGTTAGAAACAGTTAAAGACACTCTGGGAGAAGTAAAAAAAATGTGTCAAAAGGTACAAAGCAAAAGTCAGACAAAAGCCACAAAAATAAGCCATGGTTTGATGCCACATGCAGGGAACATAGAAAAAAGTATTTTACAGCCAAACATAGAACTAAATTAAATGATTCTAGTCCCAACCGTAGAGAGGTTGAAATTAGCAGAAAAGAATACAAAAAAAGTTCTCAGAAAATCGTATAGAGTTTACACAGAACACTGGCATAAGAAGGTTCGTAAATTAAAAGCTAATATACCAAGAGCATATTGGGAAAACATTAAAATGAAAAAGAGAAATGAATGCCCTGTTAGTATGGATGGTCTTTTCTTTCATTTTAAGTCATTGAATGTTCAACCAGATAGTGTTGAGAATTAAAGTGATACTGACTGTGACTTGCAATATGATCTTGAATTTCTAAATGCATCAATAAGCGACGAAGACGTTGAAAAAGCTCTACAGCAACTTAGGAATGGAAAGGCTTGTGGGATAGATAAAGTACGAAATGAATATATAAAACAAAGCATTCCAGTTCTCAAAACAAGTTATTTTAAACTTTTCAATGAAGTTCTTGATACAGGAACCATACTAGGAGAATGGTTGATTGGACTTATTCTGTCAATATACAACTGAAAAGGTAGTAAATTGGACTGTAACAATTATAAAGGTATAACACTTTTGAGTTGTGTTGGAAAACTGTTCACAACAATTTTGAATAACCGTTTCACAAATGTTATCGAGAATAACAACACACTTTCGGAAAATCAAGCTGGTTTTCGATGAAGTCATTCTACAACAGATCATATATTTGTTTTAAAAAGCTTAATTGATATTTTCAATAGTCGTGAAAAGCAATTGTTTTGTGTTTTTGTTGATTTCACAAAAGCGTTCGATTCAGTTTGGAGGCAGGGATTATGGCAAAAGCTTGTCAAAGAAGGTGTAAATGGAAAGATTTTGCAAGTAATCACGAATATGTATCAGCAAACGAAATCTTGTATATTTATAAATGGAAGTCAATCTGAATATTTTGGCAGTTTTAGAGGTGTTCCGTCGAGGTGAAAATCTTTCATCTTAGCTATTTTCTTTGTATTTGAATGATCTTCAACTATATCTCACAGACCGTAACTGTGCTTTCCTAAATATTGATTTAAGTCTTCCTGACTCAGATTTTTTAAGTTACATTAGTTTACTAAATACACTGATGATATTGTTATTATTGCAGATTCTTTTTGTGGTTTACAGCATGCTCTTGATGTATTAAGCGAGTATCGTAGTACATGGAAGCTTAATGTTAATGTAACAAAAACAAAGGGTGTAGTCTTTAATGGACGCAATAATCCTAGAAAAAAAACCCTAAAATTCAGAAACCAGTCTATAGAAATAGTACACACTTTCAAATATTTAGGTATAATCTTTAGCAGAACACTAATTTTTTTTTAATATAAATGTAAGAAGTATTTGTATGACCAAGCGCAATGTTCAATGTTTTCTTTATTAAAGATGGCAAGATTTCAAAATTTGCCTGTAAACATTGTACTGGACTTACACCAGTCAATGGTAGTGCCTGTGCTTTTATATGGCTGTGAAATTTGGGGATATAGTGATTTAAAGCTAATGGAAAGTTTTCAGCTTAAATTTTTAAAGCATATTTTTCATTTAAACCGTTCTACCATAAAAGTACTGATATATGGAGAACTAGGAATGTATCCTGTTTCAGTTCAAGTACATGCACGAATGATAAAATTCTGGTCATCCTTACTTTCTCCACAAGCAAATAAATATTCATCTAGACTGTATCAAGTATTATATGATTTATACAGAAATCAGGGTTTTACATCTAGGTGGTTGATGTGTATACGGGATGTCCTAATAGAAACATGATTCGACTGTGTGTGGGAGACACAAAAGTTTTCGTCTGTTCACAGTCTCCGTAGAAATGTTCGTAATTCATTAGAAGTCATTTACATACGTGCATGGAATGATGCTTTAGAATCTAGTAATAAATGTTTATTTTACAGAAATTTAAAACAGAGTTTCGCCGTGAAAAATGTATTGAAAAGTTACATGATAATTATATATACCCACTCATTCGGTTTCGCTGTGGCAATCATAAAGTCATGATAGAAATTGGCAGACGATTTGGAATACCTCACGATGAATGATTCTGTCGGGACTGTGACCAGAATGACCTTGATGATGAATTTCATTTTGTAATGAAATGTAACAAATATGGCACATTAGAAATCAGTTTATACCTAGAAAATTTACATGTACAAAGTCCGTATTTAACTATTGTTGTTTGCTTTGTGGTGGTAAGAAAGTGTTGCTAAACTTAGCGAAGTTTTTAAAACTTCGTAAAGTCGTGTAACATTACATTCAGTGTGTAAATTATAGGGAAAATTTGGATGTTTAATTTGTTTCATTTCTATTTGTTTGATTTGCTACAAGTCCTCCATGCCCCAAAAGGGATCTCAGGATTAAAATCTTTGAATCTTGTGTGTGTGTGTGTGTGTGTGTGTGTGTGTGTGTGTGTGTGTGTGAGAGAGAGAGAGGAGAGAGAGAGAGAGAGAGAGAGAGTGTGTGTGTGTGTGTGGTTTGTGTGTAGTGTGTGTGTGTGGTGTGTGTGTGTGTGTGTGTGTGTGTGTGTGATGTTCTTGAGCCCCCATATTTCCGTTATGTATATCAACATAGGTTTTGTCAGCATACTAAATAATTTCTAAATCAGAGAAAGAATAATCGCCTGCAGCGTTTCCATTAATATTCAGTGTTGTAACACACCGTTTTCGTATTTTGTGCGCGTTTCAAGCTATCCAGCATTTAAGCTTAGATGAGAGAGAGAGAGAGAGGGAGGGAGGGAGATAGTCTGGATTAGAGTTAGGATGTTTGCTGAGTACAACAACATTTCTTTAGGGGAGTGGGGGGGGGGGGGGGGGGGGGGTGCTACACGCATTTTTTTACGTTCCATGCAGAACCCCGAAAAGTGGACATAAATATAGGCGTATGAAACGTCCCCTTTCTGATGGAAACCGTTGCTTTGGGCAAACCTGGAGACCTCTTTGGGAGCTGCGACTCCTCTTCAGCATTCTTGGCCAACAGCAGAAATATGTTAGGGTCACTGAGACCCGATGGAAAGTCATTAAAAAGAAGATGGAAAAGACAGGTGGAAATCTTACTTTTCAATATATTTCTAATCGGTGCTCCCGAAAGATCATCCATGATGAGTAACAGGTAACAAGACGACAGAATCAATTGCACCTCGTAGCACTCCATGATCTTTGAAGGCATGTAGAAACGCGACACGTGGCACTATCTGCGAATCCATTTAATGGACACCGCAGGGTGGTCACTTTGAAATATCATTTATGTAAAAGAAATGGACAGGTGTGGTCACTTGCCATCGCATGTATACGAGGCAGAGAATTTATTTCAACTTCAAACCTCGGATCTTTCAAAGGAAGATAAAATCTTCTACTGTTGACCAGCTGAACAACTGAGTAGAATTCCTTTTGTTGTTTGAATGATTTGACACACATGATGACATTAAACATGAAACGGAGAGAAAGACGCAGATTAAGTGGACATTTGACTGGGAATATCAGTTTTTTCTTTCAAGCCAGATGCTTCTTTCACCCACAGTTCCTGCAAAAGGGAAACACACGTATTGTATTATATTACATAAAAACTAAATATGGGTAGTAAAACATAAACACTTACCCAGTGTTTCAGTCAGTAAATACTTTCTAAAATGTGAACCATAAGTGTATGCATGTTCTATGGAGATGTTGAGTAGAATGGTGAAATGGTCCAGTTTTCCAACACTGAAGTGAAGACGAATTCGTCTTACACGTAGTCTGATGATGGACAACCATGGCTTATTAAGGGATATCCTTTCACACCCTGTCCACACCTGAGAAAACGAAGTCAAAGTAGGAGTTTCAATATGAAGAGAATTGTTTGGATCACAGGTTTTGCTCAGGAATTTCACCGCAAACAATCCTTGAGGGTCAGTGTGCAAGTCAATAATGCAAGCGGAGCTGGTGTTGGAATGTACAAATTTTTTACTCCGGGAGTACAGAAGAATGAAGTTACGTCCTTCACTGAGGTGGTGAGTGAGGTTTCTCCCGCCCAGGCAGTCAGTGAGTTCTCTCCAAGTTGGTATAACAGTGGGTGGTACCTCTGGGGTTTCTGTGGGAACACAATTCGGAGTTATGCTACATAGCGGAATGGCGTGTTAGTACTACCACAGATTAAGTATATCATTGTAATAGCTATTCTGGTAGAGCTTACTGTAGTTGACGTCAGTTGAAACGCCGTCTGGATGTAATATAACTGTGTGGATGTTGACAAAATGGTTGTTGTAAGTTTCTGTCTACAGCTGGGAAAAATCCTCCTATGCTGAAAACGGCCCAGTGGTGATTTAAACCCACGACCCCAGAATCACCAGGATTACGGGTCTTGTGCATTATCAACAGACCTATTCTGGGCTAAATCAATAATGCGGGTGAAAAGGAGCCA
This sequence comes from Conus canariensis, assembly GCA_033310375.1. Taxonomy (NCBI): domain Eukaryota; kingdom Metazoa; phylum Mollusca; class Gastropoda; order Neogastropoda; family Conidae; genus Conus; species Conus canariensis. The sequence goes on from CM065724.1 coordinate 59,057,015, forward strand.
AGAACAGTCGAATCTGAAATCGTTTAAAAATTCTGATGTTCCTTTTATGTTCAGGCTTTTCTTTTCAAAGTTCATTAAAGAAAATCATAAGGATTTCTCTCGCCAACTTTCTTCCTCTTCAAACCGAGATAACAAATAAAAGGGGAAAAAATTGCAAGGGCTCTTTGTGTTGCTGATCCGCTCTCTTTTTGAGCTTGTTTGGCCCTCCTGTTACGTTTGCAAACAGAAGGCTTGAAACACCTGTTTGAGAGGTGACAGTGTATCATTTAAACTGAGAGCAATACGACCAAGGGGGCATGCTAGTATGTGTTTTCTTGGAAGGAGGTAGCTGAAATAGAAAAATACGTAATGACAATTTATGAATCATAAAAGGTATAGAGCGAGGGCTGTTTACTTTGCAGTATTGCTCCTACTGGGCCTGTGATTTCCTTGGTCGGCTTTGCCGCTCCCATCACCGAGAAGAGCTATGAGGCGTGTTGGAGGCGTGACAAGAGCACACGTCACATTAATTGTTAGCGCTTCGACCGAGAAAGGCGTTCAAGGTCAAAAGTGAGCCGGAAATTTAAAGAAAAAAGAAAAAGAGGGTGGCGGGGGTGGGATTAACTGTCTATGTTACTGTGAACAAAATAAGACTTCATGCTTACAATGTTTTTAGAGCCATAGGGGAGATTTTCTTCCCGTGTTGTGCTAAATGTGCAGACTTTTTTCTCCTTCATGGTGAGGGAATACTGTTTGAAGTCTTCATGTTTCGCGCTAGTCGTGCTGAAGACATCTATAAGAATTCTCTTTGTGGTCGAGTTTGTGTGTGTTGCGTTCGGGATCATCCGAGGATTTTTTTTTTCACCCGCAGGTGCGCCCAACAATTGTTTACTCAAAAGCTTACCTTTCATTCTTCTTTAGTTATTCTCTCGATCTAGCTGCCACTTAATGCATGCGTGTGAGGAATGGGTAGGTGGGGAAATTCACACACACACACGCGCGCGCGCGCGCGCGCGCCACACACACACACACACACACACACACACACACACACACACACACACACACACACACACACAAGCACGCACGCACGCCAGCACGCACGCCACGCACACAAGAGTGAAACCAAAAGAGACTATGAACTTCGAAGGACGATAAAGAAAAGATGAACCAGAGGGACAGGTAGGACGAAAACGTAGTAGTGGCGGAAAAATACACAGAAACACGCACATGCCTCTCAACCACTCAAGTCAACTTCTGTCATAGCCCATAAGAATGTCCGTATCCATATGGCCGGTGCTTGGCTCTCACAGAAAAGGTTTCAGGCACTTGTCGCACTCCTGGGACTCGCCATAGGACCGGGCCTGCGTTGTAGAGAGCCTGGTGGAAGAGCTGTTTCCAGAGGGATACTTACCTGGTCGGAGCTGGAACCAGCCGCCGTGGCGAAGTGGTTAGCGTCGCGGACTCCTGGCTGGGTGGTCTGGGTTCGATTCCCATCAGAGTAATATGGGATTTTTCTGCCCCGATCGGCTCCTACCCAGAGTTGAGTTTGCTACAGGCTCAGTTGGGAAGACTGGGACTACACAGTCGAGTTTCATCCACTTAAAGGATGCGTCTCTGAGAGTGTTGTTCAAATTTCCTGACCAGCACTGCAGGTGTCTGTATCTCTCGGGCCTGGTTGACGCTGGGATATATTATGAAAGGAAGCGTAGAGTACAGCCCTGTCATGCAGTCCCAGACCGGAATGGAAATCCGTAGCATCATCTTCATCATCCTCATTCTCATTGATCAGCATAAAAAGTCTCAAATTCTGTGGCCCTTCATGCCCTGCTCTCATAGTGACCTCAGTTTAGATGTCCTCCCCATGTCTGTGACCTTGGTTTGATTGCGTCGGGGTCACCGGTAGCGGCGAGTTCATGAGGGCTGTCGTTGGACAGACGTGGTGGCGCCCTCGGGAGGAAGAGCTCACTCACGCCAGCTCCGTGAACAAGCAATGTTGTCGTGAGTAGGGGGCTTAGTAGGTGGTGTCCTGCGTGTGTTGGATCAGAACAGGCTCCACTGAACACCACCGAAGTGACTCGGCAGTAGAGCAGTGTCTCCTCCTGCTGGTTACCTCTTGACGACTTGGCATTGACTATCCCTGTGGCGGGACTGGCCGGGCTGTGGCTGTGGACAGCGTGTCGGAATGAGTGGCGTGGGTGCACTGCTACTGAGGTGGCACAGAAGATAGGACAGCAAAAAGAAAAAAAGAAAAAAAAAGGTCAGAGCTGGAGTAAGAGAAGAGTGAGGTTGAGAGGTCAGTCACGCTCAGAACCTCACCTTACATGCTCACAGAGCCATACCTAATGACAGAGCTTCTAGTTTCAGAAAACTCTCGAATTGAAATGTCAGTGCTGGAGGGAGGGACAGACGAACAGATAAAACAGGATAGGGTAAGCAAAAGAATGACGCCAAACAATTTATACATATGAAGTGTTTTCCCTACACTTTGGAGAAGTTCGTTTATTTACTTAAGCACTTGCACATTCACACACATGGGCTCTACCTTGCCGGATCAGTCCAGATACTGGCTTGGGGATTTCGTCAGGATTCTTTCCAAGCCCTTCAATGGCACCATTTAGCCGATGAGCCAGACCCTCTAAATGGGGGTCATCGGTATCATAGAGGTGGGCAAATTCTCATTTATATTTTTGAGATGTTCCATGTCTCTAGACTTCTGAAATGTATGATAACAATTTTGGGGGCACAGCTTTCCCTGTGTTATCATGCAGTATTTAGGGCCACTGTTATTTCCTCAGATTTCTATGTGGGGGCACTAATCCGTTTGTAACAAAGCAGTTAAATCAGTCCAATTGCATGAAATCTTATAAAGACGTGTAAGTAGATACAATGGTGCTTCCAGGTACAAAATCAATTTTTAAAAATCACATAAATCACACTTCATTATAAGGTATCAGGCTCATCATTTCACCCCTTTCACTGAAATTGAGCTCTGTTTGAGCGAGTAACAAACACACATCCATTAAAACATAGAAATGCTTTCCCCACCTTTCTACTCCCTTTCCAGGGCAAACAGTTCACAGATCATCACCATCATCACTTCTACCAGCAAGGTTCACTGCCATGTCGACAGTGTCTTCATTACACGGCTGGTTTTCAGTCTTTCACTTTACACATGTCCGTGCATTTGAGGCCGTTCAGAAAGCAGACGCATTTTTCCCTGGTGCATTCTTTGGGGCAGATGCAAACCAGCAGTTCTAGAACAGCATCTGGTGCTGGTTGGACGCTCATCCAATCCACTGAAAGAATGTCTTTGCCATCCTCAGTTTCAATTCTCCACCCACTGTGAAAAGGATTGGGAGCCTGTGGATCGTTTGCCAGACACCGTCTCCACAACCCAGCTTGGTGGTTTGCTCTCTGGGCATGCTTCAGCAGGCAGTTCTGGCAGGGAGGCAGCTGGTGAGATTCAATATCTCCATTCTTTGCACAAAACAGCTGGTACCTGAGCTCATTGACTCCAGCAGTCGGTTGTTTTGGGGCATTCAGCTGTCAAGTGAATTTCTCCAATTTCTCGAAGAGCTCAGGTGACAAGTCCCAGTCATTTCCAAGATCAGAAAATGCCTGCTGAATGTCCTGGTTGGACCTCAGAATCTTCAGTGCTGACACTTTTCCTTTCCCGGTGAAAGAGCTGACAGAATCACAACCAGTGTATGCATGCATTGCAGGAAGGGCAGTGCAAACAAAAGGTTTAAGAGAAGATGCAATTTTCCCAACATCTATCAGTTGCGTACGGGTGCCGTTCCACTCTTCTGGTACAGCGGTGTTTTGATAGCACTGCAGAAGGCTATGTTCAATACTAGAACGTCTGTGTCACAGGAACTGATCACAACAGCCTCATAGCCATCTTGAGCAACGTGAGAGGCATGAAGAAGAAGACGGCCATCGGCTTCTTTGTGGGCACACTGGAGCTCAGGCAATTCACGACCTGTGGCTGCTGACAGACGGAAGCACTTCTCACAAATGACAAAGACAACTTTATGAAGGTGATCATGTCTTTCACAATACTTCCTGCCCCTCCACTTTTGAATCAGATAGTTAATCAAACCAATCTTGTTGCTCTCTTGTGCCAGGAGTTTACGCCACTGCTTAATCCTCTGACCAGGTGCAATGTTCTGCACCTGCAGTCCAGCTGTTGCACCCCTTGCTCTTTCATTGCAATGGAAAGCCTTCTGTAGGTGTCAAAGACGATGTCTACTCTGGTACTGACTGACGCTTCACTGATGGCCATGGTGAAGATGCGTTCAGCAACTTCGCAAATGTTGGCTGTTGGCCATCAAACGTGGCTCGCTGTACAAGGGCCATTCCATGAATTATAGTGGCAGAGTGGGTAGGAAGAGTCTCAACCAGTGGAGCATTGTTCTTGATGCTTGTGGCCAAAGCAGCCTTGTTGGTTTTCCTCAGGCTTCCATCAGGCGTACCTAGTGACCAAGGCAGTGGCCCAAGACGATAGGATAGCACATCAAGTCTTTCATGTTGAGGTTTCTGCTCTGCCCCATGACAAGCATTCTCCCAAACAACCATCTGTCAGCGTTTAAGATGATTGTTCTACCACCAGCACATTTGGTCTGCTTTTTTTGCTGATGATCCAAGTGTCTTTAACGAGACCTTCTTCATGGAGTCATGAAATTTCTTTGTAGGTTCATCAGATTCCAGCCTTTCTCTTTTGAAAGCAGCATAAGCAGTTTCTCCTTTCGAGTTTGCATCCTTGAGATCCTCAGCAACAGCCTTTGATGCAGCAGTACCAGTTGCGATATTCATCAACTCGAGGTTTCATTCAAAAGGGTTAGTCCAGTTGCCAAGGGTTTCCTTAACAGACGTGACCACCTCCTCATCTTTCTGATGCATTGATTTCTGCAGGTCAGGGTGATCAGTTCCATGCCTGTTATGCTGAACCATGTTCCACAGTTTGCTCAGCTGTGAGGTAGTACTTACTGACAGCTCCAGGTTTCAGACTAAACCTGCAGTGCCTCCAGTTATCTGGGTGTCTTTGTTCACAGTCACTGCAGTCATTTAGTCAACTGGCATGCGGCCAAAAGGACTGGATTCTGTGAGCTGAACAGCAAAGTTGCCCTCTTTGAATGCCTGATGTACTTCCGGGTGAGTAGTTGAGAGATAGGTCATTTGAGCATAGTAAGCAGGAAGGTATCTTGCATAGTTGAGCCTGTCGTATGCAAAACACCATGGGATCATCAGGCGAATGGCGTGCAGATGCAGGTCCCAGTCCCCCTCACGGGAAGATCGAAGCAGTCCCAACTGAATGTCTTGGACGATGTCTACATAGGTCATCCAGAAGGCATCCAGGTCCCCATTGTTGTGACGTAAGTGATTCAGAAAGCCAGCCCACAAGTGGAAACCATCTGTCAACACAGGGTGTTCCAGCAGAGACTCAGACACAGCTTGACTGACATCACCATGGAAAGTGTCCCCTAGGCTTTGGAGTTCATTCACAGAGTCCATCATATCAGGATGGTTGTCTCTGATCCATGGAAGGAAGCACTGCCAAATCATGTGGAGAAGAGTTTCCAGCACACACTTGTGCACTCTGAATCCTCTCTTGTTTACTCTGCCTTCAAACACACCTACCACAGACCCTCCAGGTAAGATCCCTGATTCAATGCATAGATCACTCAGGCCTGCATCTTCAAAGCGTTTCCCAATAATAGCCAGCACAGCCATGATGGTGTGGAAAGTTCCAAGTCGCAAGAGCAGATGCCTGTACTTTTCTCTTTCCCTCCATACAATCGGTTGCCTTTGCGTACAGGGCTTGGTCAAGCACAATGACGATGTTGTCAAGTTCCAATGAAGCCCTGATGGCCTCAGACCTTACAAGTATCTCTTGCACTGTTGACATTTCTGTGGCTGGTGCGTTGACTGTAGGAAGACAGGAAATGATGTCCTCTGAAGTGTTGATCAAATTGCGCTATTGAATGTTAAATCCAGTCCAAGAAGGAATTGCTTGACGTTCTGTGTCAACAACACGGGACAGTGTCAAAATGAAGTTCTTTCTTCTGGCTGCAGTCGCGTTCATTTCATGTACAGGCAAGTCATCAGTGGATGTGGTCCTTTCCTTTCACCCGAGACATGCAGAGGAAGTTCTTGTGTTCCAACTGGGATTGTTCTTTTCTTGGTCTTTTCAATTGCAGGCAGAGCGTCCTTAGGTAGCTGAGGTCCAAAGACTTTTGGCTGCACTGCAATGCCATTTACCCTGAGTGAAGTTCCTGCTCCGGTAGCCGTGGCTTCCAACTGATCGATATTGTCCCAAGACAAGTTTGTGAAGACACAAGGCTGGATGACTTGTGGAAGGATGACACGGTCATTAAGAGCACAAGCCATCTTTTGCAGACAAGCTGCTGTGTCATTCTCTTCCAGTTGGTGGTATGAAATACCATGACCTAGTCTGCTGATCATCTGGATCAGTTCAACATTGCATGTGTGAGTCTTGATACCATATGACAACAGTACATGCTTGGAAGTCTTCTGTCTTCCAGATATAACTACATAGACTATGTCCTGACTCATGGAGTTAGAAAGTCGAGAGACTCGTGCTGACGGAGTCTTGTTTGTTGGGTTACCTGTCAGTAGTACAGTGAAGTGATGGAGGTCATCAGGTATGTATGTTTTCATGGTGGTCAGATCTTCAGGGGCAAGAGGCCATGGTGCTTGTATTTGACAGTCCTTTACTCTTTGACGAATGTACAGAGCGGCCTTTTCGAAATGTGTAATCATCTCCACTGAATTATTTCTCCAGACTGTAAGCGGTCTTTCTTCAGCGTTTGGTTTCTACGTGCTAATTCCTGGCGATCAAGATTGTCCGGCAAGACAAGGAGCTTTCCCTTTTCGTCAGGGAAAATCTGTAGTTTGTCACCAAAGTTTGTCTCCAGCCTGCGTTGAATATTTTTCTTTGTTGAATCTTTGACATCTTTCAACCCCATGGACGAAATATGCTCCATACGCTTATCTGTCAAGGTAACATGAGGAATGACTTCTGGGTTTTTCAGCAGCTCTTCTCTGATGTACTGCACAAGAGTTTCATATGCCTCTTCCACTGCTGTCTGGTATGGGTCAGTAACGTATCCAATACAGATATAGATAAAATATTGCTGAATAACTATTACTTCTGAAAGGGAGTATACATTTTATGCAACAAACCATGCACTGGGTTGAGTGAAACCAGCTTTCAGTGGCTGGTTTTTAAGATTCTACTGATTACAGACTCCTGCAAGTCTGTGAATAAGAATCTTGTGTTCAAAGAGTATTGTGTTCAAAGAAGCTTTTTAATTCATATTGTTATATTATTCAAATCATTGCCCCGAAATACATTTTCATATAGACTACCTTTTAAAAAAGCAGTCTACATAGTCATAAAGATATTGGCTTCAAGTTGTGTATACTCACAATCACGAATTAATCATGGGAGGCCACTTTTAGCCATATAAGCTTCCAACACCTGGCTTGTTTCACATGGATGCTTTATATTATGAAAGTTACATGTTCTGACAATGTGTGTGTGCAAACTTTGGGGAGAATTAGACCAGTTACCATAGTTTAACAGACGACTAATCTCCCTTACCCCCAAATTCTAAGATCAAAACGGCGTTATAGAAAATGATGAGATATCACAAAGAAAGCTGTGTGATCCAAAGTGTTATCATACCTTTTATGATCTATGACCATAGGGCTTATCAAAAATATGCATGACAATTTGCCCACCTTTAAGATACCTCCTGACCTCCCCTGGCTCATTGGCTAATTGAAGCTGAGCCCGAGTCTCTTATAGTGTCAAAAGTCCCCGAGTCTAGTAGTGGTACTGTCAGAACTGTCCTTGCTGCCGTAACTGTCTGCGGCTGTTCTGTCCCAGTGCTAGGGCAAAACTGTCTCCTATAAACTGGAGGCCCTAGCACTGACCTGTCACTGGTGTCAATGTCAGCACAACATAGTTTCTTTAACTAAGTACAACTTAGCCGGTCCGCCCCCTTCGACCCCATGTGTCGTACTCTCGGAGTTCGTCTGCTTGTTCACCTGACAGTGAACACTTCTCACGTGAGGCGCATTTCTGCTGACCTCGCCTATGTGCACAGAATCCGCGCGTCACCACACTCCCCCTGACTTTACGATGAAAGTTTTTCATCCAGGGGTTGCAGTGAGGGAGGGAGCTCTTCACCTTGCTTGAGGCCAGGTCTGGTTAGTCAGTTTGCTGAGAGTGATCTTCGTTTAGCAGCTGAAGAGGCAGAAAGCCCTGTTTACAGTCAGATCCAACAGATCCTCGACTGGTTTTAGTGTGCAACAAAGGCCCGTGGAAACTGAGGTTCATCGGGGCACTGTTCACAGCTACAGGGCTTCTGGCACTGGATAGATTTCCTGTCAGTGCTAGCGTTCCTGCACCAGCAGCAATGCCAGCTTCCAATGTAGCAGGATGGCTGCTGTCTCAACCAGGTACAACTAGAGGTTACTCTGAACCGGTGTAACAGCCCATTCTTACCCCCCCCCCCCCCCCCATCTGGAACTTACCCCAGGGTAAGTCTGGGCTAGCCTGCTTTTACCCCCGGGGTCATTCCAGGACTAGCTGGAACTTACCCCCCCCTAGATGGAACTGACACACCCCCCCCCCCCCCAGTGATCTACATTGTACAAGGTACACAGGCACTCAGGAGACACTAATAAGCTGTAAAAATAGTTAAAATCTTTGATATACATTAAAGTAACCAATGGTCAGTGACACTGACCACTGGTTGTCTGCATTGCACAAGGTATACAAACACTCATGAGACAATGATGAACTGTAAAATATTCGAAATATCTGATTTACGTCATAGTGACCAGTGGTCAGTGGCACTGACCACCAGTCGTCTGCATTGTACAAGGTACACAGGTACTCGGGAGACTATAATTAGCCGTGAAATAGTTGAAATCTCCGATTTACGTCATAATGACCAGTAGTCAGTGGCACTGACCACAAGTAATCTACATGTACATTGTACAAGGTACACAAGCACTCAGGAAACACTAATTAGCTGTTAAATAGTTAAAATCTCCGATTTATGTCATAATGACCAGTGGTCAGTGGCACTTACCACTAGTCATCTGCATTGTACAAGCTAAGGTACACAGGTACTCAAGAGACTAAATAGCTGTAAAATAGTTAAAGAGGCAAACCGGGATGAAGCAGCAACGGTACTTGGTCACAACGACACGTGGTCACAACAACATTTTGTCACAACCACGCTTGGTCACATTGGCACTTTGTCACATTGGCATGTAGGCGTCTTTCTTTCCCACGCATGCACGGGCGTACTCACACACCCGAATATTGACCCACGCATGTAAGCTAGCGCGAGAAATGTTAATACGTATCTGTTAGTGAACCAGGGTGTGTGTGTGTGTGTGGGGGGGGGGGGGGGGGGGGGGGGGGGGGGGGGGGGGGGGGGGGGGGGGGGGGGAAGTAGGGGGTCCATCTATTGAGAAGAGTCTAGAACTACACTTTGTCTAAACTAACTGACTGTATATAGGAAGTGCGAGAGGAGGGGTAAATATGCAGGCCAACACAATTTTTTTTAAAGGCGGGTGTGCGTGTTGGGAAAAGGCAGAGGAAAACCTTGAATAACCCTCTCTTGTTTGAAGGGTGGGGTGGGGTGGAGGAAGATTCCAAATAGTTCTAGACTGACCCTTGGGGGGGGGGGGGGGTGGTAAATCCAGGCTAGCCCAAACTTACCCCCGCAGGGGTAAGTTCCAACTAGGGGGGGTAAATTCTAGCTAGTCCTAGAATGACCCCCGGGGGTAAAAGCAGGCTAGCCCAGACTTACCCCGGGGTAAGTTCCAGAAGGGGGTAAGAACGGGCTGTTACACCGGCTCCCCGATATACTGGCAAAAGTGGCCATCTCTTCCCTCTATCCATCTGAGATGCGTGAGCCACTCGGGGTGACAGGAGACGCTACATTTGGAGGAACCAGACCAATTCCTTCCGGCCACTTGGTGACACATGTGGATCTGACCACCTTTGCCTACTCGGATCTGTGGCAGTATAGAGATGTAGGCTTGCGAATTCTGGTGTCCTGGATCTCAGCAATCAGGCTTGAACCGGTGTTTTTTTTTCCCTTCTTGCTGGCCCTTTGTCAGAGAATTCCCTGTTCATTAAAGAATGTTCTCTGGACCCTAAAAGGCCTGCCTTGGGACCCTCACCAAACCGGCTGGAAAGCTCAATACCTCCACTGTCCTGAGTATCCCTGACTGATTTTGTTCTTGGTGGTCCTCCCGAACAACTTGATTTGCCAGCTGTATTAAAATTATTACCTTGGCATCTTGACCTGTTCTCCCTCATGGTCACTTTCACCTTAGAACCGGCCCTGACCCTAGCAATACGAACAACTTCAGGCCCTGCTTTAGCCAATTCCGAAGAACTCTTCAGAGCAATTTTATCTGCCTGGGATCGAGTTCTTTTGGCTGTGAAGCAATAGGCATATGTGATGGAGTGTTTCCGGAAGCTTCAACTGACTTGGAACATATCGAGGGATGTACCTTGGAAATTCTGCCATTGGAGGTGATTCTGACAGCATTGTCAGAGTGTGAAGGAACTGGAGCTTTGACTGAAGGCTGGGGTTGTCCTCCTTCCTTCCATCTCCACACCTAGACTGGTTCTTCAGCCACTTCCTGTACCACCTACAATCTTTTTTCCAGTAATAATAATAATAATAATAATAATGTATAATACTTATATAGCGCATTTCTTGTTACACAACTCAATGCGCTTACATCCACCATTTGCACTTATTCATCAACACTCGTTTACACAACGGGCTGCCTACCTGGGTAGTGCCGACTGAAGAGCTGCCAGCTGGCGCTTCATTCAGTCGTTTCCCGTGTCATCCAGTCAATATCGTTCACTCAGTTTCTTTACTTTCTTCATTCTTTTTTCCATTTCTTACGCAGGGTGCATGCTGTGTGTAACGTGTCATCCATACCAACGGCCAAACTGGCCTACTCTTCCGAAAGTACCCAACCTGTTTGCAGTAAAAGCACTTCATTCTGAAATCAGGGTTGTGAGGAGCTTGCTATGTTCTTTCTTTGGCTATAAGCTGTAGATGAGTGGTCAATTTTTCCAAGATCTGCTTGATACAGCTGTCCAGATCCTACTTGGAAAAAAAAACAGAACTGACCTCTGGCTCCTCCTAAATTTTCTTCTGCATCCAATCCATGACGTGCTGATACCGTTTTATTTTCTGGACGGCCGCTTCCATAGTTCTGGGTCTTTCCAGTTAGGCATATTTACCTGCCCCTTTATTCAGACCACCCATGCAAAATTTGCTAATTGCTTCGCCTTGTGCACATCTTTCAGGCAGGTCCCTGAAGGCTGAATCAGCAAGAACCGTGACCCTGTCTGCCCAGTCCTCATAGGACCCTAGGTTTTGGCTGGCTTGAAATTTTAGCTTGGCTGTTTCAGTCAGCTCTCTGGCCCTGAAGCGTGCTTCCAACTTGTTCATTATCTTGCGATATGAGCACTGACTGCCCATCTTCATGGCTATAATAAAGACGTCTTGGGCTTTTCCTTCCAAACATCATCCCAGGCAATCCCGACTCTCATTCTCAGACCAGTTGAGGGCTGTTCTATAGCTATCGAACCTGTACTTGAATCACAGCCAATTTGATTTCCCATCATACTGTAGACTTTGGGACACTTTCCTGGGGTCCCCTCTTGGTCCAGAATGGTAATGCCTAACAGGACTGTTTATCCTGCTGCTGTCTGAGGAGTCAGAATACAATTTTGACTCACCCTCAACTTTGTCGTGGTGGTCCAGGAGTAATGCCTGGTTACGTATGACTTAGACCTTTGGTGTCTGCTCCAAGTTACTCTCGATGGGGAGGGAGAGCCTGATGGGGTCTGTTGTCGTCTGTCATGCCTCCTGCCACTATACAGGCGCTCCTCCCCATCTCTCTAATCTCGGTCACATTCTCCTGCATAATCCCGACGCCCATGGTCAGTCAGTGCTGGAGACCTAGACCTTCTTGAGTAGGGAGAAAAGTGCCTGTAATCTTTAAGTCTAAAGTCCCCATCATGGTTCTGTACTGTCGTCCCTGTGACCTAAAACGTGACCCTACTTTGGGATTCGACTGCTTCAGACTTCCGTGCTTGTATTCCCATGAAAGAGACTCTGACCCAATTCTGTGGCAACACTGTCTGCTAGAGGTCGATCTTGACGACGATATAGACTTCCCATACAATCTCCGTCCGCTCCCACAATCCGAGTAATCAAGTCTAAAGACTTGCTCCTTCCTGGTGATTGCTTTCCCACCTTTTTGGAGGGCTGGGGATCCAACTTTTCAGCAGACCCAGGAGAGCCCACTTCCAACTCAACCAGGTTGTGCACAAAATTTGATGGATGAGTAGGAACTGGTGACAGCTCAGTGAGCAGGGAAATGGCATCACTGGGTTCAGCAGCTTGGTGAAGAGAGGTCCAAAAATCTTCCATGGACTGCTGTTCATTCCATGTGGATAAGGGAGTACTTTTTCTTTTCTTCCTACCCATGCATTGGTCTGCGTTTGGCTCTATAAAGTCTCCCATGACCCCCTGCTGCTTTCCAGCATCAATCAGTGCAAGCAGGTTGTCACTGGGTTTGCCACGCGAAATGGATATCATCATGGATAACGTAAATCCCCCCTTCCTTTTCCTTGAACACACAAGCTTCACTGCTCAATCCAAAGGCTGTTTTTATATTTAGCTCTATGGTCTACCGAATGAATCGTTCCCCCTTTTATCAATGAAGTGGCTGGTAAGTGCTAGCATTGAGTGCAATTAGTACCTGGTCTGTGTGAAAAATGGCCAACACCCAGTGCTATTAACAACTGTTTCCTTTTGTTGTTAAGTTAAGCTAGAGTTGTACTAATTAAAAGTGCTAAGTATATCCCACTCCTGACACCAATAAAGTGTTTTCCCTACACCTTGGAAAAGTCCGTTATATACTTAAGCACTTGCACATTCACACACATGCACTCTACCTTACTGGGTCAGTCCAGACACTGGCTTGGGGGTTTCGTCAGGATTATTTCCAAGCCCTTCAATGGCAGAACTACTAAGTCGAGTCTGAGTCTCTTACAGTGTCGAAGTCCCCGAGTCTAGTAGTGGTACTGTCAGAACCGTCCTTGCCGTCGTAACCGTTTACAGCTGTTCTGTCGCGCAGTGCTAGGGCAAAACTCTCCTATAAACTGGAGGTCCTAGCACTGATCTGTCACTGGTGTCACTGTTAGCACGACGTAGCTCCTTTAACTAACTACAAGTTAGTCGGTCCGCCCTCTTCGAGCCCATGTGTCGTACTCTCAGAGTTCGTCTTGTTTACCTGACTGTCAGTGAACACTTGTCACGCGAGGCACACTTCCACTGACCTCGCCTATGTGCGCAGAATCCGTGCGTCCCTACACATACATAATCTTTCCCCGCCCATGAGACAGACGTGAGGGAAGGATGCGTGTGTGTGTGTGTGTGTGTGTGTGTGTGTGTGTGTGTGTGTGTGGTGGTGTGTGTTCCAATTCCTGAAACTACCTAACTGCCTGCAAGTCGTCCATACCCTACCCCATCAGCTTGTGAAAAAAAATTGGTTCTTGGAGCCCCAATGAACGGCAAACTGTAAGGCAGCTCCAGAAGCAGCACAGGGACACCCTCAGCACATAAGCGTGATGGTTGATCACTGGGTCCAAAGAGTTGCCAGCTGCGTCCCTCCCTCAATGAATGGGAACTGACCTGTGACTGGGGAATCTTCCATGGCCTGTCACCACCTAGAAGTGGAAAAGGTGTAGTTCAGGCAGCGAAAGACTCATAGAACAACGGGGTTCATATGAGCCAAACTACGGGAGCGTCGAACTCCCCGGTCAAGCTGCTTTTTTGTGCACTATGTGCACAGTTTTGCTCCCTCTTGATAAACCTTCCTTCCATCCCTTGAACTGGAAACGGCCGAGGCTGAAAGTTGGGTTCATTCTGCAGTTGGAAGTCAGGTAGAAGAGCTCTAATTAGTCAAAGAAACGAATTCACGCAGGCTTAGTTCAAGACCCACGTGGAAGGTGAAGAAGGATCTAGTATACGCACGTGTTTCATGTGGAGCGAGTCTCCTCTGAGCCACGCTCACCCGAAACAAGCAAAAGAAGGGTTGAATTAAATAGCCTGGCCATACAAAATGTTCCCTATCTTTTATTGTTGTTGTTGTTGTTGTTGTGTTTTGTTTTTAATAAATTCCAATATAAGTGGCATTAATTATGTACACAAACATGATATAAGGTTATACAACACATGACATAAATTATTACAACTCCATCAAATCATGGCATTCGGAGAAAGTACATCATGTATAATTATGTATATATATTATGTGCATAAATAATTTTGTTTGGCAGGCAGCGTGATTCATCTCCATCAAGTATAATATATTTCTCCATTTTATATCTATAGTCCAGTTCCTTCAAACACATTTAAAGATTTTAACATTTAGATTAGGTTTTCTTTTGTTAATTCTACATTTATAAATGAAATATTTTCCCATTAAAATCATTAGGTCTAGCATATCATCAGTTTTTGTTTTCTCATCCATAACAAATAATATAATCTCCACATTAAGGGATAATCTTTCACAGTGTGAACAGTTAACTTTCAGAGCTCTTTCGAGGTCTTTCCAGAAAATACAGATAAACTCACATTCCAATAGGTAATGATTAATGGAGTCTTTCTCTCTATTACAAAAATTACATTTATCACTATCAATAATTTGCATACTTTTCAGCACACTGTTTGTTACCAAAATTCTGTGGCATATTTTAATTTGGAACCATTTTAGTTTTGTTTCTTTAATTTTCTTAATCCTTTTTTAGTACCTCCGTCCAGTCAATAGGTATTGTGTTGTTCCCACTTAACAAAGGCACAAATGTTAAAAACTTAATTGACTTCCACCATAATATCATAATAAGTACGAGTTCCTTTAGTAACACTACAAATTTTTTTAAGTGCTAAAGTTTTATCATTACTAATGTTACTGTCTAATTTGAATATTCTTTTCTTTGCATAAGCTTTGATCGAATGCACGCAACTTATATAATCAAGAAAATTGACCTGAAATCCCATTTTCTCTGACAGTTCATAACAGCTTAGAGAATTACCATCATCATCGAGTAAATGTTTAACAAGAAATATATTTTTCTGCATCCATTTCTTGTAAAAGAATGATTTTTCTCCCACTTTAACCTTCTCATTACAGAAAATAGGTTCAGTGGCTAAATCTGTACTTTCGTATAATTCTACCTGTTTGCAGAACCTTTGATATGATTGAAAAAAACTCCTTTCCAAAATTTGTTAAGAATATTGCTTTCAACAAATCTGTCAGGACCATATGCATCAAAATTACTTATTTCGGGACATAATGAATGTAATATTATTTTCCACTTATGGTTGTACATGGACGCTTTCCTTATCCAGGCTATTTTTAAGGAGCTGATATACATTTTCAGGTCGGGTATACCTATCCCTCCCTTTTGTGTATTATGTATTGAGTATTTTCTTTGAGTATTATCATTTTTGTTGTTCCAAACAAATTTGAAACACACAGTCTGTAGTAAAGCAATCTGGGAATCAGGCGGATTCGGCAAAATGATCCATATGTACACCAATGTTGATATTACAATGACTTGAGCACAGCTACTCTACCTAATGGTGTTATATTTCTTTTTGTCCATATTTTGAACAGGTTTTGGACTTCCGAGAATTTATCTTTCATATTAATTTCCGTCATATCCAATAGACTATTCCTAAACCACATCCCTAAAATTTTGAATTTTGAGGGGTTCTATTCCATTTTATAATGGGGTAAATATGTGTTCGTGAAATTTTTCTCTGTACCTAGCCAAATATTAAACGTTTTTTCATACTTCAATTTGAGTCCAGATATTTGCTCAAATTCATAAAGGTTTGCGAATAACTTTTCGCATGATTTTTTATCGCCTTTTAACGTGAAGGTAATGTCGTCTGCAAACTGGTTTATCTTAAATTCTGTGTTTTCTTTCTTTATGCCTTTGATATCGTGATCTTGCCTTATTTGGGTTACTATTATTTCAACACACAAAAGAAATAGATATGGAGATATAGGGTCCCCTTGATGGCAACCTCTTCCAATTGAAAAAACTTGAAGACACTTTCCCGTTCACTATTACGTAAGATTTTATGTTATCGTAAAAAGATTATATCCATTGTTGTATTCCTTTTCCGAATCCGAATGCACCCAGAATTTTATTCCTATATGACCAGTTAACTGAATCGAAAGCTGTCTCGAAATCGACAGAAATTAATAACCCTCGTAAGCGATTCACTTCTAAATAATGAATTAAATCATATATTGTTCGTAAACTCGTTATGAGGTTTGGTACAACAATTTTTATTCTGTTTGCAATACAGGCTGAGGCAATTTTGTATGTAGCATTTAAAAGTGAGATAGGTCTCCAGTTCTTCAAGTATTCTCGCGGTTTCTCTCCTTTCGGAAGACCAATTATTATTCCTTCTTTTTGTGTTATAGACATTCCTCCATTACTGTATCCCTCATTTAGAAAACGGAAACAAAATCTCCTAATTGTCTCCAGAAGAATCTATAGAAGTTTACTGTCATACCGTCTGTTCCAGGACTCTTATCATTTTCCATATTTTTTAGGACTTTAGTAGCTTCTTCTAAAGTAATTAATCCCTCCAATTGTTCGAATTCTAACTGATTTAGCCTTGGCAGGTTTTCTATAGATTTTCCAATCTCAATATTACTTGCTTCCATTTCCGCGTATAAGTTTTCATAGTAGTTCTTTGTCTCTGGTTAACATATCATCCGTTTCTGTCAGAGTTGTTCCTTGGTCTGTGACAAGTTTACGCAAAAATGTGCCCTATCTTCCTAGCGGACAAAGAAGAAGAACAATACCTAATGTCCCGGCCAGACTGTGTCCCGAACAGTGTGATGATGAATGATTTGTTTTTGTACCAGTCGCAAATAGTTTTCCCTCGCAGAGAAAATTTGTCGGAAAAGATTCTCTTTCGTGCCAGCTTGCTTCTAGTAGATAAATGTATTTCTCTTGAGGATCAAACCATCCTTTATTGCTGATGTGTGGAAGCTGGTGTAATCTCATATATCTATGAAGCTTTTCCCCGTATGAGAATTGTTCTTCGGAGCATAAAACTGTTTAGCTTCGGGAAGTGAGAAAGGAAGATCTGGATCTGCCTCATGATCGATAAGTGTGCTCAGCCACACAATCCTTATTGTCCTTGAAGTTTGACTCAATGCCAGGATGTGAAATATGAGTATGTGTCAGTTTTATTATGTTTCAACCCTTCTAGAAAATCAGCTTGATCAAATCGTGCGTGTGTGTGTGTGTGTGTGTGTGTGTGTGTGTGTGTGTGTGTGTGTGTGTGTGTGTGTGTGTGTGTGTGAGTGTGAAGCCTTTCATCAACGTCCCTTGCTTGAAATGCATATTTCGTTGAAACGATTTCCGAATGGCACCCTCTTAGATAATGTTATTATTATCAATATGATGATGATGGTGATGATGATGATGATGATGATGATGATGATGATGATGATTGTTGCTGCTGTTGTTGTCGTTGTTGTTGTTGTTATTGGCATTATCATCATCATCATCATTATCATCTTCATTATTATTTTTTTTTATTTTATTTTTATTACTGTTATTATTATTACTATTGTTATTATTGTTATCATCATCATCATCGTTGATATCATCATCGTCATGATCATTATTTTTATCATTATTATTATCATCATTATTATTATTATTATAAGATTATTATTGTTATTACTATTATCATTACTTTTACTATTACTCCTACTACTACGGTTATTATTATTATCAATATGGTTGTTGTTGTTATTATCATTTTTACAATCATTATCATTGTTATTATCATTATCATCATTTATCATTGTAATCATTATTGTTACTTTTATTCCCAAGAGTATTGTTATAGCGTCTGTTCTCGGTTAAACATCGAGCTTTAAGCGCTCTGCAATCAACGCTATCGTGTATACGATGGGCTCTCTACTCGGGCAGACCCGACTGAAGAGCAGCCTGCTGGCGCCACATTCAGTCGTTTCCCGTACCATTCAGTCAACACAAGTCACTCGCTTTTTTCCATTCATTTCTTTCATATTCTTGGTGCAAAATATGAGTGTACGTGTCATCGATACAAACGGCCAAACATAGCCTTCTCTTCCGGAAACTGATCATAGAATTTTACATGTGTGCACACACGGAACCTCGGTCTGTTGTCTCATTCGAAGGTTGGTTTTTTTTTTTTTTTTTTTTTTTTTTGATAGAGTCAGATCCGAGGCAAAAATCATCCTGTACCAAAACGGCCAATCGGACATTTGAACCCGCAACCCCACGATCACCAGAATTGCGAGTTTGGGGCTTTACCAACTGAGCTACTCAGGCTCAGTCCATTGGATGGTGGCTGGACTTACATCTTTAAGGTCCTCTTTCATGTAAGTGTTTGCATGTGTTATCTAATCTGATGGCATGTAATTTGATATGTCATATATAAAAGAATGGATTATTGTTTACCCTACACACACGCACGCAACACACACACACACACACACACACACACACACACACACACACACACACACACACTCACTCATATATGTCTATTCATATCTGTATCTGTTCATTTGGTGTGTCGTCCATTGGTTTGTTAGAGCGTGAGAGACATTGCTATACACTGTTGTTGTTTTTTCCTCGGAGTGGGTCTCTCTGAGCAGTGCACCTCAACCATGAAAGCGTGCGCATACTCAGACAGACCGTTCGTGACAGAAACCGTTATCTAGGCGATGAACAAAAGACCAGGAGGGAGTTGGGCGGTTGTGTCCAGGATCTTGGCAGTGCCAGGAGGGAGTTGGGCGGTTGTGTCCAGGATCTTGGCAGTGCCAGGAGGGAGTTGGGCGGTTGTGTCCAGGATCTTGGCAGTGCCAGGAGGGAGTTGGGCGGTTGTGTCCAGGATCTTGGCAGTGCCAGGAGGGAGTTGGGCGGTTGTGTCCAGGATCTTGGCAGTGCCAGGAGGGAGTTGGGCGGTTGTGTCCAGGATCTTGGCAGTGCCAGGAGGGAGTTGGGCGGTTGTGTCCAGGATCTTGGCAGTGCCAGGAGGGAGTTGGGCGGTTGTGTCCAGGATCTTGGCAGTGCCAGGAGGGAGTTGGGCGGTTGTGTCCAGGATCTTGGCAGTGCCAGGAGGGAGTTGGGCGGTTGTGTCCAGGATCTTGGCAGTGCCAGGAGGGAGTTGGGCGGTTGTGTCCAGGATCTTGGCAGTGGCAGTACTCTTAAGCACTCCTTCCCACCGCCCTCCTCTGGAAGCCCAGGGCCCAGGGCCAACTACGGAGGTTCATATTGTTGCAGCCTACATCGAGAGGCCAGAACAGATTTCTGCTCAAAATCTGCATCTCACCCCCACCCCCTCTTCTCTCCTCCTTCAGGCAGTTGAAGGAGCCTTTTCAGAAGAAACTAAGGTTCCCTGCTCCTCCTCCACCTCAAATCTAAACTTTCCCAGGAACAGTAAAGCTTACGTCATACCCACACGTTTAACTGCACGTACATATCGAACGCTTATAACAATACAGCTATTGTTTCAATATGAACATAGATGTGATGCCAGGTACCAACGTGACGGTTCATCCCCACGCTTAAGATTCCATAATAAGTTGTCATGTGCACACTGCGATTGCAGTTGGCATAGTCAAGATGTGTGTGTGTGTGTGTGTGTGTGTGTGTGTGTGTGTGTGTGTGTGTGTGTGTGTGTGTGTGTGTGTGGCATAGGACACCCAAACACAGACTGATCGACTCATCGGCAGCACATAGGAGTTGCGGACACCCACAGCCAGAAACGTGTGTCAAGATCCCAGAGTCTAAAGGATACCCTGGTTGAGTCTCTTGTCAACTGTCGTGGGTCAGAAAGACGGATTCCTTCCTGACAGGCAGATCCACTCGCAGGTGAACCGAAGTGAGACATCCACTGCAGACGTCCACCAGGACAGTTTCTCCATCCCAGGCTGGACCTGAATGACACTTCTTAGGCTGGGGCATAAACATTAGGAGCGGGCTGTTCTGAAACAGGGCCACGAATAGCAACAGACGTTGCCGACAATTCCACAAAGGCAGAAACGCCTCCAACACGAAGATAATGGAGCTATATTCAAAACTGTCCCTATAATAAGGAAACACTTACAGCAGAACTCTCTCTCTCTCTCTCTCTCTCTCTCTCTCTCTCTCTCTCTCAACGTTTAATAAAAGGTGAATATTGTGATTTATTAGCATGCATTCTTCTCTTTAATGTTGACTTTTTCTTTACTGCTATCTTTTCTTAATTTTTCTTGATTTTTGTACATGTTTACATTTATGTATATACGCAGATACATATTTTTACAAATATATATTCATATATACGTATATATATATATATATATATATATATATATATATACATATTCTACTGCTTTGGGGGTGCTGTTGGAGTCTTCTTTGAACCCTTGGTGGTGAGAACACCACAGAATTACGGACTGTGGTGTGTCTCTATTTGACGCCAAAAGCACAGACACAATCAGCCGTGTCTCCCTGATGAGTTCCGATCCAGCGGACGAAAGGCCTTGGAGCAGGCGATACGTATAGATCTGCCTTCAAGAGGAATTGCGACGGATCCCTCATGCAGCTAGTGAAGGGTTTTCATTTTTATAATATACATTTTCTTTATCTTTTTTCAAAATTTCAAATCTTTGCCAAGTCATTACTATAATGATGGAAGAGTTGTTAACCTACACTTGTTTTCCCCCACTACTTAATTGTTCAGCATTATATTGTTTGGTCAATCAGTGGGCGATTGCATCTCTTAGGAGATCCAAGTAAAGGTTGTTCTACACAATTCGTAGCCGCTGACAATGCTTGGGTTATTGAACAGCAGAGCTGACCACTCAGACTGTTCCTTTTTTTTTTTTAATCTCCCTTGCATCCTTAAATGGATCCTCAAGCATAGGCTCAAAGATTGTCCCCTACATTTATACTGTGTGCATAATGTTTATAGTTTTTCAGCAACTTTTTACCTCTCCACACTTTCGTTTTATTTTATTCTACTACCTTTCTCTGGCTGCTTTGGGGGTGCTGTTGGATTCTTCTTTGAACCCTTGGTGGTGAGAACACCACAGAATTATGGACTGTGGTGTGTCTCTATTTGACGCCAAAAGCACAGACACAATCAGCCGTGTCTCCCTGATGAGTTCCGATCCAGCGGACGAAAGGCCTAGGTGCAGGCGATACGTATAGATCTGCCTTCGAGAGGGATTGCGATGGTCCCCTCATGCAGCTAGCGAAGGGTTTTCATTTTTATAATATACATTTTCTTTATTTTTTTTCAAAATTTCAAATCTTTGCCAAGTCATTACTATAATGATTGAAGAATTGTTAACCTACACTTGTTTTCCCCCACTACTTAATTGTTCAGCATACATATATATATATATATTTACTTCTGTAACATTATTTGGCCATCATTTTGTCATGAAGCCTGATTACTTATCCAGTAACAACATGCTTCACCATCATTTTGTGGCGGAGCCTGATTGCTTCTCCGTCCTGGATAACCTGAACGACGTGTTTATAAACCACCAGCCCCCCCCCCCCTCCCCTTTTCTTTTATTTTTTTTTCCTTGGGTGTAGGGAGTGGGGTTAGGGTGGGGGGTGGGGAGGCTATTCTGAAAACAGACACATATTATAAAGTTATGAGGATGATTTAACAAAACAATCTCTCTGTCTCTCTCTCCCTCTCTCTCTCTCTCGAACACACACACACACACACACACACACACACACACACACACACACTTCATGTAAGGTCAATGACCTCCTTGATCCAAAGACTTAAACTTAATGGTTTTAAAACAAAATTTACAAATGACATAAAATACAGCTGTGGCGAAAAAGATATCAAATATGCAGAAACTACTAAGATGTGAACCGTTTTCTTAGAAAAGACTTTTCTTGCTTTAGCTGAATCTTCCCTGGATGAATTTTTAAGTAAGTCCTCAATAATATGTGACAATGGCATTGACTCGGGGTCCGATTTGTACATACCTGTAAAGAGATGCAGATGTTGTATCTTTATTGGATGCTACTTGGTATATTTTTTAGTGCTGCTGCGATCTTCTATTTTGTGTGTCTGGACCACATAACGTGAATAGACATTAAATTGAAGACTACGCACTCACACACACACACACACACACACGCACGCACGCACGCACGCACACACACACACACACACACACACACACATACACGCACACATACATGCACGTGTACACACACACACACACAAGCGCGCGCGCGCGCGCACACACACACACACACACACACACACACACACACACACATACACACAGAGCTTTCATCCATCAAATTACTACCTGTGACACGTCTGTCGAGTTACGTATCATTCTAGTACGTAATTTGTTTTATATTACGTCATATTGAAATATTTACGTCTCTTCCCTCACTACCTTACCTGCTGGCACTCAGGGAGGATGTCATGTGCTGACGAAGGCAAATAAAGCCGAAAATTTCATTTAGAACCACGACAGCTTGTTGTTTTTGTGCCTTTTTTCTTTTGGATATATATATATATATATATATTATATATATATATATATATATATATATATATATATAGAGATCCAAGTAAAGGCTGTTAGGTACAATTCTTAGCTGCTGTCATCTCTTACGTGACTGACAATGCTTGAATTGTTAAACAGTGAAGCTGACCACTTTGAGTGTTGACACCTTTGATCTCCCCTGCATCCTTAAATGGATCCTCAAGCATAGGCTCAAAGATTTTTTTTCCTACATTCTATACTGTTTACTTGATAATTGTAGTTTTTCAGCAACTTGTCTCCTTACCACACTTTCTTTTCGTTTTCTTTCTCTACCCTTCGCTGCCTGCTTTGGGGTGCTGTTGGATTCCCTTTTTGAATCCTTGATGAAGGGAATAAGACCAAATTGGAGACTGTGGTATAACTCTGTTTGATGGCAAGGGATCAGAAACTTAATCAGGCGTGCCTACTTGACCAGTCCGACTCAGCGTACAGATGACATTAGAGCGGGTGAAATGAACAATTCTGTTTTCAGGATGGGTTATGATGGTTTCCATATTCTCATAGTCAAGGATTTTGTATTCAAAATACATAATTTCCCTGATCTTCACTCTTACCCCCCACCTCCGTCGTTTTGGACTAAACTTTGTCAAGTCATTAATACAAGAAATAAAGTTTCCCTTTATAAGATCATTTCATCAGAGGGGATGGAAAAAGTAAGGGTACAGTAAACCTAGTCATGTACGCAAAAATACTTGTTTCTTCAGAACTATATATATATATAATATATATATATATATATATATATATATGCGCCTCTAATTTTCCTGTTCTCAAAGCAAGTAAACAACTCAATCAAAAGATGCAAGAAAGGGAGGCAACGCTGCTTATACCCTAAACTAGACTGGAAGACTAATTCTTTAAAATAGTTATACTAGAAGATTTAACGTGTCCACCGTTGATCCATAAGGGATGCAACTGTAACTAATAAATAAATCGGGTTATCATTAATGCAAATGCCCGAAAGTAACGCTTTCTTCAGAGAATACGGAACAGGCAAATAAATTCTAAACAAGCATAACTTCTTCAGACGTTACTAAAACAGACAAAAAATGCACGCACAACATCACCCAAATCACAACCCTGCATCACCAACTTTGCAACTCAACGACACCAACGTTATTTAAAGATGGAGAAACTCACGCTCGTTCAGATAAGAAAAATCTCTAAAACTATAAAGGGTCTCTTCGCCAAAGGCTGCCTACTCCCCGCAGCAAATATTCATGTCAAAACGCAGCCTAGAGTCTATTTTTTCTGCCTTCTTCTCAAAGTCCAACAGTCTAACAGCCCTGGTTGACCATCAAATCACCTGAATCAACCTAATAACAATTATTTTTGAGTATCTGGACATCGGACAGCCATCCTTGTTCAACACTTAACTACCTTCTAAGACAAGAACCGTTCGCTCGGTTTAAATTGATGGCCTGATTCAAAATGTCAATTTTTCAACCTAAACTTTGGTCCTCTCACATTTCTGTATACTAGCATGCCCTTTGCAGGCGGACTAAAGATCCATAGCGCACGCGCGCGCGCGCGCGCGCGCGCGCGCGCGCGTGTGTGTGTGTGTGTGTGCTTCCTCCTAAGGTAAGGGAATGGTCATACCCGTCAACCATCCTGGTCTGATAATCCTCGCCGAAACTCTCCTCACTAGCACCTTCTCCTTTCTCAGTGACAAGCTCAAACAGACCACTGGGGTCGCAATAGGCACAAGAATGGTTTCAAGTTATGCGTGTCTCCTTAGGGAATGTTTTGACAACAACGTTCAGCTACAACATCATGATCCCGTCCCAGAACTCTACAAGCAATACATCAGCGCCCCCTACGTGGACATCGCCCCTTTTCAGGAGTTCATCACGTCAGTTCAAAACTATCAATCAGCGTAGACCACACACGAAATATCTACAAACCGTATGACTTTCCTGGATATAACTATTTCTGTTATGGATGCAGGACTCCCCACCTCCATTAACGACAGGCCAGCTAATTCACGTGCGTGTATCGACTCCAGGTCTTCCCGGCACTGTGGCACCAAGACTAGCATATCTTTTTCTCAGTATTGAGACTAACCAATTTCTGTTCCAATGGTTTGAACTTTGAAGAAAAGCCAAAAAGTTACGTCTCCTGTCAAAGGTCTCTGAAGCATAAAATAGTGGACAGCATAATGCTGAAAACACTGCAGACCCTGGTCACGCTCACGACACACAGCTAGGCAGAAAAACTTCTCAGACGAAGCACGAAGCCACACATAAACACAAACAACTGTTTGGACTCGTATCCTGTTGATGCTTACTCGACCACAATCATAGCGCGTGTAAAGATTACCCATTGCTCTCCAAATCATTGACTCTGTAAACAACAATCAAAGCAGAAGCTGAAATTATCCGCCATACAAACACAAGACGATTGGTTCTCTCCAGGTCAAACCTACTGATTAATTCCTGACTCCTCACAGAAATCCCCACGTGGAGGCATGGGGAGGAAACGTGTTGATAAGCTACTTTCCCGTTCACGATCATCTCCATTCTCCCGTATCAGTGACGCCGTCACAGTCAATCACAATATCGAAATCAGCCTCTCAGTCAAACCTGTGAGCAAAATGGATTTCTAGCTCCCTCTTCACCACCTCAGCATACACATAGACACTCCACCCACCTCAGGATTGATCAGGGCAACAATACGCTTGAGGTAAAAACTCAAAACAGAATATCTTAAATCATAATCCTACATTCAGAGATGTTGTAGGATTCGCAATGTGAAACTCTCTCCTGTCGTCAGTTGAACCATCTTCCAAAGGGACAACTCGAATCCTCTCTCTCCGGCTCACAACCTCTTCTGGACCACCATACACCCTTAGCCTCTACGCCCCCACGGCTGAGGCTACGGATAAGTTCAATGAAGAGGTGGAAGCCAAGATCAGAGAGGTACCTGCAAAGGTAAACCTGTTCTTGCTCGGGGACTTCAACGCCCGGATTGGTGCAGACCACACCTGGCCCCGCTGCTTCGGCTGCTTTGGCATCGGCAAGCTCAACGAGAATGGACAGCGGCTGTTTGATCTTTGCTCCTACCACAACCTCTGTATCACGAACACTTTTTTGCCCACCAAGCCTCATCACAGAGTGTCCTGGAGGCACCCCAGATCCCGCCACTGGCGTCAACTAGACTTCGTGATCACCCAAAGACCCTTATTCAACCGCGTGTTCGTCACCCACAGCTACCACAGTGCTGACTGCGACACTGACCACTACTTGGTTGGCAGCAGGGTGCGCGAATCCTCCACTCCAAGCAGAAGCGACGCCCTCGAATCAACACTGCCATTACGTCAGTGCCCGAAGAGCGCGAACGCTTCACCAGAGCCATTGACAAAGCGCTAGAGGACTGCCCAACAGGCAGCGCTTCAACACGGTGGAGCTACATCCGCGATGCTACCCACCATACCACCTTGGACACTTTTGGGAAGAGAGTGAGGAAGAACGGAGAATAGTTCGAAGCAGAAATCCTGGAGGTTGCGCCTGCCATTGCTGCTGAGCAAGCCGCACTCCATAATTACAAGAGAGAGCCCTCTGCTTAGACATTGGATGCACTCATAAATGCCCGAGACAACGCCCAGTGGACCGCCCGTAAATGCGCCAGTGAATTATGGACAAACATGTGCCAGGGCATCCAGATCTCCGCCAACTGCGGCAACATCCGCGTCACGTACGAGGGCATTAAGAAAGCGTTTGGCCCTAGCGCCATCAAGATCGCTGCTCTAAAATCTACATCGGGATGTCATCACCGACCGCCGCAAACAGCTGGAGAGATGGGTGGAGCACTACCAGGAGCTGTACTCCAGGGAGAACTCCGTCACCCACACAGCCATCGAGAATACTCCTGCCCGCCATAGAGGAGCTCGACGCCCCACCCACCATTGAGGTGCTTAGCACGGCCATCGACTTGCTGGCCTGTGATAAAGCTCCGGGTACTGACACTGACACTGACACATTTTTATTGCCATTAGAAAATAAGCCCTGTTGGCAAGGGGTTACAATTATTGCATTAATAGACCTCAATAAAGACATGCAGTTGAAAGAAAAAGAACTCATAAGAATTTCACAAATCTTTCAAATCTACATACACACACAAGAGTGGACAACATCCCTCCCACTAGCACACATACACACATACCTTGAACACACAACGTGCATACACACGCACGTATATCCGCACGTGCACGCGCGCGCATACACACACACACACACACACACACACACACACACACACACACACACACACACACACACACACACGTCCGCGCACCTAATCAATTTTCTTCGACCATCAAGCCATGAAAAATACAGAATAGGTGCCGATATGGATTCGTATATCGTCACAAAATTTTAACTCAACAGATTGCTTGTGATATTCTTTCTCCAAAATCACTGGCTTCTGCTATAATCATATTTTGCAAATGATATGTTAATTTTTCGTTGCAACTGGACCAGAATTGCGGTGAGATCTTTTCTCTGTGCAGCTGTCTCACTGAAAATTTTGCAACTCCTTCGAATATGTGCGTACGCAGGGCAATCAAAAACAAAATGTACTTCCGTCTTCATTGTTGTTTCTCTCCACACACATGGGGCATGCTTTATTATCTGATGCTTCGAACCATTTTTTGTTTGCATTGAGACCCAGTGTTCTAGTTCGGAATTTTGTTAAGTTATATCTAAGCCATTTATGTGTAACAATTATAAAAAAAAATTTCCATTTCTGAATTACTTTTAAATGACAGATACTATTCGTATTTGACATTTCCATCCATGCTGGATTGCCAATTTTGTCTTTAAAAACAAATTAAACGATCGTTGAATTCAGAAATAAACTGTGCAGTATTGCCTGTTTCCGGAAAAAGCCAAACGATACCCAAACCATTTTCTGTCAATATTTTCTTTACACAAGAAACTCAATTAAATTTGACCAAATCATGTTGTAACAAGAGCATTCTGTATGCTTGGCTGCAGAGTCTGGTTGTAGGTAATTGAACTAATCTTAACCAGTATTTAACTGATTTAACATACGCTCCTATAAATAGGGGATATCGTCCACTTTCACCATAAACTGTTTTGTTTCATGCATGTAATGGTAGATGCATTATACGCTTTACTGCATGAGTGTGAACGTTTTCCATCTGTGCGTTGTCTGACAGACCCCATACCTCTAACGCATGTGTTAGAAGTGGTTGTATTTGGATACTGAATAATTTCCAGAACAAAGCCCCGTCAGTTGAATTCAATCTTTTCATTGTTCTCAATATCTCAATGACTCCTCTCTTTCCCTTCCTACACATTTCCAGCCAGCAACTATTCAAGCTTAATTTTGTAGTGAAAAACATCCCTAGATATTTATAACTATTTGTCACTTTAATTTCTGATCTGCCATAAAACCATCTCTCATGTTGTGCTAAATGCCCACCATTTCTAAAAATCATTATATTAGTCTTAATCAGATTCACTGTCAGTTCAAATCTGTCTGATACTTTTTTCAAAGCGTCTAATTGGTTCTGCAAACCGACAGGTGTATCTGCGAGAAGAACAACGTCATCAGCAAACAACATTAAAAAAAAAATAGCGCAGCAGCTTCTGGTAACATTTGAATTCCATGCTTCCCAATTTCTTAAATATCGACTGCAAGCTTATTGATAAAGCTCCCGGTAGTGACGGCATTCCGCCAGATGTCAGCAGAGCCAACAAGGAGAGTTCTCTACTCAGTCACCTCCATGAGCTTCTGCTGCAGTGTTGGGAGGAAGGGGCCGTACCCCATGACATGCGCGATGCAAACATCATCATGCTAAACAAGAACAAAGGGGACCGCAGCGATTGCAACAACTATCGTGGAATATCCTTCCTCGGCATGTTTGGCAAAGCCTTTGCACGTGTCGTCCTCAACAGGCTGCAGCTACTTGCCGAACGAGTGTACCCAGAGGCACATGCGGCTTCAAAGCTGAGAGGTCAACGATTGACATGATATTCTCTTTGAGGCAGCTACAAAAGTGCCGAGAACAGAGACGACTCTTGTTCATCGCCTCCATCGACTTGGTCAGTAGGTCAGGCCTCTTCACCCTACTACACCGGATTGGATGTCTCTCCAAGCTCCTGAAGATGTTGTTGTTGTCTCGTTCGTCATTTGTCAGATGGATTACCCCGTCTCATCGACAAAGGTGGCAGTACGTTGCAGGTCCTCTAGTCCTCCGTAGAGCTTCTGGGCCACTGGGATTGGGTCGGGCCAGATTTTCTCTCGGAGCGCTTGGTGGAGCGGGCAGGACTGCAGCAGATGTTCTGTTGTCTGGCTGCCTGTTCTGCGGGGCACTGCTCTGTGTTGCCGATGCGGAGTTTAGTGAATAAGTGGTGTTTCAGGCGGTTGTGGCCTGTCCTGAGCCTGAAAATGGCTACTTGCTCTCGACGAGTCAGCAGGTAGTAAGGGTCTGCTCTGTTGTAGCGTGGATGCTGCTGCTTCCACTTGTTCTGCAGCTTGGCCTTAGTGATGGTCCTGGATTCAGAATAGCTCCTTCGTAGTGCCCTCCTTTGCCAGGGAGTCAGCAGTCTCATTGCCAAGCACGTTGCAGTGGGAGGGAATCCACTGTAGGGTGACTGTGTGACTTGTGCAGAGGGAGGCGAGAGAGGACAGATCGTTGAGCTCTGGATCTCTGCTGGACTGAAGGGCCTGCAAGATGGACAGGGCGTCGGTCAGGAAGATAACGTTGTGGCTGGTGTAGGGGCAGACCTCGATGTGGGCTGCTGCTGTTTTCAGGGCTTCTGCTTCGGCTCTGTAGTTGGTGGAGTACAGGCCGGTAGCGAGGCAGATCTTTTCTTCTCTGCCGCCTGGATGTTGAACATAGACTCCTGCCCCTCCGTTTCGAATGGCATCTGCTGCAGAGCCGTCGGTGTAGACATGAATCCAGAACTCTTTGGGGAACTGGGTGTGGAGGTGTTCAAGGGTGAGGGACTTTCTTTCAGGGCCGCTTTGGGAATCTTTGGGGCCAACACCAGGAATGCTGCACCGGATGAGGGGAGGGATTCCTTCGCTCCAGGCAGGGACAGCAAGACACCGGGATATCACTTTGGGGTCATGGTCAAGGATATCTTGATGCTGCTGTTCTAGGACCCTGCTTTGGTGTACGAGCTCCCTCTCTTAAGCCGTCCTTTTGTTGGCTGGGACAGTCTGTCTTTCATGGAGTGGCCTTGCAACCTCATGAACTTGGCAGCCTGGGTCAGGAGTTTGGCGTCTCTGTGATCCTCAAGGGGCTGGAGCTCTGTGATGGTTTCAAGCTCCTGAATTGGCGTTGACTTCATGGCCCCTGTGATGATACGGGTAGCTTGATTCTGAACCTTGCTGATCCGTTCAAGGTTGGATTTGGCCGTAGTGCCCCATGCAGTCATGCCATACTCCAGCACTGGCCTGACTCTACCAGTGTACAGTATCCTGAGGGTCGTGTTTTCTGCGCCCCATGGTATTCCTGCCAGCTTCTTCATGAGGGCAAGTCGTACTTTGGCTCCTGAAGATGATCATTTACTTCCATAACAACATGAATGGCACTGTTCAGTACGACGGTTCATCTTTGAACCCCTTCCCAATCAAGCGCAGTGTCAAACAAAGGTAATGCTTGCTCCGACACTCTTCAGCGTCTTCTTCTCCCTGCTGCTGCACTACGCCTTCCGACAGTCTGAAAATGGCATCTTCTTCCACTCTAGGAGTGACGGAAGCCCTTCAACCTGGCATACCTCCAAGAAAAGACGAAGGTGCGGAAAGTCCTTATCATGGAGACGTTCTCCGCAGATGATGCTGCCTTCACTGCCCACACTGAGTTGAGGGGGCGCTACAACGGCTCATCACCTGCTTCGCTGATACCTGCACCAAGTTCGGTCTCACATTCAGCCCAAAGAAGACAAACATCATGGGCCAAGACGTCGGCAGCACTCCCCACATCTCCATCGGCAATAGCACCCTTGAAGTGGTCAACGACTTTACTTACCTGTGCTTCACCATCTCCAGCAACCTCTCTTTGGACGCCGAGCTGAACGTGCGGATCGACAAGACAGCAATAGAGACGGCCCATCTAGCGAAGAGAGTCTGGGATAACACCATGCGAACGTCAATCACCAAGATAAAAGCATACCGAGCCTGCGTGCTGAGCACTCTTCTCTACAGACGCGAAGAATGGACCCTGTACTCTCGACAAGAATGCAGACTAAACGCTGTCCACCTGCGCTGCCTCGGAAGACTCCTGGCCATTACTTGGCAGGATGTCATCACCAGAGGACGTCCTGACCCAGGCAGGGATGCCTAGCATGTTTGCCATACTGACACAGAACGCCTGCACTGGCTTGGCTTTGTCAGCTGTATGGATGACAGTCGCATCCCCAAGGACATGCTGCACGGCGAGCTGGCTACAGGCTCCAGACCCACAGGACAGCCCGCTCTGCGCTGCAGTGATGTATGCAAACGCGACCTGAGCATCGGCACCTTCGACCCAGCAGACCTGGAGACAGCAGCTTCATATTAGGTTAGCTGGCGGTCCACTATCAAGGCCGGCATCAAGCAAGCAGATCAGAGGAGAGAGACTCAGTGGGAAGAACGGAGGCGCCACAGACAGCAAAGAATTGTGTCGGCATCCACAGACTCTCATGACCGAGACTTCATGCAGCAGCTGCAACAGGGTCTGCCGCTCGATGATTGGGTTTTCAGCCACAGCAGGCGCTGCAACCCCACGACTGACTGATCCATGGCGCAACACCATTGTCTCTTTAGACAGACGGATGCCAACAACAATCCTACATTCATAGTTACCAAATACAGCTGTTTTTGTTGTTGTTGCTGCTGCTCCTGCTGTTTTTGTTGTTGTTGTGTTAATGGAGACCAGCCAACCTTTGGTCCACTACACGATCATACCGAGTATAAATTGGAGCCATATTTATGCACTAGATGTGTACTCTTCTGAGCAACAAAGCACACAAATAATCTGCAGAGATCGCTCCTTGAACTCTCCTTAGTAACTCCTTAAATGATGCCATCAACAGAATTGAGAGTGATGGTGAGAGAGAAGATTCCATTCTGTGGTACTCTCTGCACCATCAGATCCTGCGTGATCGAGTGGCCTTGGAGCTGGAGTCCAGCATGGCGGTTGCGCAAACACTGGCTGATGCAGGTGTACGCACACTCCATACTGCTGTAATCTGAGCTCCACGCCATTCCACCAGACTTTCTCACGCCTAACCAGGTGGCAAGTGTGTCCTCCTAGTCTTGGAAGGATTCCTCGATGTTTGGGCAATATAAGTGATGTGTTCTGATCTGTAGCTTGACCACTTGGATGTTGAGGTCGATGAAGAGCTTAATGTCTCAGTTTTCACTCCGGCCAAGCTAATTCACAAATGTCTTTATGATGCAATTCCTACTCCTTGATCGCTGCAGCTCTGTCAAAGTTACGTATGCTATAGCTATGTTTTGGTCGAACTCTCCTTTTTGACCCGCAGAACAAGAGGGATTGGTTCTCTGCAAGTCAGAATACTGGATTCTTCATGTTATGATAATGTGAGTCTCCTCCTTTATCCTCTTATATTTATTGTGGTGATGGACTGGTGTTGTGGCTGGTGCTGTGTTGTGGGTCACTCGTAGACTGCCAGTCTGGCTGAGGGTGGGGAAATAGCCTCAATAGGAAACTCCTCCTGTAACAGTGCAGCAAGTAAGTGGAAATCAACCTACCAACCACCCCTCTTTAATACTTAGTCGCCGGACGATGATGATCCATCTTACAAAGCTGCAGTGTAGTAATTCCATGTGGCGATAACATGTGTTACGAATTTGTAACCTTTAGCACACAAGTCTTTGCTCCGCAAGGCGTGTGAGTCTGACAACAAATCGTTGTTTCAATTCGTCACGTATAAAAGTGAGTGAGAATTTGGTCAGGAATTTTACAGCAGAAAATGAACAAGAACAAACAAATGTTCACCCCACATTTGTGTTCGTGTTTGACTTTAGTGCGACTTTAGTTTTATTGATTTTTTTTTTCAAATATTAAATAATCTTTTCAAATGTGTGAATAAAAAGTCCGTAAGCGTTTATTTAAGTGCTTGTGTGTCTTGATTTGATCGAATTTGACCCATCT
Organism: Conus canariensis; assembly: GCA_033310375.1. NCBI lineage: Eukaryota > Metazoa > Mollusca > Gastropoda > Neogastropoda > Conidae > Conus > Conus canariensis. The sequence continues at coordinate 59,089,893 of CM065724.1, forward strand.
TTACGGAGGCTCCTATCATTCCGTGTGAAGAATGCTGTATAGACAGCCATTCAGCATGGTTCCCATGACAGTGCAATACCAACAAAATCGACGGTGACTATTCACATGCATTTAGAATAAATAGAAAATTAACACAGAAATAACCTGAACGAAGAACAATGAAAGACCACAATAATTCAGAGAGACTGTTTATGTTAGTGGACCGGCCATCTCCAGTCTGAAAATCCACTCCATCGATGTAAGACGTCCCACCCAGGGTCTTATACTCAAGACTGATATAGTTCTGTAATCTCAAACATCTGACATGTGTGACATAGACGAGAATTGACAAGGAATCGTCGCTACAATACGCCAAGTATAAACATGAGTGAGAATTTGGTCACGAATTTTACAGCATAAAATGGACAAGTACAAACAAATGTCCACCCCACACAAAACAGAAGTGTATCACCTCAAAACAGTGCTTCTACCTTTTTCACATGCACAAATAAGATTCACATAGAATGAATGAAGAGGGCTTCCTCGGTGAAGTAATTAGTGCCACTGGTGAGCAGATTGGAGGTCGTGGTGGTAGTGGATTCCGCGTGATATATTTGCGGTTTTTTTGTCTTGGTTGGCTCAAACTCAGAATTGATAAGTATACTGACTTCCATAAAAAAAAACGCGAAAACAAAACAAGCTGAAGGTTGGGGGTGAATTTTATTGGTCACAATTGTACAGAGTGGAAGCGAGAATTCAACGTGATTTGATTCATTACACCGGTAGTGTGTGAAAATGTCATCAGCAATATGTCTTTTGTGTGGAAAATCCAAGGTCACGTGACAAACCAGCTTGAAGTCCTAATACCGTGTGTGGCCACCATTTGCGTTGACAACTGCTCGACACCTGCGGCTCATTGAGTGGACCAGGTGGTTGATGCGTCCCCTTGGCACACCAGCCCACACATGGACGACGGCCTGGTGAAGTTGAGCTCTGTTGCTGGTCGTGGACACAGGAGGTCCAACCGTCTGCCAAATTCATCCCAAAAATGTTCTATTGGGTTTAAATCAGGACTGAGGGCTGGCCTGGGCAGCACATTGACGTTGTTATGCTGATTAAATTGCTGGGTGGCCCTGGCGGTGTGTGGTCTTGCATTGTCCTGTTGGAATGTCCAGTTTGGGTGTTGGGCAAAAAAAAGGAACGACATGGGGTCTGAGCACCTGGTTGATGTAGCGCTGTGCATTGACACCCTGTCCGCAACCAGGACCAATGTTCTGAAAGATGACTGGTCCTATGGCGTGGTTAATGCCAATTGCACCCCATATCATAACGTTCGGGCCTCCCCAGGGGTTCCGCTCTACCACACAGGAGTCAGCATAGCGTTCACCAGGTCGACGCCATATTCTGACACGACCGTCAGCCATGTCAATACAAAAACGGCTCTCATCTGAGAACAGTATGCGTCCCCACTGCTGCCTGCACCAGTTGATTCGGGCTTGTGCCCACTGCAGCCTGTCCTGCCGGTGTTTTGGTGTCAGTACTGGACCTCTGTGAGGACGCCTACATGCCAGCCCGTTCTCCTGAAGACGCCGCCGCACAGTGTTGAGGCTGATTCGTTGCTGGAGATTCCCAGGCACCTGTCGAGCAGTGTTAGCGGCTGTTTGCCGCCTGTCCCGCATATGGGTTCGAACAAGATGGCCTGGCCGGGGACGATCATCAATGGTACCAGTGACTCGCATGCGGTTCTGCAGACGATAGATGGTTGAGATGTGGACGTTAAAGATGTTGGCGACCTGCTTGGCATCCACACCAGCCTCCAGATGGCCTAGGGCACGATTGCGTTCCTCTGCTTGTAGTCTTGGCATCTCTGTAGCGCTCAGACGGCAAGTCGTTACCTGAACCTTGTAGCGCGGCTTTATAAAGGCTGCATGCCTACGTACTTGTCGCTGGTTAACTTTGCTCTGCATGGTGTGCACGTGCCTCACATGCAGCAACCAGTTTGCCATTTTTGTTGACCCTCCAATGCTGGGAATGATGTGTTGCTCACACAATTTTTTCACTGCACGTGAGTCTTGGACCCAAACAACTTGCCACAATGGTTCAATATTGTATATTCACCCCTTTTCACCCGAAAAAATAGCCTTTCAGTTTTTCGCGTTTTTTTATGGAAGTCAGTATATGTTATGGGCTCAGACAGGAAGAGTTAACTGAGTTTAATCCAATCAATGGATCTGTTCTGGAAAGTGTTGAGCACCTTTTCACACCAGAAATGGAAGTATTTATATCTATCGATTCTGACTTAGGATAGAGTATATTTTGAACAAACGTGTAGAACTCAATCCAGTCATGAAGTCTTGCACATACAAAAGTATGTCCTCACCATGCCCACGGTCGTGTAGTGTTGTAGAATGGATTCTAGATTATGTCCTCACCATCCCCACCTAGTATCATAAAGAAGTCTCAACTACTCTTGTGTTTTCTATACTCTTGTGGCGATTACTTCTTCACGTGTATGCCCATGATGACTCCATTGGAAACCATGTTGACCCGGCCAGAAAATGCTGCTGTTCTCGAGGTGGGCTATGGTGTGGCTGGTAAAAATGAGCTCCAACAATTTTCAGGCCATGCACGTGACGGAGATGGGGCGGCTGTTGACTGTTTCCTACGCCTCAGTCTTTTTAAAGACTGGTGTGATCTGAGCCTGTTTCCGATCATGTGGTAATGTTCAAGTACTGTGCAAGGTTCGAAAAAAGCAGAGTGAACGCAGGTGCAACCTCACCAACAAACTTGTGGAGCCTGGGTGTAATGCCATCCAGACCACAGGGTTGCTGAGATTGAGGCCGACCATAATATTCCTTACGTTTTCTTCTTTGATGTTGATGTCAATGCTGGTGGGGTGGTTCGGCGAGTCAGATGGTTTGGGACATTGTTGGCGGGTGTTTCAAGTCAAATACCTGACTCTCCAGATCTATATTCTAGGCTCGTAAACTGAGAAAAGATTCAACGTTATTTGCAAGGCAAAGATATGCATCTTCTTCCCCAGCTTTTTGCAGTCTTCCCCATCAGTCAGCTTAACAGGTCCATCAGCGAGAGGAAATTCCAGAACATGGGTGTGACACAATGCACCTGTAATGCATATACTGCACTGCAAACAGTGCGACTTCGTTTATTACTATCATTATCATCATCGATCTAGTCAAATCTGCAATGCTTTGGTTTTGATGTAACGTATGCTTACCAAATGACGCATGCGTAATTTGCGTAAAACTCATGACATGTAAACTGAAAAAAGGGAAAGGTTTTCGGTTTAAAGACAGGCGCCCCCTTGCTCTCTGTGTGTGTGTGTGTGTGTGTGTGTGTGTGTGTGTGTGTGTGTGTGTGCGCGCGCGCGTGTCTGTGTGTGTGTGTGTGTTTGTGGGGAGGTGGGGGTGCAGGTCTATTTGCATAAAAGTCATTATTGTATACGTAATTACATCTCTATAGCACATTTCACACACACACACACACACACACACACACACACACACACACACACACACACGCACGCACGCACACACGCACGCACGCACGCACGGATGCATGGACGCACACTCGCACACACACTCATACACACACACCAAACACACACACACACACACACGCACGCACCCTCCCCCCCCCCCTCCCACACACACACAGACGCACGCATCCCGCCCACACACACACAAGACAGCTATTATAAGTAGAAGAAACTCGTGGAGAGCGTGGCAGCAGAGAATCCTCAGAAGAGAAGCCCCCTTCAACCAAGTGTTTCGGCCCTTATCTCCTGACACTCTAGGGGGGTTGGGCCACACCCGGTTCATGACTCCGGATGTCCCTCTGCTGCCCCCTTTTTTTTTCTTTTTTTCCCCCATCTTGGGACGAGCCATGGCTGGGATTCGAACCTTCTGGACATGCTCATTTTCCACTTAATGACTCGCGCTCTAACCACTGAGCCACAGGGACACCTGATATTTGTAGGGAAGTTAAGCCTTATGAAGTTCACTTTTGTTCCTCCTTGACCAGATCCAGATTGAACACCTCTCTGCCGCTTCTGTCATTGCTTTCAGGGCTCTGGTTTTTCCCCTTCCTGCAACTGAGAGCTGTTTCATGAGGCTGTATGCAGACATTCCTACAAACCCCCTAGCTCCAATTTCTGCAGTGAGGACTTTGACCTGATAGCCTTCTCTCCTCAGGCTGTTTGCCAGATCAGCATACTTTTCAGTCTTGTAGATTTGAGCTGCCTCCATTCTGTTCTCATATGGCACCGTGAGCTCGATCATGATCAGCTGCTTGGTTGACTTAGAGTGGACTACTATGTCTGGTCTCATGCCACTCTTGCTGATAATCTCTGGGTGACTCTTCCATTCTGGGAGGTCTGCAGTGCACTCCCAGTCATCTGCCCCGTCCAGCAGACTCTGCCTGCATGTTTCGAGTGGCACTGTTGTTCTTGGCCATGATTTGCTGCCTCCTGCCGTGAAGAATGTTGCGGGTGCTTTTGGAGTCCTGATTTTCCCTTGTGGGGTGTTGGTACTAGCCCCGACTACTTGTACAATCTCTTTGAGCACTTGGTTGTGCCTCCATGTGTACCTTCCTTGAGCCAGGGATACTTTACATGAGCTTAGAACATGCTCCACTGTTTGTTTTTCATGGCAGAGGGGGCATGCAGGATCGTCTGTTTTTCCCCACTTCACCAGGTTTGCATTTGCGGGCAGAAGGTCATATGCAGATCTGAGAATGAAGCTGATCCTGAGAGGGGCCATGTGCCAAATGTCATTCCAAGTGAGACTTCTTTATAAAAAGTGATTGAAAAATAAAATCTCTTGATCCTTCTAAAATACAGAAGATAAAGCAACAGCGAACTTGCTTTACAAAACCAAATTCAAATGGGTTTTTTTTTAAATAGTAATTTTCAGTCAGCGATTCGAAAAACAAAGAATACACTAAAGGTAAATGAAAATAATGTGAAGCAAACGTTCGCTGGTTCCATAGTTAAAGGACCATATCACTACACTGCTCTTCCAATCTTTGAGAGTTTGCCGATGTCATGACTAGTGATTTGATGTGTGTCATGAACGGAATTGGAACATGTATTTGATGTAATGATGTAGCAAAAAATATGGATAAATGTTTTGGTGAATATTTGCACCTGTGGTTTAGGACCGCGCTATTTGTACAGCTGTGTGAAAAAATCAAATTATGATGTGACACCACGTAAGTGAACATGTTTTGAATTGGCTAGGACGCTGCAGGTTTGACTTATGAGTGAAGCTCACTTTTGTTTGACTGAGTGAATAACAATTTTTGAATCAGACCTGGGGATGGCTTGGACAAGAGCAGACGCCGGATTCTTTTAGTTAACCCTTGTGGGGTTTAGGGACTTTAACTCCCTTTTGCATCTAGCTTGTTACTTTCACAACCCCCAAGGGTTGTTCTGCCTAACAGGCTGTTAGGCAGAACAACTCTTTGGGGTTGTGAAAGTAGGACTTGGGGTCCTGTGGCCTGTGAGAGGTCAGCGATGTCCTGTGACCTGTGAGAGGTCGAAAGTGTGTAATTGCAGGCAGAAGTCTGCTAGGGCATTATCTTACTGCTTGTTCCCCGGAGGTGAGTATCAGTTGGGAATGAGCTATTTCTTTAAAAGGAAAGAGAAAAATTGAATGAATGTTGGGTAAATGTTATTGACATATTTGGAATGATAATATTGATTTGTGAATAATCCGTAATTGACTTATGGACAAAAATCGCGTATACTGAAAAGAATTGGGGAAAAAATGTAAAAGCAATAATAATTTTCTTGAGAAAATTTCGCTTTTTAACCCCAACTGTAGGTGGGGGCGGCTTGGAGAAACAAGATGATTTGTGAGTATCCGTTCGTGTTTACATGGAATTTTGTGTATGGAAGAGAAGAGGAAAAAAGAGAGAAAGGGTAAGAGAACAGAATTCTTCTAAGTATTAATTACGGGACCTGGGGTTTCTTTCAGAACACCTCAGCGTCCGAGCCTAGAGCTGCAGCCTCCCCTGAACAGTCTGGAAGAAGACCGTTCTCACCCAGCAACAATTAGTCTTGTCATAGTGTTGAAAGAGTGAAAGTGAAAAAGAAGAAAGTATTTTGTTATGATGATTTGGAAAGAGAAGATTGGGGTGTCATGAAATATTGATTTGATTTATGTATGTATCGATTTTGATTTTGACAATTATTATTTTGAAAGGGAGCGTATAAAAACAAAGGTCTGGTCTGTTAGTGTTCCTTTGAATGAATGGAGTAGATGCGTGTGCATGGTGTTAGCGTGACCGAGAGCGTGTGAACGCGGTGAGTGACAGCCGAGTTGGAAATGTATAATCTTCCCTGCTCTGATCAGATTGCAGAAACAAAAAAAACAGGCTTTGGTTCCATGCACATTTTCAACTTTTCTTTCTTAAGAACGTCGAATTTTTGACATTCCAGGGTAAAATATAAATCCTCTTCAGTCAAATCCATTTCACAGTTACGACAAGTATTTTAAAACATTATAATGCCTGACGCCTTCCAACAATGACAGATAATTTGTGATTGCTATATCTAAACTTAATTCAAACACACACACACACACACACACACACACACACACACACACACACACACACACAACACACACATGCAACACACACACACACACACACACATACACACACACACACACACAAATTCACCCACCCACCAACCCCACACACACACACACACACACACACACACACACACACACACACATATATATAATATATATATATATAAAACACACACACGCACACTCACTCACACTCACACACAGCCACATGCGCGCGCGGCACACACACACGCCCCACACACACACACACACACACACACACACACACACACACACACACACACACACACGCATGCATGCATGACGCAAGCACACACACACACACACACACACACACACACACACACACACACACACACACACACACCACACAGTAGTGAACAATGAACAAAAGAACAAAGACTATTGTGAAGAACGTTGAAAGAAGTCAGGTTCCATTGAAAAAAGCAGCACGGTTCTGACATGAACAAAGGAACAATGACTATTGTGAAGAACGTTGAAAGAAATCCGGTTCCATTGAAAAAAGCAGCACGATTCTGACTTTTCAACGTGGTGGAGGTTGTGCTTATGCCTTGAACAGGCGTGTGTGTGTGTGTGTGTGTGTGTGTGTGTGTGTGTGTGGTGCGTGCGTGCGTGCGTGCGTGCGTGCGTGCGTGCGTGCGTGTGTGTGTGTGTGTGTGTGTGTGTGGTGTGTGTGTGTGTTTACAACAAGGTAGTTAGATAGACAGATAGAAAAGATAGATAGATAGATGATAGATAGATAGATAGATAGATAGATAGATAGATAGGTATAGATAGTTAGACAGATGGATAAACACACACACGCGCGCGACACACACACACACACACACACACACACACACACACACACACACACACACACACCGCACACTCCCACACATTTACACACACACACACATTACACCACACAGACACAAACACGCTCACACATTCTCTCTCTCTCTCTCTCTCTCTCTCTCTCTCTCTCTCTCTCTCTCTCACACACACACACACACACACACACAAACACACATGCACACACACAAACACACATACACACACACACACACACACACGCACACACACGCACAGACAACAACACACACACACACACACACACACACACACACACACACACACACACACACACACACATAAGCAAACACACTCATACAATGATGATAATAGCACAGACGATTTTAGGTAGGTGCTCAAGGTCTGCTCGGCGAGTTGGGCTAATGCGCAGGTCAGACTTCAGCTAAGTTGTAGCCATGAGACCCTCGTCTTAAAATCCTTTTGTCTTATTCATTAAATTCATTTATTCATCAGATGCAAACCGTGCACAGTGTTGTCTTTAAACTTAGCAGATGTGGTGTAGCATATACGGACCAGTCTGCACTCGGTGATACGTTACTTGATGAAACTGAAACGGAAACTTTTCATTGTTCATTTGAAAATATTGTTAGGTAATCAAAGGCATATGTGATGAAGCACTGACATCTGAACAGTATTGAAAGGCTCCGGGGAGACCTACACAGTAAGTCCTCAGAGAAGGTTCCGTCACTCAAGTATTTGGCTCTTAGCTGCTGACAGTCTGAGAAGATGTTCTTCTGCTGTGGACTTTTCTTGGCCGCAGCCTGAATTTAATTTCGCCCTCCATGACAGCTGTCAATCCTGAGGTTAAGCCACATTGCTTAAAAACAAATATAAGACTCTGGAATACATGTGGCAAGTTGGGAAACTTGCACTTTCTTCCCTATGTTGTAACGTCTGCAGTGTACTTTCAGTATTCCATTGTATACAGTAAAATGCACTGTGCTCTGGATGTTGGAAACCCACCAAATCATGATTTACTGCTGTCTGCCGGATAGAGTGTTGGTGCTGGAGCATTTGGTGCCCCTCGCCACCCCCCCCCCCTCCCCTTCCCTTTCTCTCTGTGCCAGTATTAACTACCCACACAATCTCCTTAGCCACCTGAATGTACCTCCATATATATCTCCGATTAGCTGGCACTAATTCACATTAGCTCAGGATATACTTCCCTGGCCAAATGGGCATGCAGAATTATCTAATTTTTTTTAACCAATTTTGCTATACTCCTCACAGGAGTATGGGGTCACATACAGATCTGAAGCTGAAACTGATCCTAAAAGAGAACGGTTCGCTTCAGCTGAAAGTTCTATGGCGTGTACTTTTCCCACTGAGCTCAATGCCCCTGTTAGCTACACTGAACGTCTTTCTGCACCCTTTCAGTTGCTAATCTCTTTCATTTATATGTCTCTGTCATGTGCACAGGATGTGTGAAGGTGTCGTGTGCACATGTTGTTTTGTGTTTTAAGATTGAACGTCAGCGGTACTGGGGTATTGAGAGAATAGAGATCATGTGGTTGTCCGGCGTTGTTTATTGGTAGTGGCCCGGGTGAGTACTGCTTGGGAGCGCTGCGCGCGTTATTTAACTTAGCTAGAAATTTTATAATCACTTGCTCTACGCCAGCCGGGAGAGTCGCATGGTCTGTTTGATTACGGCGATTGAAGACCGATGCAAGGCTGATGCATCGTTGAGGTATTTTTGTCATTAATGTTTAACTGGAGAGAAGTGAAATCTTTGGGGAAAAATTGAAGAAAACATTTATATTCAAAAGAAATGAAAAGAATAAGAACCAGTGTGGTTACACCTGTAACATTTCTTTATAAAAGAATGGGGAAAAGAAAGGGAAAGTAATATTTAAAGTAAAAACTTATAGGAAAAGGTTACTGTTTACATCTTCATGTTTAAGTGAGTCTCCTTAGTTATTGTAGAACTGCACGTGGTTCCGAGTGTGTTGACAGGTTGCCTGTCTCACGCCGGGCCACGGGTGGGAGTGATTGAAGGTGGCGGAGGTGCCGGACCTGACCCCAGCCTGGGACGGGTGGCGGACCTTGCCTGCAGTATCCTTCCTCATGGAGGAGGATTCATATTGATGAAGAATGACTCTGGCGTATTTCCCCGTGTGGATGAAGAATGACTGGCGCATTCCCCCATAGTGTAATAACTCTACTTTACGACCTCCACTGTTGTGAATTGGATTTGATTGTTTTCCTGTGTTCAGGTTATAAGCTAATGATATATGATGTAGATACGGTGATGATGGATAGTGACATAGACCTGATGTTTTATGAACGTGTCAACTGAAGGGGAAACAGTACCGGGTGTTACCTCCTTGGTGGAGAGGAGGTGTGTTTGTGTTATTTTGTGTTGCCTCCCCAATTGGAGAGGAGGTGTGGATAAGTTGATTTCAGCATTGTATGTATTAATTAGATTTGTTCTCCCGTAGGAAGGAAAAAACCAACTTTTCGGTGTTGTGTATCTATTTGACGCGCCTTGGGTGAAAGGAGTGATTGCGCGCGTTTGCGGAGTTTGCTTTGGCGGTGGTGCATGCGTGTGTGGCACGACTCCGGGAAGCATGACAGTCTCTATTTTCTTTATTTTCGTCTTTGACCACATTTTCATTTCAGTTGATCTCAATCCTTACCTGCTGGTTTATTCATGTTCTCTTATATTCTTAGCGTTCAGTTGTGTTTTTTTTTCTATCAAGCCTTCCTATCTTAAGTGTTTTTTTTTCCATTTTCTGTCAGTCATGCTGAATTTAGATCACAGTCTTGTTTCCCAATTCCTCAAGCATGTGTCGTAATCTTTTCTTTTCTCTTTGTACTTCTCAACATTGGCCTGTGGAAGACAGCTTCAGTATTAAATATGGACTATCAAGCCCAGTGGCATTGATCCCAGCTGGGGCACCAAGCAATTCTCTAGTTTGGGTGTTTGTCGATTTAAGCACCAGACGTTTGAAGGCCTCACTGGTCTATTATCTGCAGACTTTCTTCCACCATTGCTTGCTTGGCAACTTCCCTTTCCATGTGTTACAGTTGTCATCATATTACCTTCCAAGACTTCTAACTGATTCTTCTGTCACGCTCGAATTACTTTGTTGGCTACAGTGATCATCTCTGGTTTTACGACTTTTTCCTTTCACAGTGACATGTTCCCGTGGTATCTTTGGTCTGTGACTTATCATGGACGAGGTAACCAACTTGTCCCAATGTTTCAGTCTCTTGTTTGTTTAATCTTTCTTGGCAAAACACTTTGGAGATATCCATAAAAGGCTTTCGGGGTTGGGGTTGGGGTGAATGGAGTTCTATTTTCAAGGTCTTCAGCACATGTCCAACTCTTTGCTATGTTAAGATGACCTCGTTGCCGACACCAACGGTGCCAGAGAATCTGAACACCGCATTGCTGTGTTAGTTTCCATGTTCATTGAGATTTTTGTGAGTTTCTTTGCAAAATAATCGTTGAGAAGCCACGGGGCTACTACCCTTTAACTTAAGTATCTGCTGGATCTCCTTTAGAACTCGATACATCAAGAGCCAGCTGGATCATCTTGTATAGGCCATTTTTTCGTCGGATTTCTGGGTGTTATTTTACATTTTGGAAGGCCTGCTGCGCATTCACTGACACCCTTCCTATCCAGCAAATCCGTCTTTACTCCGGACAGTGTGCTGCATTCTGCAGCGTATGATATCAATGGAGCGTTAAATGGTGTCACTTCTCTTACCGCATGCACACTCCTTTTAAGGTCTCTGCTGTGCCTCAGTCTGTACTTACCACCAAGCTAGTGGTGCCTTCAATGATTTCAAGTGATGTTCCAGTGTTTGTTTTTCATGTAGAATGGACACCTAGGTTAATTCCCCCCCCCCCCCCCCCCCCTAATTTTCTACGTTCGCTCTCGAGAGCAGGACTTCAAATACAAATCTGTGGATAAAGTTGATCCATACACATGTTCCTTGGAGCGCGCTTTCAGTGTGAAGCCAATGCCACTGCTGGGCTGTTACACTCTCCTAGATGATGATGATTCTTTTCATTTCCCCTTTTGGCTGTTATCGTCAGTCCATGTCTGCTGCCTCGCCTGCCGGTCTTCAGCTTGGGCCGGGTTGGTTTGGTTGTTTTGTCTCGGAAGTCCTTAACCATGGTTCATAACACTGTTTTCCCCATTTTGTATTACTTCAGTTGTAGCTTCAGATTTGCTTGGCGACAGCCGAGTGCAGCATCCGTGAAACCAGGTTGGACGCAAGACTCATTCTTTGTTTGTTTCTTCATAATAATCCTATCAATTCAACTGTGCTAGTGCTCATATGGATTGTTTGCAGTGGTAACATTGGTCTATGGCTCGCTGGCTTTCTTCTACTTTTTGCTCGGTTTTGTTTCATGTGTAGCACTTATCTAACGACATAACGTCGCATGCGATTTGGGTTTATAGTCAATTGTAGTTGGAAACCGGAAGCGTTGCTATGACCACGTTGTTCAACGGCTGTGTTGGAGAAGTTGATCAGAGAATGTTCCCCTGTGCATGCACGTGCACGTCGCTTCGATCACGAGAAATTGACAGCTGCTAAAGCAGAGTTTGACGAAATGGAGCACCTAGGTATCGTCCACCGTTCATCTTCCCCTTGGTCATCACCACTGCACATGGTGAAGAAAAGCAATGGCAGCTGGCGTCCCTGCGGAGATCATCGTCGGCTAAATGATATAACCAGAGATGACCGATACCCCCTTCCTCACATCCAGGACTTGAATACCAACTTTGCTGGAAAAACGATTTTTTTTTCCGAAATTGATCTTGTTCGAGGCTACAACCAAATCTCAGTTGCACCCGAGGATATTCCAAAAACAGCAGTCATCACCCCATTCGGCCTCTATGAGTTCCTGAAAATGCCTTCTGGTCTGAAAACTGCAGCTCAGGCATTTCAGCGCCTCATGGACGGTGTTTTGAAGGACCTGGACTGCTGCTTTGTGTATCTTGATGACATTCTTGTTGCAAGTGCTTCACCTGAACAACATGAGGCCGATCTACGCACCATTTTCAGCCTATTGACCTCCAACGGTTTAGTGGTCAATATCAAGAAATGCGTTTTTGGTCAATCTTCCCTGCATATCCTTGGACATTTAGTCTCAGCAGCCGGGATTGAATCCCTGCCAGAGAAAGTTCGCGCAATCGTTGATCTTTCCACTCCTTCTGACAAGAAAGCTCTTGAACGTTTCCTGGCAATGATGAATTTCTATCACAGATTTCTCCCAGGCATCGCAAAGCGCCTTGCACCTCTGACTGAGGCTATCAAAGGTAAACCCAAGAAATTCACATGGACACCTGAATGTCAAGCTACATTTCAGGAGGCCAAATCAGCACTAGCTTCTGCTGTCATGTTCCATCACCCCGACCCGCAATCTGAAACAAAACTTTCAGTGGACGCATCAGACACTGCCATTGGAGCCGAACTGCCACAACAGCAGAATGATACCTGGAAACCCATTGCGTTCTTCTCCAGAAAGCTCACACCAACCCAACAACGTTACTCAACGTTTGATCGTGAACTGTTGGCCATCTACAGTGCAATCCATTTCCGCTACTTCTTGGAAGGAAGAACATTCACGGTGTTCACAGATCACAAACCACTCACCCATGCCCTGACAAGCAGCACTGACAGATCCCCTCGCCAGGAACGTCAGCTTTGCTACATAGCCGAGTTCACAACAGACATCAGACACATCAGTGGGTCAGACAACATCGTACCTGACACACTCCCCAGAGCACCTGTTCCTGACCAAGAACCACTGATTGCTAGTACGTCACCAGTCCCTGCTGTAGATCTTGCTCAAATGGCAGCGGCACAGCAAACCGATCCCAACGTTGCAGACTTACGCTCCAAACCAGAATCCCTACAACTGAAGGGCGTCACTCTGGATGGCACCCAAATTCTATGTGATGTTTCTACGTCCCGCCCCCGGCCAGTGGTACCTCCAGCATGGACAAAAAGTGTATTTGATGTTTTGCACAACCTGTATCATCCTGGACCCAAACCACCTTCTGCGCTATCTCAGCACGCTACATCTGGCCTGGACTCAAAAAAGATGTGAGGAACATGGTCAAGGCTTGTCACGAATGTCAGGCTAGCAAAATTGGACGCCACACCAAAGCTCCACTCTCCCCTTTTGACCCCCCTGATAGACGCTTTGGTAACATACACATAGACCTTGTGGGACCACTCAATTCATCAGAAGACTGCGCTTACCTGCCTACCATTGTGGACAGATTTAGAAGAGGGCCAGAAGCTATTCCTCTTCCCAATGCAGAAGCTGTTACCTGTTCCAAGGCCTTATTGCGTGTTTGGATCGCACGATTCGGAGTTCCAGACACAATTACTTCAGACCAAGGCCGTCAGTTCACCAGCGCGCTGTGGCGGGAGCTGAGCATGATGCTCGGAGTTAAACCCCAAACTACTACAGCGTACCATCCCCAGGCTAACGGCATGGTGGAAAGGTTTCATCGCAGTCTAAAGCCGCTCTCAAGGCTCGCCTCGAGGACCACGCTGGATGGACCAACTACCAATCGTGATGCTTGGCATCCGGACAACTGGAAAGAAGAACTTGACGTCGCTCCTGTTCTCCTCACCTATGGCACAAACCTCTGAGTGCCTGGTGATTTCCTTCCACCCCCATGTGCAGACAAGGTGTTCCCTTCCAGTACCTTCGTCCAAGAACTACAAGAAAAACTTAGAAAACTTTCCCCTTTTTCCACCGTGGATCACTAGCGTCGTACATTTCTAAGAACTTACAGTCAGCAGATCAGGTGTACCTTCGTCATGACGCCCGCAAGGGCCCCTTAGTGAGGCCTTACGATGGACCTTTTCCTGTGTTAGCCCGTGCCGAAAAACAGTTTGAGATTTTCAAAGATGGGAAGATGTTCGTGTGTCACTGGATCGACTCCAAGCCTGCTTATTTCCCACAAACTTTTCATAGACCTGTTGGAATCCCTGTGTGTCTGAGCCACATGACCCTCATGCTCCTCAGGACGATCGCACTGCCAAAACAGATGATGCTACCAGACCAGATCGTGCTGCCAGATCTGATGATGCTCGAGGCAACGCTCCAGCACCTGCACAGTATCCTTTGTCAAATGCTCCGACACCACAAGTTACAACTCGTACTGGAGACTGGTGCAGAAGCCAAAGAAATATCGAACATTTTACAGACTCAGCCGAGTCTGAACATTACAACATAGAACAGATGCTTCAAAGACGCAACCAAGCTTATACTTTCCACATGATACTGGACAGTTGTTAGCGAGTTTATTGATTATACTGATTGTTTTACTTTGGTATGTTTGCATTCATCGAACTGCGCCGTTCTGGGTGGATCTCTGTAGCACTTATCTAATGACATCACGTCGCATGCGATTTGGGTTTTTAGTCAATTGTAGTTGAAAACCGGAAGCGTTGCTATGACCACGTTGTTCAACGACTGTGTTAGAGAAGTTGATCAGAGAATGTTTTAGTTTTGTTATTAAATATCTAAAACGTTGCGTTCGCATCTGTGTGTTGCTTCAATGTGTTAGTGTGTGTGTGTGTGTGTGTGTGTGTGTGTGTGTGTGTGTGTGTGTGTGTGTGTGTGTGTGTGTGTGGAGGGGGGGGGGGGGCATGTGTGTGTGTGTGTTTCAAATAATCATCAAACCATATAGGAAGGCTTTTTGGCTGGTTCTTTTTTTTCTTTTTCTTTTTTAACGTTTTGGTTGACGTGGTTGACTACAGTGGACACAACTGTTTCAGCAGCTTTTGCTGCTGGCGTGACATGCTCCATGATTTCACTGGCTTGAACTCGCCCTTGATGAGATCACTGGCTCATCGAACTGTTTCAGTAGTCAGTGCTTCATTTTCCGTGGTGGAAAGAACTGCTGTCTTCTACGGAGGCTGGTACACAAGGCACTTGATATCCAATTCCGATGTCTGCTGGACTGGCACCGATCACTGCTGTCTTCAACATTACAGGCAGGACTGGAGATATTACGCCGCCCAAGGCTTGCCAAATTTTACTTTGGCCGAATGTGTTGTGTTTTTCTTTGTGGACAAGTGTCTTGTGAAACAGGGAAAGTACTTCTTTAATATTACTTGTACAGCGCCTGTCCTCGAGTAGAGGGAGACCAAGGTCTAAGCGTTTTCACAATCCACGCTCTCGGTTACAAAGCACGGGCTGCTTGCCAGGGTAAATCCGACTGAAGGTCTGCCTGCTGGTGCTGATCATATTTTTCCATGTCATTCATTCGTTATCAGTCACTCTGTCTTTCACTCTTTCGCTTCATTTTCATGGAGGATGCATAACATGTGTACACGTGTTATGCACACCAACAGTCAAACGCCCTCGTTTCCGAAAGCTGGCAAGATGTTTATGCGTGCGTTCACACACAAAACCTCAGTTTATACATTCATTCGAGGGGCTTGAGTTTCTAGCATAAACATGTAAGTTGATAAACCGTTGACACGACGAGTATATTCTTATAGGAAATAACCATTTTTGCTGACAAATACATTGAATCATCTTCGCCTTCGCTCTGGGTGATCATGCATTGTTTCTTCAAGGTATGTCACTCAGTGGAAGATTGGGAGATGCTCTAAACATTTGGTACTCGGCTTTTGAGTTGACGCGGACGTGATCTCTCTCCCTCTCTCTCTCTCTCTCTGAACATTTGGTACTTGGCTTTTGAGTTGACCTCTCTCTCTCTCTCTCTCTCTCTCTCTCTCTCTCTCTCTCTCTCTCTCTCTCTCTCTCGTTTTGTTAGTGTAGTAAAAATGTTACTTAAGAAATCTTAGTTATCAAACATGTCCATTTCTTTGTGCTTGTAATAGAAAAGAAATACTTAGGCGTGGCAAAAGATGTAAACTTTGCATGTGCTTATGTTTATCCAGGACATTTTGATCTGGATACTGCACGTTTTTGCTTGAAGAATGCTTTTTCATTTTGTGTTGAGAAAATACGCTTACATCTTTATGTGTTATGACGCAAACAGCAGAACGTTTGATGCTTTGCAAGATTGCTTCTTTGGATTGACAGTATAAAATCCATTCATTCATTTACGCTCGACGTTCATAAGATTGCATTTTAATTAGTTACGGTAAGTCATTGTGACATATATGCATCATGTGAGGTTTGAGTATTTTAACGGCGAATGTAAGGTGACATCCAAGGTTGCTGTACATTGAAATTTTGGTACGCAAAAAATGAGAACATACACAATATACCTTTGAGTAATACTGAATACGACCTTTCTCAGTATGCAGATGATGCAGAATTTCTTTTAGCAGGCGATAAAAAATCATTTGAAGCTTGCGTTAATACACTAGACACATTTGTAAGTCAGGTTTGAAATGATCTGTGAGAAAACAAGCACAGTCTGGTCGTACAGTCTTAGAAACTCTCCGGTTCTTTATATCGACATATGAACATACTAACTACACAGAAAAAGCAAGTGTAGAAACAATTGTTCAAGATTGGAAAAAAAACCCCTACGGATTACAATTCTAAGAAGAATGTCGGTTCTGAGATCCTTCATAATACGCCTTGGCTTAAGGTTGTGTCAGATCAATTGAAATAGGCCAGAACACCAAGGCGACATCAAAGCGTTGTTATGCTCTGCATAGTTATGCGGGGTTTGTCCTCAGTCGTGACAAGCTCCTAGCGTAACATCATCAGTTTCCAAATCCCTCGAAGTCGGAGTGTGGCTGCCCACGTGGCAGGGTAGTCAAAAACGGTCACACACGTAATGTTCTCTCATCCCTAGCTGATGCATGTGTACCATAGTGTTCAAGTACATTGGCTGTTCGGATGGTCCCCGGAGTCTTTTGGCCAGGGTATGACAACAACAACAACAGATCCTTCATAACATCAAGATTAATACATTTATGGATGATAAAACTCAGCTGTTGAGCTATCTGGTGAAGGGGTTGGGGTGACTGTTGAGGGCCTTTCAACAGGGCACAGAAATTTCCTTCCAAAGATTTCTCAGGCCTTCGTGGTCTTCTGTCATAGTAGATCCATCAGCAGACTGCAGGGTCCTGACTTAGAGGTCCATAAGTTGTACGCAAGGAGTTAACAGTGGCTGCTAAGTTCTGAACTTCCTCGGCTTTCTTGCTCCACCACTAATCTTTCATAATTCTCAGCTGTTTAGCGGTCTGGGCTTTCAGATGTTTATAACTGTCTTCAACATGGAGCGTAGATCGTTTTGTCATGTCTAGGCACTATTTTCATACGTCGGAAGCTGTTTGATATTTTCATTGTTTTCATAAAACCATTCTTGATGTACGTGTTTCTTTAATTCTAGGACTACCATTGTTGTCTCGATGGCAGTGCTCTCTTCAGCAAGTGGCTCTTGTGATTCTTGGTTTTCAACCACCAGTGCCTGGAACTTCTCGCAGTGTGAGCCATGCTTGAGTTTTGCTATGTTGGAAGTAGTTCTCACGAACTTAGGACGTCTCCATTGGATAGGCACAATTTGAAGTTTCAGGACTGCTCAGATTCATCTATGGTAAGTTCAGCAGTCTAAACCACGCATAGCACTTATGATGCGTACTTCTTGATAGTCTGCCGGACTATGATGTTGTTCTGGTCTTGTGGTGTTTCCCCTTGTCTATAAGAAATCTTTAAAAAAGTTTGAATAATACATCTGCCAAATGTGAACAAACTAATCAAAAGACAAATCGTTTGTTCATGTTTGGCGGATATCATTTAAACTTTTGAAGCTTTGTTTAGATTTCCACCTGCAGTCGCCTCTCTTCGCAACTGTCCATTGGAGTTGGGACGTTCCAGGCTCCAACACGGAGCATTTTCAGTTTGTCTTTCTTGACTGTTCGACTGGAAGTGGATGATCCGTCAACCATGTTAAACTGACCAGGTGCTAAGGGTAAGCTATGTTTGGGGTATCTTTTCTACAACCTTCCCCCATCCCTATTCCTAAAAAGGGCTGTGCAGTCGCCCTAATCAAAGACGAGCGACCACTTGGCTGAAGACCGCCTACGTACAAGACTAGCTGGTACTAGAGATCATCTTCACCTGTCCCTTTCGTCACCTGGCCAGCACCGCAGGACTTTAGTAGGGTTGATGAATAGTACTCCAAATAGCTTGTCCGTGAATGTTTCTATAATGCTAAAGCCGTTGCACTTGGGCGACCCCACTCTGTCAGTCAGCGAGGTTTTTGGCAGTGACATAACGAAAAATCATGACTGTCGGTCTCCATGGCTGCAGGAGCTGTCAAAAAGGAGATG
The DNA here is from genome assembly GCA_033310375.1 of Conus canariensis. NCBI lineage: Eukaryota > Metazoa > Mollusca > Gastropoda > Neogastropoda > Conidae > Conus > Conus canariensis. The sequence continues at coordinate 59,108,615 of CM065724.1, forward strand.
GAATTGATCACCAGAACGCATTCCTACTCCATCTCGGTATCAGTAAGAAGATCAGAGATAAAAGATTACCACATGTAATACGACAAATTGGCACACAGCATTAAAAATTGTTTTGACCTGGTACACACACACACACACACACACACACACACACACACACACACACACACACACCAGAGGCACGCACGCACGCACGCACGCACGCACGCACACACGTACGCACGCACCCACGCATGCACACACGCGTCACAGACATACAAATGTGCCCGCACTCGAACACCGATGCACACACTCATACATGCACGTGTGCTCTCACGACAAAGATATACAATGATAATGATGGCACAGAAGATATACAATGATAATGATGGCACAGACAATGTTAGGGTCAGCGCGTTGGGCTAATGCGTAGGTCAGACATCTGCTAAATCGTAGCCATGAGTCCCTGTTCTTAAATTCTCTTATGACAATTATAAGTTCATTTATTCATCAGCTTTAAATCATGCGCAGTCTGGTTTCGAAATTTAGCAGATGTGGTGTAGCTTATTCAGACAAGTCCATAGGTAATTATACCTCCTTGACGAAACTGAAACCGAAACCGAATCACACACCCACACGCACACAACCACACACACACACACACACACACACACACACACGCGCGCGCGCGCAAATGCGCCAACGCACACACGTCAATTCGTACCCCCATTCCCCCCCCCCCCTCCCCCGCATCAGCGCTTCACTGATGCACACTTACCAGTTCACACATATTTACAGTAAATGCAAGTGGTCCTGAGAGATTCAAAGCCGTGTCTCAGTTGATGTGTGTTCGGTCATTTGTGTCTGCCATTGGAAAGGCCCAGTATGAGTCTGCCCCAATTTCCAGAATCGTTGCAATGTTGGCCTTGATGTTATTCCAATAATTATGTGTTTGGTTTGTAATGTTTCTCGCGCTTCCTGTCAGCCTAGATGTGCGTCCACTTCCTCTCTTGAAGTTTAGCTCTGAAAGGTAGTCCATGGTTTAGTGGCTTCGATCCTGTTTGTTGAGGTGATACTTTAGATTTCTTATCAGATCAGAACGGCCAAGCTGTAATCCAGTTTTTATCGTTGCCTTGCGCATGGATGTGTCAATGGTGGGTAAGTACCCCTGGTCTGACCAGCACTTTGGGCTCAAGCGCAAGTTGGACATCTGCTAAACTATGTCAAAAAGACCCTCGCCTCAAATCATTTCATCTCAGTTATCAATTTGTGGATCATTAGCTATAGACTCTGCGCAGACTGGTCTTGTAGCTTGGCAGATGTGATGCAGCATGTGCGGACCGGTCTGCGCGCAGTGACATCTCCATGATGAAAGTAAAGCTGAAGCTGAATATTTACTTGGTTGTGTAATACACCAAAGATAGAGGTACTGTATAACCCACTCGAAGAAGAAGGTCACACTTTGCCGGGCGGTTTTTCATTACTTCTATCTGATCTACTGATTAGCTCTTAAAGATGATAAGACATCTGCACAGGATATACGATCAAACACGGGTGTCCTTAGATCAAATCTTTTTGCGCTCACACTTTCCATGGACAAACTGATTCAAAATTCCACCATTCCACAAACTTCTCAAGACTTCGATCAAAATTGTTCTCTATTTGCCCTTACCTGTGATTCTGAGGAAAGCATGGGTAAGACTCACGCTTGTGTAACCTTGACATACACGGCAAAAGGAGGCTGGATGCGGGTTTCTCGTTTTTATAGTATAGTTATTTGTTTTTATGTACACGAACAGTAACATTCATTTCACGTAATAATTCCAGCAAACACATCTAGTTCACACATAAAAAAAACACGTCCAAACGGACACACAAAGCCCTTTCCTTTTCATATAGTATAGGCCTCAAATCTTCGTAGAAACCTATTACTCCATTTTAAAAAGTTCCAGATTGTGTCTCTTTCAGAAAAGAATGTTTCTAGACAGAAAAGAACTGTATGATTTATTTATACTTACTTTAAAGTCTGTCCTTACGCAAGACATCAGAAGAGACACTGGATTGTTACAGGCTCTTATTGGTGGTCCTCAGCGGTATCTGTTCTCTGCCAGTATACTCAGGACACCACCTGTAAGAGACCTATCACTGACAGTTACAGTCATAAGGTCAGCATGAGAGAGCATCCAAAAACAAGGCTTGATGAAGTATGTGTGCGTATGTGTGTGCGTGCGTGTGTGCAAGCGCGTGCTCGTGCACGCACCAGTTGTGTGTGTGTGTGTGTGTGTGTGTGTGTGTGTGTGTGTGTGTGTGTGTGTGTGTGTGTGTGTGTGATCGTTGGTGGGAGAGTGGGTTTTTCCCCACGTCATTTTGTTTTCCTTTTTCTCATTTTTTTCTCTCCCAGTCACCATGATAGTGCACACACACACACACACACACACACACACACACACACACACACACCACCACCACGCACGCACGCACGCACACGCACGCACGCACGCACGCACACACACACACACACACACACACACACACTCCTTGCGGAAAGAGCATATAAGAAACATCAGTCACCATAATAGTATCATCAGAACTCCCTGTTGAGGAAGGGATTCATGAGGACTCGAGGCAGTCATGTTCAAGTACGTAAGCATACATTCATATTCAACACTCTTTGTCATGCAAGATTGATTTCAGGTTAGTGAGGAACAGGCGATAATACTATTTTCGAGGATGCATGTAAATTGGAATGTTTTTCAGGGAAAGAGAATCTACATGCAATGGTAAAAAAAAAAAAAAAAAACCACAGAAAGAAATGGTAAAGGTAAACAGTAAAACTGAGTTAGAGAGAGTTGATCATGGAATGGTTTCTAGACAACTTTTAAAAAAAAAGTCGGGAGGGGGGGGGGGAGGGGGTGGATAAAGGGAGGGAACGTAGGGAGAAACAATTTTAGAACGATCGAATAAACTAAACGGTGTAATAAACAAAACAGTGATGTCAAAGAAATAGTTTCCATGAATGGTGAGGCAGGAGGAGGCAAGGTGTGGGAACAGACAAAGAAACAACCATAGGTTGATGAAAACGAAAATGTAAATAAATAGTCGATTAAGGAAGTGGGTTTCCCATCTGACTGAACCCACATGAAAGCAACTGCTGCACATAACACATACACACACACACACACACGCACGCACAGACAGACAGACAGACAGACAGACAGACAGACAGACAGACAGACACACACACACACACACACACACACACACACACACACACACACACACACACACACGCACACAGAGTGTAGATAGAAACAAATTAGAGACGCTATGAATATTGGTAACTGGTCGTGACAGTAACTGTCACAATGTCACACGCACGATTCTCAACGAGTTGTGCGCATCTGCCATGTGTATAGCCAGAGAGGATATTCTGCACTGAATACTACTCAGCGGCGAACGTTGACAAATTCGACTGCTAGATTTGTACAGATTGAGTATGGCTTTGGAGTCCGTCACGCCTGCTCTGTACTCTCTCTGTCCCCGCTTGTTGGCCGGGTATTGCAAGTTTAATCCCCCTCCCCCCCCCCGCCTCCCCAGAGGGTAAGAATATTCTAAACATGTTGATTCGTTGTAGGATAATCATAGTTAACTGATAGTGTTTTTTTTCAACATTTTCGATCAAAATGATCAGACCTGTAGTATTGTGATTGTTTTTGGAAGTGCTTAGTTCAGTATGCTCATTCGTGTGTTTTTGCCGAGTTGTACGGCTTTGGTCGTTTCAGGTCTACTCTTACTAATCTATCAATACTTTTGATGTTGAATAGTTGGTAGATTGAGTTATTTATGGTGCTGTTCACTTTGTAGGGATTCTTCATCAGAGGTGCCGGTCTGGTTGGCTGAGTGAACTGGAGAGAGTGTCTGAAGCTGTCCTTTCCCCTCCTGTGGTGTGGTGTGGCAGTTTTCTTCGAGGCCAGGACTTGCCTTTCCTCCCCCAGTGCCTTCTTCTTCGACAGCCAGTGGGCCTGCCTACCTCCTGAGCAGCCGTGTCTCCCTGGTGTCTCCCTCTGGATGGCAGACCGGTGCTCTACTTTTCGAATTCGTTCCCCTGTGCCCAGTCGCAGGTGTGGGACCAGTTATCTTCGTCTGTGCCTAGTCTCAGACGTGGTATTGTGTGGACTACCATCAACACATCCGAAATTGAGTTCAGTGATTTTTTTCATATGTGTGTGCAAGTCTACTCCTGCTTGGACAACAACACACCTGACCAGTGATGTTAATTCCAGCAGGATTTAATTCATATCTCGAAAGACTCAAAATAAATGATAATTTTCTTTGAGAATGTCAGAAATCATTTTTCTTGTTGTTATTGTATTGTGTCATGAGTGATGCTATGAATTCTTTGCCAGCCTAACAGGGAGTGTGAGTGTATACACATGTTGATATAATCAAATTAGTTTACAATTACATGTTGATGTTGTTCATGTGCTATAAAAATCATTTCCATCTTCTCATTATTTATTAAATGTACGCTCCTCGCTAAATTCCTGTTTGTGCTGTTATGTTGTAGGGTGGTGTGAGTTAGTGAAAGAAAGAACTGATTAAATACACAAACAACATACACGCCTTCAGACATCCAAGAGACAGATTTAACAGATCTATTTGCAAGCACCCCTCACTCCACTCTGTGACATTTGGTGGCCCCGACTCTTTCTTTGTGTTTGAAATTGAATAGTCTTTTGTGCTTCTTCTGTCGTTTCATTTTCAGGGCTTTTTCAGTTAAAGTTATAAGTGAGAGTGTGTTGACTGCTTAGTGTTTTCTTTCAGTTTTATTGTGTAATTTCTAATGAGCAGTTTACATATTTGAGCCCCGTCTCCAGTCATACGGGTTGGTGCAGTGCACATATATTGTAATTTTTTTTTTTATTCTGTGCTACTATAAGGGACTAGGTTCTGACTCTCCTGTATAATTATTGCTTTCATTCTTTTTTCTTTTCTGCTATTTTTTCTGTCTATCCTTTAGCAGTTCTGTCATCATCAAAGTGAGGAGTTGTTTTGTCTTGTATCCATTGTTTTCCATTTTCATGATCCACTCTCATTATTTGTGGTTCTCTTCTCCTCTTTCATTTTCATTGGTGTGAATGTAATCTTGATGAGTAAGCATTAGTCATGTAAATTAGACTTCCTCTGCATTTCATCCTTCCATACATAAACTTGTTACACTTCCTTCACATGCACCTATTTACAATTGTTTCTTTGTGTGGATGTGTGAATGGTATTGATTGAATAAGAGCATCTCATTTTGTCATTTTCATCCTGTTTTATTTAATTTTTTTTTTTTTTTTTTTACTGAGATTCTTACCGATTTTCAGCAATAGAAATTGTTTTGACCTTGATAAATACTGATAGCTGTGGGGACATTCATTGTGTTATGGGATCATTTTATGTAATGTCCTAGTACTCAAGCTATTGATTGTTTTTTTTTTCTGTGATTTGCTCCCCATTATCATGAATTAGCAGTTATTAAAAAAAATGCTCTAAATCAGTAGCTGCTCATTTTAAATGATCTGATTTAAGTTTGAAAACTGAGTGACTGAGGGAGGAAAGTGAAGCAAATTTAGAAAGAAAGGGGGTTAGTTACCGCTAAGCACATAGACAAACAAAGTACTTTGTACATACACATAGACAAACAAAGTACTTTGTTTGTCTATGTCCTTGGTGGTACCTAATCCCCACTCTTTCTAAATTTTAGATCTGATTTAAACTAGTAAGTGTTTTGTGTTAATTTCTAACTTGTCTTGTTAAAACAAGAGTTTACTATTTGGTTAAGAAAATATCTAATTTCTCACTAGTCTTGTGAAGACAAGAGTTTACTGTTTGGAAAAAAAATCTCTTTTGTCATTTTCTTGAATGTGTGCAACTTTAATCATTATGGAGTTACCACAAGAGTAATTTGATGCCCTGGTGCAACAAGTAAAGTCACTCAGCATCCCAGATCCTATGAAAATCAATGAGTACATTGATTCTGCTTTGGAGCGTGAATTTAGCCTAAAGGAGAGAGCAGCCAAGCTAAAGTCAGAACAAGAGGAAAAAAAGAAAAGGTTAGAGATTGAAGAAGAGAGAGAAAAAAAAGAAAAGGTTAGAGTTTGAACAACAGGAAAGAGAAAGGAAACTACTTATGGAGGAAGAAGCACAAAAGCATAAGTTCCTGTTGGAGTAAAAAGAACTTGAGCTCAAATTGGCGCAAGCACAAAAACAAGAAAAATCTTCTGATGAGGGGCCAAAACATGCTGATCAAATTCAGATTCATGGTACCTATTTTTCCCAAATTACCCATGTTCAGTGAAGCCAAGGATAATATTGATGCTTTTTGTATAGATTTGAAGCTCATGCTAAGATGTTCGGATGGAAAAAGGAACAATGGCCATTCCACTTAGCTAGTGTGTTTGTCATGTGCACATGTTATGTTGATTGTAATGTACACATGTTGTTTTGTGTATAACTATTGATTTTGAGACAGCAGGTTGGCTAGCCGTGTGGTTTTAAGTGAAAAGTGTCATGTGAATGCACATCGCTATTCTGTTGGCTGTGGCCTGTGTGAGTACTGGTTAGGCGCACTGCGCGCGCTATTGAATTTACCTTTAGGATTTGATAATCACTTGCTCCATGCCAGCCGGAGAAGTCGGAGGGCCTGATGGTTTGTTTGGACTGAGGCCAGAGCGAGGCTGCGTCGCGTCAGAGGTATTTAAGTATCCATGTGTAATTAGGGAGAAGTGAAATATATAAGCGAAAGTAAGGAAGACGTTTGTATTTAAAAGAAAAGAAAATAATAAGAACAAGTGTGGTTAAAGTTGTAACAATTCTTTTATTTAAGAATGGGAAAAGAAAAGTAACATTCAAAATAAAAGCTTATGCATAGGGGAAAGGTTACTGTTTCACGTCTTCATGTTGAGGTGAGTTCCCCTTTAGTAATTATGGAAACTGTACGTGGTTCCGAGTGTGTTGACAGATTGGCTGTCTCACACGGGCCACGGACTTAGGGCCTTGGGATGGTCCCAGAGGTGCCGGACCAAGTTCCCAGCCCAGGTCGGGTAGCGGGCCACTTCTCCTTAACGAGCCCAGAGGAAGGAGAGTTTGTTTAAGGCGACGCCCTATTCAGCCCGGAGATGGCTGTCCTCTGTGTGCCTACCCCAAGGTTAAGAGGGTGACCAGAAAGTGAAATTTATATTTATTTTCCTATAAAGAAACAGTGTATCTACTTTCACGCAGAGGGATTTTGAATGTGGAAACATTTCGATGAGAAATATTTAAAGGCGTGGCTGGATTGAACTGATGTTCCAATATTTCCTTAAAGTGGAGTGGAGGTATAAATGAAATGATTTAAGTGTTGGAGTTTGATTAATAACGTTTGTATTCCCGTAGAAGGAGGGGAAACAAACTTTTCTTGTGTTGTGTTTATTATTTGGCGCTCCTTGGGTGAGAGGAGTGATTGCGTGTACGTGCGGAGTGTACTTTGGGCGGATGTGCATGTGTGTGTACGACCCCTAGAGTATGACAGTGGTGACCCCGACTTAAGGACCCTGAGTTAAGAATTTTGTTTCGTACCCCTGTGTAATTTCAGAATAAAATTCTTTTCCACCCTTTTCAGCCCAAGTTAGGAATAATTTTGTTCTATCCCCTCCCCAGTGTGTGTGGGATCCCACTCAAAATTTCTAAATTGATAGGATTTTCTTTTGTTCCCTTGGTTCCCTCTTAAATTTCGAGGCGTTCCCCCCTTTGAAAATAACTATTCGTTTATCTGTATTTGTCCATTTTTTTTGTTTAGTGTTATTGTGTATTTTTTGGGTATTGCATACCTTATTGATGTTTATGTTCTTTTCTATGCTGGTTCTGCTCTCTCTTGAGTTTCTGCTCACCTCACTTTTTCAAATCCTTACTTTTTTTAAAAATTCTTTTTTATTAAGGCTTCTTTGTTAGATTTCCTTGTGGCCCTCCTTTTTAACTGTCTGTCCTTCCATTTGTTTGTCGTTTGTTATATTCATTTAATGTGTTAGAGCGCACATTTGTTTAGTGATTTTGCATTTTCTATTTTCCTGATTTCTATGTTTGTGCTCTAACTTTTACACACACAAAAAAAGTAATTGTCTGTTGTTGTTTTTTTCCATATTTATCATCCCTTGTTTATTTACTTATTTGATACTTCATTGATTCAATTCCAAAATGGATCAATTCGATAAATTCATGGATCAGGCGACACGCATTGGTTACATTGGCGAAAAGCTTAATGAATATGTCCAGCACTGTATGGACAGAGAGGATCGCTATAGAGAGAGAGAAGAGAGAGGAGAGAGAGAGAGAGAGAGAGAGAGAGAGAGAGAGAGGAGAGAGAGAGAGAGAGAGAGGAGAGAGAGAGAGAGGGAGAGAGAGAGAGCAGTGAAAAGGAAAAGCGAAACACAGACTTACAGAGAGAGATATTAGCAGCAGAAAGAGATAAACAGGACAGAGAATTGGAAAGGCAGAGGCGTGAGCATGAATTTAAGCTGAAACAAACGGAACTTGAGATAGAGAGAGAAAGTAAACTACTCCAAACAAGTCAAGAAACTGGTTTGGACACCTCTATTCAGGTTCAAAATACTCACCCTAAATCTGCCTACATTCCCAAACTTCCCCTCTTTGATGAGAACAAGGACGATATTGATTCTTTTTTATTCCGGTTCGAAAGTCATGCCAGTTTTTGTGGTTGGCCAAAAGATAAATGGACTTTGTATGTAGCATCACTGTTCAAAGGTAGTGCCTTGGTTCTTTATCATACATTGGCGGCAAAAGAGGGTCTCTCTTGGGATACTCTCAAAGATGAGTTATTAAAAAAAATTCAATGTTCAGCGGACGGTTTCCGTGAAAAATTCTGTGCTGTTCGTCCGGATAAAGGTGAGTCATTCCCATCGTTTTTTATCCGCATTTCTCACTATTTGGATCGTTGGATTGATCTCTTACAAACATCTCGTGATTTTGATGGTCTTCACGATTTACTCCTGAAAGAGCAGTTATTGGAAAGTGTTAGTAAAGATTTAGCTGTTTTTCTTCGCGAAAGAGAGTTCAAAACTGCGGAAGAAATGTGTCGTGCGGCAGATCAATATCGGGTTGCTCACCCGGATAAAAATACTGCCAGAAAAGGTGAACACTCTGTTTTTGACGCGAACGTCGCTTCATATGCGAAAATTTCACAAGTCAATCGTTCACACCCTACTTTCAAAAACCCACACCACGATTTTCTCATCCCCAACCTCGTTTTTTCAGGTATCCTCCACATGGTTGTGTCAATGATACACCTTGCACTGTTTTGAGAGATACTGGTTGTACTACTGCTGGTTACATGTGAAAAAGTCATTGGTAAAACCTGAAGAGTACAATGGTCATTGTCAAAGATGTATAAATTTTGGTGGCAAGATTGAGACATTCCCACTTGCTTTTGTGCCTGTATGTTCACCTTTTTACACTGGTTTGCCTTGAATGTTGAGTCATTGATAATCCAGTGTCAGATTTCATACTTGGCAATTTTCCCAAGGTCAAGAATGAACCTGACCAGGTTTCAGCTGATCAGATTGCATCAGTCATGACCAGGCAACAAAAGAAATTTGAGGGTTCTGCTAAGCCCCCTTTGAAAACCCCTCCACCCGTGTCGGAGACAAATTCAGGTCAATCGAAGGGTAAACAGACCCCCAACAGGTTGATGCTTTGCCATCGGACATTGACGTTTTTGATGCGTCCCATCAGGACATTGTAAACATGCAAGCGTCAGATGTTACTTTGTCACCTATTTACTGCCAGGCTAAAGATGTTTCTAATTGTGAATTGCTCAGAAAAACTTTGGTGGGTGAACATAAACCCATATTTTTCTTGGACAATGGTATTCTTTACCGCTATTCACTTGGTAAATTTGACACTGTACAGAAGCAACTGTGTTCCAACACCTCTTCGTACAAATGTTTTGCATTGTTACGGATGGTATGCGGTGCGTGTTTTGCTGTCTGACTCTCGCTCTCAAAAGTTTGGATGCGTGTAATGATTATTCCCTACACACACCCACACCATACGAACATGGATAGCTAGGCAACACACGAGTTAGATTTTTTTCTTCTTTATATGCTGCCTGAACCATCAAAACATACATTTATGTGAATTTGTACAAATCAGTACACGTCACTACATAGCATACAGATCAAGATATTAATTAATACATAAGACACGTCAATCATCAGATATCAGCGTGTCATATTACATATCTTGATATCACTCACAGATCTCGCCGGCGCCGTCCACAGTGTCTCACAAATACAGTCAACACACTCGGTTCCACAGTACCCAAGCCACAGTCTACAACATTAAAAGAAAACAAAGAAGAATAACCAAGGTCCCCACACAGTTAGCACGGCCGTTCATAAACACAAGCGATGAAGAAGAAGAAACAGGTTCTCCACACAGCAAGCACAATAAATTACGTCGAACTATCAGAAGAAGGACCGCAGATTCACAAGGCACAGTAATCCATAGCAGAAGCACTGCAGATTCACAAAGCACAGCAATCCATAGAAGAAGAACCGCAGATTCATAAAGCACAGTAATCCACAGAAGAACCGCAGATTCACAAGGCACAGTAATCCATTGAAGAACTGCAGATTCACAAGGCACAGTAAACCATTGAAGAACTGCAGATTCACAAGGCACAGCAATCAATATTGAATCCCCGGAGAACACGATTTCAGCAAAGTCGCATAGAACACAATAAACTTCGATTCGACGTATTGTTGATCTAAAACACAAATTAATTAGCTTCTCTGTGTATTGTGTTACAATGTTCACATCAATAAACTCAGCCCAGCGACACACATGAGGTGGTACAATTAGAGCACATAAATATTCTTGCAGGAGTTTTAAGTCACTCTCGGCGACACAGCATTCACAACATTTTTATAACAAATAAATTTCCTGGTACATATTTCGCTGGTACCGTCATCAGAAGTATCGCATATACACAGTGAACATCGACGCACTACTGACTTGAAAGTCAGCCTCTCCACATAGTATCACTACGGAGAAAACGACGATTAAAACAAATTAAAGTAGGCTGGACACCAAAGCCTCGGCCGTTAGTTCTTGCTTTTTTTTTTTTTTGTCTCGTCAAATATTATTATTTTCGTCATGTTCCTATGTCAGTTCAAGTTGACGTCATAACATACGTTGACGTCACATGCATGTTGCTCATGATTCCATTGCTAGTGAACATGGTGGTTTTGCGAGAACAAACATCGCATTTTATTTCATTTCTGTCACCGATCGGCGGTACTAAACTAGTACGTCCACGTGTTTAAGAGTAGTGGTGGTTCAAGGTAGAGAGCGTGTGCGCGTATGCGTGCGAGCATGCATGTATGCGTGCATGTATGTGTGCTTGTGTGTGCGTGTGTGTGTGTGTGTGTGTGTGTGTGTGTGTGCGCGCGCGCGCGCGGGGTAAGACTGGGGTTTAGTTAGCTACAGTTAGGTTAAGTTCCTCAGGGTTAGGTAGAAAGATTAGGCTAGGTAGGAGCCTGGGGAAATAGGACATACAATATTCTTTCATTCCAGTCTTCACTTATTGAAGGAATGGAATGGAAGCGGGAGGTTGGTTTCGTTCCCGATTGTTACCCTTTTGTTACTTTGGTTCTACACCAGAGAGGGCGGGGCAGGATATCGGCTGTTGTTGTGTTGTCAAGTCTGTGAGTAGTTGTGGTAAATTGTCGTGTTGTTGCACGAGCAATAACTAGTCCGTTGGTCAGGCGTGTCAGCTCTGCGGAGGGGTACACTGCTCTGACCAATCGTTGTTTTGTGTGGTGAGTAGAGTTCGCTTGATTCCGACCAGGGCGGAATGCGTTGGGGTAGCTTCACTTCGGTCCCTGGTGTTCGTCGGAGTGGACGTACTCCTTGTAGGTGCGGCGGCAGCGCCGTTAGTTTTGAAGAGTGACTTCAAGTCATAGTTAGGGCCAGGTCCTCGTCGGGTTTGGGTGCCCTTGGCCTGTGCTGAGTCGGTGTCGTCCTTGTTGGCAGCCACTGTCAGCCAGTTGCAGAACTGGTGTGGTTGATCGTCTGTATGTCTCCAGGTTGGTGATCTGTTAGGTTCGTTGTGTTGTAGTTCGTCGTGTTGGCTTGTATTATGGCGAGTTGTACTGTAGTTGTCTCATGTTGGGATTAGTTGTATGGTGTTCGTTGCGTATACTGGTTGTCTGATATGATGTTGTCTTGGTTCCGTGATTGAAATTTGTTGTCAGCCGGTTTGAGGTGTCACCTTTTTCCTGTATATTTTTGTAAGTAATGTACATAGTGGTTCCTGAGTTCGATTTCCTCAAGACAGTTTGGCTAGACAATGTGGGTTCAATATAATGACCGTTGATGGACGGTGATGTAGATATTGGTTGTGGTTAGTTCATGTTAATGTCAGTGGGTTCAATAAGAGGGTAATACGAGGTTGCATTTGGTTGAGGATCATAATAGGAGTCAGGTGCAGATGTGTCTGCGTGAATCATAGAGGGGTTTGATGATTGTGCTCAATCTCAATTGTAAATAGTAGGTGTTCGTTGAAATTAATTTACGATTTCGGAGTTGACCTGCACAGCATTGGAATCGGTTAACTGTGCAGTAGGGCCAAGGCTAATTTATGGTCGAGTGGTTTATACTGGAGTACGGTCGGGACTATTCAACTTATATTGGTGTCTTGTCACTTTCGTTACGAGTTAGGGTTCTCGACGCGGGTGTCGTGCGCGTGCAGACTGTATCTGTGGCGTACGCATTTGGTACAGGACAGTGAGTCCATATGGTTAGAAGTTTTGTAAGAAAGTGACAGTCGTCACACGTGCAGGGATGTATGTATTTGTGACAGAACGGGGTTGGAGAAAGATATCTTAGGTTGTGGGGAGGCAACCCAGTTATGAATTTTAGTAAGCAGAAAGAAGGGAAAGGTAAAGTTTAAGGCGAGTAGCTTAGCAGTTGATAGGATAAAAACGGATGATGTGCAGCATGTAATATTGTTTGAAGTGTGGTTGTGTTGGCATAACAAGGATTAACCACTGGGTTATCTGACAAGAGATGACCTGAGAGCGAGGTGCTGGATGGGAATTTTGGCGAACAAATCATGTTGGTTTTGATATATGATTATAATTGACAGTGCAAAGAAGGGTAATAATGTGAAGGATTGTGGCTGCGAGCCTATTCTCTTGTGTGAACATGCTGGAACTGTAAACCGATGAAATTGATAAGTTTTTTTTTTTGAGAGATGTGTATTGCTACTGATCATTATGTGAAGACATTTCCTTGTGAAACTGCCCATTTCCTAGATTACGTAGCATTTCCTAAGGGGCCCATGAAGTCCGCGTTGGGATCGCTTAGTTTTCTTTTCTTTTCCGAGAATTGGGGTGATTCATAATTTCATATGTAATAGCGTGGATTGGCTCAGAGAGAATATTGTTTTACTGCTGTTGTAAGGGTTGGCAGGAAATGGGTCTGATAACCCCAAAGTGAGTAATGGGTTGGGGGATGTATTCGAAATTCAAGGGGTCACTCTCATGCCCGAGTGGGAAGTAGGCAAGGGAGATGGAGAGTTAAAGCTTTACCAAGTAGCCTATGTGCCTTGAGGACTCGGGTAGTAGCAACACTACAGTAGTGGCCTCCAGTTGTGTCAGCAGGTATCCTGTTCCGTCCTGAGGCTGGGGCCAGATCACCGCAGTCTACTGCCGCGTGCCGGCAGGTGAGCGGCGCTTTCCAGTGCCTGTTGTTTTCCCGGGAGAGGGAGACCACCCAGGCCGTCCGCCTTCTGTGGGGCAGCTCTCCTCCAGCTACCGGTGCTCTTCCGGGAGTTCTCCGGCACTGGTTCCTCGTCCCTGTTCAGGCGTCCTGTGAGAGGGCGCTGCACCAGGCCTTTTTCACCCTCAGTGTCCGACGGGGCCTTCAGAGGAGGCGTCCTTCGAGCCCCAGACTCGTCGAGAGGGTGTCTGGTGTGTGTGTGCGTTGGGGGTCGTGCCCATCGAGGGAGGAGTCAGACTGCGGGAAGCCACGGTCAGCGCCGGGGTGCAGAGTCTTCGGGGAGGGTGTCGGCCCGCGGAGGAGCCACGGTCAGCGCCGGGGTGCAGAGTCTTCCGGGAAGGTGTCAGCCTGTGAGGGGCCACGTACAGCGCCGAGGACTGGAGCTTTCCGGGCCGGGATGGGTTGTCCCATGGTTGTGATAGAAGGGGTGTAGCGTTAGGCAGTAGGGTTAGGGGTGTTAGCTACTGCCTCCTTTTAGGACGTAGTGGCCGGCACAGTGTAGGGTACTTGTCGTTGCCTCCCTTAGGGACGCAGCGACCAGTTTGGTAGTGGTCCCGGATTAAAAGAGAAGGGTGAGTCCTGGGGAGAGGTGTGGGTGGTAGCAGTCGTTAAGAGATTAGAGTCCCTTTGGTAAATCCTTGTCCCTAGTAGTTAGTCACCACGTGTGCGGGCTATCGCTGTGTCCCCAGGTCACAGTGATGTACCGCAACTGGTGTTTCAGGTTAGGTTAGGGTCTTCCAGGTCATTATAGTAGAGTAGGGTGAGTCAGCGGGAATTGGGATACTTGTGTGCAGTTGTGGATGTGCGTGAGTGGTGGCGCCATGGAGTGTGAGTGAAATAAAGAAGCGTGCGTGATTGTAAAACTGTGTTAGTGTGCTGTGTTGTCTGACCTAGTGTGTGATAGGCGTGGGTAAGGGTGGTAGGGCCGTCCGGCTTAGTGACCGTGACACTTTGGTGGAGATGCGGGGTACCATTAGGGGTTCTGGGTAGGTGATAGGTAGCTAGGAGGGAGGTAAGGGGGGTATTGTGTCCGGTGTGTACGTTGTGTGAAATGTAAGTGGGTGGTTGGTGGGAGCGTACCAGTACCCTGGGAGGTGGTACGTAGTGTCCCTGTTCACTTCAGACAGGTTTCCATTGGCACTGGGCAGGGCACTTGTGTTGGTGTGAATGGGTTGGCGCTACCGAGTGAGTGAGGTATGAATGGTCAATAAACATTGAGTGGTTGTTGGAAGTGTGAGTGATTACACAGTACAGTGTAGGTGAGGTGCCGGAGGGTACCAGGTGTCTTTTGTGTCCCTTACATGTTGTATACCCTGTGAGTAGGTAGAGTGGTACCCAGCCCGTGACTGTGCACGCTGTGTGCTCGGATATCCTGTGGGGATTAAGGTCAGTGTAAGCCCAGGTGACTGTGTGGGGGAAGCACGAGGGTGCGCAGTGTTGTGGCATAGGGTATGCTGTGAGTGCACCTGGACTTGTGGGGTGCAAGTGCACTGTGATCGTGTGGGTACGGCCTACCAGAGACAGTGAGGCCTGTGACTGTGGGCAACTGGTGCGCATGCACAGTGGATGGTGGACACACGGTGTCACGTGATTCAGTCAGTGACCAGACAGTGCATTGGTAGTATTGTATGGGTTGGAGCCCATGTGGGTATATGTATGAGGTACACAAGTGTGGGTGGAGTTATGCTTGGTGCGTGACACATTGAGAGTATTGTGTACTTGTGCTGAGTTGCTTCAGGGGCTAGTGCGTAGTCAGGAACCTCCAGTTGCGCTCAGATCGCATACTGTCCGTTGCTAGCTCTGTGGTGGTAGGGGTACCCTATGTCTAAACACACCCGAGCCCATCCGCAGTACGACCCCGATAGTGTCATGGATCCACAGGCCCCTATGGCGGATACCAAACCTAAGGTTAGTGACCAGGATGCGGGGGTGGATCGAGAACAGGGGACGGGGGTTTATGCAAAGTTTGCCAAGTTGGGAGCGGCGATGGGTTTAGCTGGGGGAGACCTCGCCAAGTTCCTCACAGACTCAGTCCGTAATGAGGATGAGAGGACGGCGAGAGAAGCAGAATTGGAGCTCCGGATGGAGGAGAAAGTGAGGCAGAAGATGAAGGATGAAGAGGAGAAAGTGAGGCAGAAGATGAAGGATGAGAGGGAGCTAGAGATGAAGCAGAGGGAGCTAGATATGCAGCAGAGGAAGATAGAAGAGGAAAAAGCTGATAGGCAGAGGGAACTAGAGATGAAGCAGAAGAAGATTGAAGATGAGAAAGCAGCGAGACAGATGGAATTGAAACTGCAGAGGAAGAAGATGGAGGAAGAAACGGCGATAAGGGAAATAGAAGCTCAGACACGGCAAGCCAAGTTAGAGGCAAGGGAGCGAGAGATACTGATACAGGAGAGGCAGGCCTTAGATGAAGCAGCGCATAGGAAACGTTTGATTGAGGTGGAGGAAACGAAGCATGTCCACCTTGAGCCGTTGGGAGAGAACGACGACGTGGACGCTTTCATCGCCCAATTTGAGCGTGTAGCCCAGATGTGCAAGTGGAGCGAGACCTCATGGCCCACACGTCTGATGTCTCTGCTGAGAGGAAAGGCTAGAGAAGCGGTGATGCGGTTAAGTGCGGATGAGTTAGGCGACTATAATCAGATAAAGAGCGCCCTGTTAAGCCACTTTAGGCTAGATGCTGAGGCCTACCGAGAAAAGTTCAGGAGCATCAAGAAGGACGCTGCTGAGACTTTTGGCCAGATGCTGGGAAGGATGAAGCGGTGGTTTTCCCTCTGGTGTGCGGCAGCGGGCAAGGATGAGAGTGTGGCAGAGGATGTAAAGGATCTGCTTTTTCAAGAACAGTTTTACCAGCTGCTGTCCCCAGAGTTCACGATCGAGGTCCGGAAGACATGCCCGAAAACTGTTGAACAACTTGCAACGGAAGCTACTGTTTTAGCAGAGGCCAAAAGATTGGGGAGGAAGGCGAGGCAAGACCGAACAGTTAACCAGCCCAACCTGGGTAATAGGCGTGAAACAGCAGGGAGCCAGCCCACAGGGAGGTCCCAACAAAGTGATGGTGCACTGCAGCAGCTGAACAGGAGATCAGAAGGACCTAGATCGACCATCATCTGTTTCAACTGCAAGAAGCCAGGCCACATCGCTAGGAAATGCCCTGAGCCCCATTCTGTTGGAGCGGTTCATTGTTGTGACCAGCCCCAAGCTCGAGTAGTCCCTACGTTGTGTCGCCCATGCGCTGAGCAGCGGTACGAGCCTGCGTGCATCGTCGAAGTTAACGGGTCTCCGGCCAATGGATTACGGGACACTGGTGCCGGACACACCGTAGTGGCTAAGTGGTTAGTACCGGCAGATGCGTACACAGGAGAGACAGTGCCAGTAGTGTTGGCCGAGTCCAGATGTAGGTCTGTGTTACCTGTGGCGGTAATAGAGTTGAAGTCACCATTCATCGCAGGGAAGTTGGAGGTTTTGGTCATGAATAGCCCTGTGCAGGAAGTCCTGATCGGAAACTTCGCAAAGAGAGTAGGAGATCCTGGTTGGACACGTGTGCCTGTATACGCAGACCCGGCGTTGGTAGGGGCAGTGCAGACACGCGCGCAGAGAGCCAGGGAGCAGCAAGAACCTGTACCACTGCCCGTCGAGGAATGCGTTCTGAACACCTCTACCCAGCAGTTAATTCAGATGCAGGACCAGGATGAAACCTTGAGGAAGGCTCGGAGTGCGTGTGAAGCAGGGACGCACTTCCACACCAAGTTTGGACGAGTTGAGTACGCGCGGAAGTCTGGTGTACTGGTCAGGCGGTTTGAGGGTCCCAAGGACGTAGCGAGTCAGATCTGCGTCCCAGCAGAACTACGGACCACGGTGATGAAGCTAGGCCACGAGGTACCCATGTCTGGTCACTTAGGTACCACCCGAACCAAGGAGCGAGTTGGTCGCCATTTCTATTGGCCAGGCATGCATGCTGACATTCGTCGGTACTGCCAGTCATGCGTCCAGTGTCAGCGTACAGTGGATAAGGGAAGAGTCTCAAGAGTTCCCCTTGTAAGGATGCCACTGATGCGCAGGCCCATGCAGATACTGAGAGATCGGTGGTTGCAACCCGAGAGGCAAGAGCTCTGCACAGCTACAGAGTACGTCGTCAACCTAAGGAACAAAATAGCTAAGACGTGCAAGTTGGCAAAGGAGAACTTGGCAACGGCAGCTTGCAGGTACAAGCGGCATTTTGACTTGACGGCGAAACCCAAGAAGATAGCTGTGGGGTCTAGAGTACTAGTGGGAGGATCACAAGGTGGGCACTGCAGCTGCAGCCATTTCAGTTTACGGTGCAGGCAGTGTCTGGAAAGGACAATGTGGCGGCAGACTTCTTGAGTCGCTTGCCGTAGAGAGAAAAAGAGAGAGAGAGAGAGAGAGAGAGAGAGAGAGAGAGAACCTTAAGTTCCATTTACGTGAGTCATGAGGGGTTGACATTATTGAAGCTATGCATGTGTCATGGGAAGAGAATGACGTAGCAAGTGTTACTGAGGGTGTGGTGTTTGTAGCACGTGTCGCACAGCGGTCGTGCATAGCCAGAGCAGCGTCAGTTATGAAGTTTATATGTAGTGCGTAGTGTAACGGCTGCCTGTAAGTGCCTGCATTAAGGTCATATGTGGCAGCGTTAGACCAGGTTGATTAATGTAACCTGTGATTGTTGATGTATTTAAAAGTTGATGCTGTTGTGATGGAAGTTTTGGAGTGCATCAAAAGTAACAGTAGGACAGAATGAGTGATGGGGAATTGGATTGTTATAGGTAGAGTGTGGCTAAAACGCCGATCGAGTGAGAAGTTGTTGTTTGTTTTAACCTGTAGTTAAAACTTAGGCAGGGGGGGTGTCACCGATCGGCGGTACTAAACTAGTACGTCCACGTGTTTAAGAGTAGTGGTGGTTCAAGGTAGAGAGCGTGTGCGCGTATGCGTGCGAGCATGCATGTATGCGTGCATGTATGTGTGCTTGTGTGTGCGTGTGTGTGTTGTGTGTGTGTGTGTGTGTGTGTGTGTGTGTGTGTGTGTGTGTGTGTGTGTGTGCGCGCGCGCGCGCGCGGGGTAAGACTGGGGTTTAGTTAGCTACAGTTAGGTTAAGTTCCTCAGGGTTAGGTAGAAAGATTAGGCTAGGTAGGAGCCTGGGGAAATAGGACATACAATATTCTTTCATTCCAGTCTTCACTTATTGAAGGAATGGAATGGAAGCGGGAGGTTGGTTTCGTTCCCGATTGTTACCCTTTTGTTACTTTGGTTCTACACCAGAGAGGGCGGGGCAGGATATCGGCTGTTGTTGTGTTGTCAAGTCTGTGAGTAGTTGTGGTAAATTGTCGTGTTGTTGCACGAGCAATAACTAGTCCGTTGGTCAGGCGTGTCAGCTCTGCGGAGGGGTACACTGCTCTGACCAATCGTTGTTTTGTGTGGTGAGTAGAGTTCGCTTGATTCCGACCAGGGCGGAATGCGTTGGGGTAGCTTCACTTCGGTCCCTGGTGTTCGTCGGAGTGGACGTACTCCTTGTAGGTGCGGCGGCAGCGCCGTTAGTTTTGAAGAGTGACTTCAAGTCATAGTTAGGGCCAGGTCCTCGTCGGGTTTGGGTGCCCTTGGCCTGTGCTGAGTCGGTGTCGTCCTTGTTGGCAGCCACTGTCAGCCAGTTGCAGAACTGGTGTGGTTGATCGTCTGTATGTCCAGGTTGGTGATCTGTTAGGTTCGTTGTGTTGCAGTTCGTCGTGTTGGCTTGTATTATGGCGAGTTGTACTGTAGTTGTCTCATGTTGGGATTAGTTGTATGGTGTTCGTTGCGTATACTGGTTGTCTGATATGATGTTGTCTTGGTTCCGTGATTGAAATTTGTTGTCAGCCGGTTTGAGGTGTCACCTTTTTCCTGTATATTTTTGTAAGTAATGTACATAGTGGTTCCTGAGTTCGATTTCCTCAAGACAGTTTGGCTAGACAATGTGGGTTCAATATAATGACCGTTGATGGACGGTGATGTAGATATTGGTTGTGGTTAGTTCATGTTAATGTCAGTGGGTTCAATAAGAGGGTAATACGAGGTTGCATTTGGTTGAGGATCATAATAGGAGTCAGGTGCAGATGTGTCTGCGTGAATCATAGAGGGGTTTGATGATTGTGCTCAATCTCAATTGTAAATAGTAGGTGTTCGTTGAAATTAATTTACGATTTCGGAGTTGACCTGCACAGCATTGGAATCGGTTAACTGTGCAGTAGGGCCAAGGCTAATTTATGGTCGAGTGGTTTATACTGGAGTACGGTCGGGACTATTCAACTTATATTGGTGTCTTGTCACTTTCGTTACGAGTTAGGGTTCTCGACGCGGGTGTCGTGCGCGTGCAGACTGTATCTGTGGCGTACGCATTTGGTACAGGACAGTGAGTCCATATGGTTAGAAGTTTTGTAAGAAAGTGACAGTCGTCACACGTGCAGGGATGTATGTATTTGTGACAGAACGGGGTTGGAGAAAGATATCTTAGGTTGTGGGGAGGCAACCCAGTTATGAATTTTAGTAAGCAGAAAGAAGGGAAAGGTAAAGTTTAAGGCGAGTAGCTTAGCAGTTGATAGGATAAAAACGGATGATGTGCAGCATGTAATATTGTTTGAAGTGTGGTTGTGTTGGCATAACAAGGATTAACCACTGGGTTATCTGACAAGAGATGACCTGAGAGCGAGGTGCTGGATGGGAATTTTGGCGAACAAATCATGTTGGTTTTGATATATGATTATAATTGACAGTGCAAAGAAGGGTAATAATGTGAAGGATTGTGGCTGCGAGCCTATTCTCTTGTGTGAACATGCTGGAACTGTAAACCGATGAAATTGATAAGTTTTTTTTTTGAGAGATGTGTATTGCTACTGATCATTATGTGAAGACATTTCCTTGTGAAACTGCCCATTTCCTAGATTACGTAGCATTTCCTAAGGGGCCCATGAAGTCCGCGTTGGGATCGCTTAGTTTTCTTTTCTTTTCCGAGAATTGGGGTGATTCATAATTTCATATGTAATAGCGTGGATTGGCTCAGAGAGAATATTGTTTTACTGCTGTTGTAAGGGTTGGCAGGAAATGGGTCTGATAACCCCAAAGTGAGTAATGGGTTGGGGGATGTATTCGAAATTCAAGGGGTCACTCTCATGCCCGAGTGGGAAGTAGGCAAGGGAGATGGAGAGTTAAAGCTTTACCAAGTAGCCTATGTGCCTTGAGGACTCGGGTAGTAGCAACACTACAGTAGTGGCCTCCAGTTGTGTCAGCAGGTATCCTGTTCCGTCCTGAGGCTGGGGCCAGATCACCGCAGTCTACTGCCGCGTGCCGGCAGGTGAGCGGCGCTTTCCAGTGCCTGTTGTTTTCCCGGGAGAGGGAGACCACCCAGGCCGTCCGCCTTCTGTGGGGCAGCTCTCCTCCAGCTACCGGTGCTCTTCCGGGAGTTCTCCGGCACTGGTTCCTCGTCCCTGTTCAGGCGTCCTGTGAGAGGGCGCTGCACCAGGCCTTTTTCACCCTCAGTGTCCGACGGGGCCTTCAGAGGAGGCGTCCTTCGAGCCCCAGACTCGTCGAGAGGGTGTCTGGTGTGTGTGTGCGTTGGGGGTCGTGCCCATCGAGGGAGGAGTCAGACTGCGGGAAGCCACGGTCAGCGCCGGGGTGCAGAGTCTTCGGGGAGGGTGTCGGCCCGCGGAGGAGCCACGGTCAGCGCCGGGGTGCAGAGTCTTCCGGGAAGGTGTCAGCCTGTGAGGGGCCACGTACAGCGCCGAGGACTGGAGCTTTCCGGGCCGGGATGGGTTGTCCCATGGTTGTGATAGAAGGGGTGTAGCGTTAGGCAGTAGGGTTAGGGGTGTTAGCTACTGCCTCCTTTTAGGACGTAGTGGCCGGCACAGTGTAGGGTACTTGTCGTTGCCTCCCTTAGGGACGCAGCGACCAGTTTGGTAGTGGTCCCGGATTAAAAGAGAAGGGTGAGTCCTGGGGAGAGGTGTGGGTGGTAGCAGTCGTTAAGAGATTAGAGTCCCTTTGGTAAATCCTTGTCCCTAGTAGTTAGTCACCATGCGGGCTATCGCTGTGTCCCCAGGTCACAGTGATGTACCGCAACTGGTGTTTCAGGTTAGGTTAGGGTCTTCCAGGTCATTATAGTAGAGTAGGGTGAGTCAGCGGGAATTGGGATACTTGTGTGCAGTTGTGGATGTGCGTGAGTGGTGGCGCCATGGAGTGTGAGTGAAATAAAGAAGCGTGCGTGATTGTAAAACTGTGTTAGTGTGCTGTGTTGTCTGACCTAGTGTGCGATAGGCGTGAGTAAGGGTGGTAGGGCCGTCCGGCTTAGCGACCGTGACAATTTCTATTGGCCTAAGTATCATGTAGATGTTTCGTCAATATGTTCAGTCTTGTGATGTGTGGCAAAAGAGTAGGAAGCGTGGATCGGTTCCAGTGGTTCCTCTTGGGAAAATGCCCGTCATGGATGCACCTTTTCAACGCATTTGTATTGATCTGATAGGTCCATTTTCGCCATGTTCCCATGCAGGTCATAGATATGTCTTGACTGTTTCTCCAAGAGTGATGAACATGTGACAGCAGTGTCTGTGATCACTGAGGATGATGATGGTTGCCTTGCATCTGAATATCCCCACTGTCCCACTTGTTCCTTCTAAGGAGACCCTATATGATACTCACTTTGATGAGCAGTTATCTGATGTGCAAAGAGAAAAGATGAAATCTGTGTGCCATAATTTTTCTGCTTTGGTTACAGATAATCCTGGATGTGTCAAAGCTGGAATTTTTAATAAAATCTCGCTTGCTGATAGCAAACCCATTAGGTTGAAACCATACCCATTACCTTTAACAGCAACTGAAGTTGTTAAGCAGGAAGTTGTGATTATGCTAAAACTTGGTGTCATTGAGCCTAGTCAGTCTCCTTACAATTCTCCAATTGTGCTTGTTAAGAAACCAGATGGATCAGTAGATTCTGCATCGATTTCCGTGCGCTTAACAAAATTACTCGTTTTGATGCGGAACCCATTCCGGATGTTGAGGAACTGTTTTCATCAGTCTCTGGTGCAGTCTACTTCACCAAGATTGATTTGTCAAAAGGATATTGGCAAATTCTGGTTAATCCTAAAGACAAAGAAAAGACTGCATTTCAACCTCCTTGGGACTTTTTCAGTGGACATGAATGCCATTTGGTTTGATTTCGGCCCATGCTACTTTCGCTCAGATGATGCTTTTGTTGGATTTGCATGAGTGCTCTAGCATCAATTTCTTTGATGACATTCTGATTGCTAGCGTTACTTGGAAAGCACATCTTTGGCATGTGACAGTTCTTTTCCAGAATTTTTTGGATCTTAGACTCACTGTATGACCATCCAAGATGTTCGCCACTTTTCAAGAACTAGAGTTCTTGGGTCATGTTGTTTCTCACAGCATTCTCAAGCCTCAGGCTAGCAAGGTTGATAAGATCCTGTCCATGTCTCAGCCTACCACAAGGAAGCAAGTTCGCTCACTTCTCGGTCTAATAGGATACTATCGGAAGTTCGTTCCTCATTTCACTACCCTTGTTTCTTCCCTGACCAATCTCACAAAAGATTCCAAGCGTAAATCAATTACGTGGACACCTGAGTGTCAGGAAGCTTTTCAGCTGATTCAGGGAATTCTTGCAAACAGCCCTGCTCACAAACTTCCAGACCTTTCTCGTCAGTTCGTTCTGAGAACAGATGTTTCATCTATAGGTCTGGGTGGTGTTCTTTTGCAGGAGCATGATGGTGTTTTGCATCCTGTTGTTTTCATCAGCAGGAAATTGCTTGATAGAGAGACGCATTACTCTGCTATTGAGAGGGAGTGTTTGGGTATTGTTTGGTCTATCCAGAAGCTATCTCGCTATCTCTGTGGACAAAAGTTTGTTCCCCAGACAGACCATAAGCCACTCATATATCTCACTTGTTCTTCTTTCAAGAATACCAGAGTCACTTGATGGTCTCTCCTGTTGCAAGCATTCATGTTTGAGGTTCAGCCTGTTAAGGGTATTTACAATGTTTTCGCTGATGTACTCAGTCAGAATGGCCAGTCTCTTACTATTCTGTAAGTGTTGTTGGTCAGGAACATTTTGTATTGCCTGTTTTAGTATTTGCTGTGTAGATTGCTATAGTGAAGCATAAGACATTTTGTCCTGATCTACTGTAAAAAGTCAATGTATTTTCTATGGACATTTCATTGTTTTGATAAAGCATCTTAGGACTTTAAAAAAAGGTACTTTTTGGAAGTCATTTGTCAAATTTCTCATTGTCATAATCGCATTTTTTGGCACATATTGGTGACAATTTGTAAATTGCCAAAATTTTCGAAATATCTTTTGAAAATTAATCATTTTGCTGTATTCAACTTGGAAAGCTTTTCTCGTGACCTGTGACAAGGGTTCGGTTCCTTCTTTATTAGTTTTTCTTCTAGAAAAGCTGGCGCTTTTTTTTAAGAGGAGGGGGTATTGTCACACGCACGATTCTCGACGACTTGTGCGCATCTGCCATGTGTATAGCTAGAGAGGATATTCTGTACTGAATACTACTCAGTGGCGAACGTTGACAAATTCGGCTGCTAGATTTGCACAGATTGAGTATGGCTTTGGAGTCGGTCACGCCTGCTCCGTACACTCTCTGTCCACACTTGTTGGTCGGGTATTGCAAGTTTAATTCCCCCCCCCTCCCCCAGAAGGTAAGAATATTTTTTCTAAACATGTCGATTCATTGTAGGACAATCGTGGTTAACTGATAGTGCTTTCTTTAAAACATTTTCGATCAAAATGATCAGACTTTGTAGTATTGTGATTGTTTTTGGAAGTGCTCAGTTCAGTATGCTCATTCGTGTGTTTTTGCCGAGTTGTACGGCTTTGGTCATTTCAATTCTACTCTTACTAACCTATCAATACTTTTGATGTTGAATAGTTGGTGGATTGAGTTATTTATGGTGCTGTTCACTTTGTAGGGATTCTTCATCTGACGTGCCAGTCCAGCTGGCTGAGTGCAGTGGAGGGAGTGTCTGAGTTGTCCTTCTTTCCCATCCTGTGGTGTGGCAGTCTTCTTTGAGGCCAGGACTCACCTTTCCTCCCCAAGTGCCTTCTTCTTCGACAGCCAGTAAGCCTGCCTAACTCCTGAGTAACCATATCTTCCTGGTGTCTCCCCTCCAGACAGATGACCGGTGCTCTACTTTTCGACTTCGTTCCCCTGTGCCCAGTCGCAGGTGTGGGACCAGTTATCTTTTTCTGCGCCTAGTCTCAGAAGTGGTATTGTGTGGACTACCATCAACACATCCAAAATTGAGGTCAGAGTGATTTTCTTTATGTGTGTGTGCAAGTCTGTCCCAGCTTGGACAGCAACACATCTGACCAGCGATGTGAATTTCAGCAGGATTTAATTCATATCTCAAAAGACTCAAATGTTAATTTTCTTTGAGAATGTTAGAAATCTTTTTCTTCTTGTTGTTGTTATTGTATTGTGTATTTCCTTGTGTATTTCCTATTCGATTACAAGTCTGGAAGTCTTATGCTATGAGTGTGATGGCATAAATTGTGTAACTGAAAATGCTGTGAATATGAAGAGCAATTAATGAAAAAAAAGAAAAAGAATATACGTATTTTTACTCTGTGTGTGTGTGAACGTTCTCATGTTAGCCACCATTTTGAGACTTCTGCTTGGTACATTTGTAATATCAGTGGTTTGTAATGTCTGAAGAGGACACATATGTCAATGACTCAATTCTCTAATGCAAGTTGCTACTCTCCTTCTGCTTTTTCTGGTTATCAGTATTTTACGTACGAGCTTTTTGTTGTTGTTCTTCTTCTTTTGTGACAACAAAAAATGATATTGCATCAGTAGATATAATAATTGTAACAGATCTTAAAACATTTTTCAACACGTTATTTGAAAACAAAAACACACAATAGTATTACAAAGTATTTATACACATACACAATAGGATTTCCTTTTTCTGTAATTGAAAGTCTGCCTTTTTCTCCAGCAGTTCTGTATATTTTGAAAGAACTAAAGTTTGTTTGCACACATATGATTTATGCCAGTGAGTTCGTTTAAATCATTAGAGCAGTGGTCTACACATGATCAAAATGAATACATCCATGAAACATGAAGAGTTTCTTTTCTTCAGAACACTATCCATTTCTGTAAATACCGAAATCTTTAACAGCTACTTTTCTAAATATATGTGTGCATAGGCCCAACTTTGTGTCAGGCATGAATTAGCGGGCATCTTGTCTGCTATTAAACTCCAAGAATCTCCTGTTTTGCATGTACCTTTATTCAGTGGCGTGCTTCTACAAGAACTGATGAATCATCACTCTGTATTTCATGACAGGTTGTAATTTTGACATGCCTCCTTACCCACTACCACGTTCTGTTAACATCATGAAAGAACAAAGACTTGGCTTACTAGTCCTGGCTCTCTATGTTCCATCAATATTTTCTTATTATTATAAATCAGACGTTTCCATGTGGGACCGAGACAAATTCAAAAAATGTTTTGAAACTGGCGAGCCATACGCTTTTTATCTCAATTGGACAATGGAGATTCATTTTACCTTCACTGAGATCAGAAAAATCAATATCAAGAGGAATGCGACCTGTTGGGTTGAAGTGGAAATGCTTGATGACAATTATGCTAACAAACTAGTTGCGTTCACCAGCAGACTATCCAGAGGGACTTTTGAAAACTATGTCACTGTGCATGAACCTGTGTCCAATGCTAACAGGAAATGGAGCAGTGATACACCGCAACGCACATGGTGCAAGACTGGCAGCTGCAATGTTGACCAACTGTATGTCACTAACAGCAGCCGCCTTGGCCTAGGCCTTCACCTTGGTAATCAAAACAGCAACTTTGTAATTCAAATTCACCTTCTTCAAATGACAGTCAGTACATACGACACCCACGTTACTTCAATATCAAGTAAACAAGGTACAGTGTGAGTTACAGTCTTAGTCTGTCAAGCAAGATAGGTGACTGTCATGGTCTTTTCATAAGTCTTATGAGGCAATACACAGGCAGCGTTTGTGAAAGTCTGTGGCTGTGAAACTCAGATGTGCGTGCGTGCGTGCGTGCGTAGGTGCGTGCGCGCATGTGTGTGTGTGTGTGTGTGTGTGTGTGTGTGTGTGTGTGTGTGTGTGTGTGAAGGCTGAGAACTTTGTAACGCCTAGGGGCCATTTATCAGATTAAAAACCATGAATATCGATTACCACTACTACTGCTTCTGCTACTTCTGCTACTAACTACTACTACTACTACTACTACTACTACTACTACTACTACTACCACTACCACCACCACTACTACTACTAACGGTAGTAGTAGTAGTAGTAGTAGTAGTAGTAGTAGTAGTAGTAGTAGTAGTAGTAGTAGCAGCAGCAGCAGTAGTAGTAGTAGTAATAGTAATAGTGGTAGTATCACTATCATCATCATCATGATCATCATCATCATTGTCATTATCATTATTTCTGTAATTCTTAATATTATCATTACTATCATCATTATATTATCACTATCATTATCATCATTGTTATCATCATAATCATTATCACCAATTATTATTATTATTACTGTTATGATTATTATTATTATGATTATTATTGTTGTTTCTATTACTATCCTTTTTGTTGTTGTTATCGTTTCTATCGTCATCATCATCATCATTATCATCATGATCATCATATGATTGCACATTGTACTCTTCATCAACATAAATCAAGTACAGTTTTAAGACCCAGGTATGTTTGCCAGACACCCACTGATGTCTTTTGGAATGGCATTAAAATGTGTATGAAATCGTCTCACACCAAATAAAACTGGATTCAGAAACGGATTATAAACAGAATCTTGATTTTTTTTCGAACAAAAACGTGCATAGGTGATACACGTATTTTTAATAAATGGGAAAGATAGAAGATTCTCTTTATCGATCAACTGATCAAACATATACTTTTTTTGTCAACGTGGTGACAGCCCTGATATGGCCCTTTGCGGTCAGCTGGGCTGTAAGCAACATTAGCTTACTTTACCTATTTCGTCAACAAATATAGCGTCAATACAACGGTCTTCAATATCTTGAAATAGCATCACACACCTGTTGGGAGGAGTGAAGGTGGGTCTAGCCTGTGTCGCCGTGAGACGGCTCGTAAGGCTGTGGGACGGTTCGGTGACAAGGTGCTGCCTTTCTGCGACTTCAACGTGGCCTGCACAACCAACAGGGCCCTCCCTTTGGAGAAGGGAGAGGTGGGAACGTTCCTCACGGACGCAGAGTGGGCATGAATCTTCGCGCAACGGCTTGCCAACTTCCGTCCTGTCCGTTTCCTGAGTCGGGCTCACGTGGCTTAGGACTGTCGCCACTCAGCACAAGAGAGGCACCACAGGCCTTTGAAGAGGCACGTCGTCTCAAAAGTCCAGGCAGCAAGACAGCGTTGCCACCAAGAAAAGACCACTACTGCATCAGCAGCAGACTTAGGGTGTCTTTTCTGCTCGTGACTGTGCAAATTACGACTTGGATTAGAGAGCCACTGCCATGTGCACTGATGACTGCGCAGATATGTCTTCCTGGAAACCTAGGGACCGCCGTAATTTTTGTCTTTTAGAGGATCACATGTTGTCTTGGGCATGATAACTAAGCAGTAACACCCATTTTGTCGACGATCTTCAAGCACTGTGCATTATCTTAGGCCATTGCGAAATGTAAATAAGACTGACTGGGAAAAAATATCCGGAAAATATTAAAAAGAGCAAGATACTCCACAGTATCCTGCCTTTGCAGCCACCTCTAGCTCATGTCAACATCCACTCACTTTTTAATTGCTAATAATGTGGTGTCGATTTAGTTGATTAACCGTAGGGATTTGGTTAAAGGAGTGAAGTGTGTTTAACCTTGTTACACCACGTCTACGAAGTTTAGTTCTCCTTCTATCATTGTTCTAATTATACGACGGATTTACAGATTGGGAGCACAACCAATGTGTACTCGTTCCGCTGCATATTTTCGTTCAGCACAACTGATTGGTCAAATTAAAAGGAAATAATCTGCTAGACACGAAATGAAAAAAAAAATCAAAGGCAGAGGAATGTTTTTAATAATATATTCTACAAATCATGATGCAGGAATTACTCTCTAATAATGGGACTTGGTAAGCAGCGCCCATGGTATACAGTCACGTTTGTGTCGCGCTCATGTGTTTGTATCTTGAACCTAGTTCAACCTTTTTCGAGCTTAGGTGGGTTTGTTTTTTCGGTCATCACCTACAGTAACACATCACAGCCCGTTATTTTTTTACATTCCGTCGTCTGATTTTCTCCTTGGTTTTTTGTTATCGCAGTATGGCCTTCTCTACGTTAAAGTCCGTCTTTCTCGAACAAAGAGACATTCCAAATGTCAACGATCGACGTATTACCCGGCAACAGAAGGAGCACAAACGGACATCCTGATGAAAAAAAAAAATTGCGGTTGGGAGGCACGGCGACACGGATGTGCAGCGCAAATCCCTTCATCTTGAAAGAAGACACAGGAGAGGAAAATCCATCTACTAAGTTATGGATCAGTAACACTCTCTTGTCTGTAGCTGATTCAAGCATGAGAGAGCTAGGGATCAAGACCACAAGCTAACCCATTTCCCATTTTGACAGGGTGTAGGTTTGTGTTCATCTCCATCCCTTCTACTCCTTTGGACAAACTGCTCAAGCTTAGTATTTTTATTGCAAACCTGTACCATAAGGAGCAAAACTAACGGGAAAAAACAACAACAACAACAACAACAAAAAACAAACAGTAATTTGCTCTTGCTGTTTGGGATCCAATGACCGTTATGTCGCGGTATACCAAAGACGTCTGCCTACAGTATAAACAGCAAGGCCATAAGGCTGGCGATCCTTCTTGCCTCTTACAGGTGAGAAATGTTCCAAAATTCAAAAGGAGAGTGAAGGGGCATATTATGGTATCCAGGGGGAGAATAAGATGGATGGACAAGGGGGCACAAATGGATATCCGAGCTGCAAAGTCGGATCATTCTCCCAGGAAAAGTGTGGCACACAAAAACGGTGATCGAGGCAGCACCATTCGTCAGTCGATCCTG
Organism: Conus canariensis; assembly: GCA_033310375.1. Classification (NCBI taxonomy): domain Eukaryota; kingdom Metazoa; phylum Mollusca; class Gastropoda; order Neogastropoda; family Conidae; genus Conus; species Conus canariensis. The sequence goes on from CM065724.1 coordinate 59,138,530, forward strand.
TTCTCCTCTTCGATCAGCAGTCTCGTGAGTGATCCGAGACCTACAAACGTAATTGTTCCGGAGACAGCAGAAGTTCGACAGGAAGGTCGCATAAGCACCGCCGATGCCACGATGCCAAACTTTACTCGTATTTTCAAATATGACTCGAAAACCTTTTGTCACGACATCCAAGCAATTTGTACTGCCTGTCTGTCAGTCGGTCTGTCTGTCTCTTCCCCTCTCTCTCTCATACACACACACACACACACACACACTTCTCTCTCTCTCTCTCTCTCTCTCTCTCTCTCTCTCTCACTCTCGCTCTTCCTCTCTTGCTCACTTGCTCACACACATGCAAATGCGCCCCCCCCCCCCCCCCCCCACACACACACACGCTGCGTATTCAATTTCAATAGAATAGTGTGATTTTTGTTGTTGATTTGGTTGTGTCTTTTTTGTGTTAGAGCTGTTATTACAACAGAGTAAGAGTCAGCATGCCAAACATTGGAACATACTAAAAAAAAAAAAAAAAAAAAAAAAAAAACGCAAACGTTTTATATCAAATCTAAAAACTACTGGAAGTCAGTAATCGAATGTCCGTCAGTAGCGGGCACACAATTAATGCATGGCATGTGCGTGTCGACCACAAAACGGAAAAAAAAGTTTAAAAAAAAAAAAGAAAGACTCTCTAATTGTGAATGTGTGCAGGTTACATTGACAGCAGTTTCGAAGTAACAGTGCCGGTATTTCACTGTGTGATGTATGAAAGCCGGCAAACTCTTGTCCTTCCTCCTCAACACGTGGTGATGCTCAGCCTGATAACTTCATATTCTCCTGAAATCCGCGAGCTGTCTGTGTTCTCTGGCCAGCTCATCTCCATGGACAAGCTGCTTTTGAGGATATTAGGTAAATACCGTATCACCCTACCGCCATTTTCCGTAATGATGGGCATTTCGCCGTGCAAAAAATCCAATGCCCCTTTTATATGACTTACAGAGAAACTTGCGTGGTTTTATGATCCCTGCACATTTCTGCCAGAAGAATGTTAATCAGTGTTGTGTTTGGTGAATCACTCTTTCAAAGAAAGAAAAAAGGTCAAAAACATTCAGCATTCTTATCCTACGAGGGAATAAAATTGATATGGAATACCATTTCTTACAGACTAAAGAATTCCATCAAAAACACACTTGAATTTTATTCACTATTTCGCATTACATATTTTCCCATCTTATATCAAATGAATAAATGTAAAATGGCTTTTTCGTCACGACAACATAATGTCAGTTTTTTTCCTATGAAGCAGGTAAATGGCAATACATCCATAATCAAACTGTATCTGCGGCATAACAATATATTTTTTACATAAAAACATTTTTTACTAATTCATTGGACGTACAGGTTAACAAGTAAAATAGTTCTTCTAATGATAAATGTTCAAATCGAATGCCATTTTTACTGGCTTTAATTGCTAACATTAACATAATAATTATGTTCATTTTTCATTCTCAATTTCTCGCAGAAAGAAAAAATAAATGTGTGAAAATTTTGCGGAAATTATTTTAATATAACAAATCTTAAATAAATGTTAGCGAACCGCCCAGAGAACGTGGACAAACGAGTCACAAGACGAAACACAACGCGTTTCGACCTATTAGGTCTTCATCGGGTGAGACATAAACGAATAAAACAACGAAAATTCACTTAGCTTTGATCGCTTCAGATCATTTCACAGGGTATTATAACTCTGCTTTGGAAACCCTGTGTTCATTTAATCGACTTTTCCTTGCTAGGTTCAACAATGGTCACTTTGCTAAGTAAATAAGTATACAGCTGTTGCTCAGTTTGAAATATCTTATTCTCGACAGTCTGCTATCTATTACATACCCATGTTTATTTCATATAGATATTTCCCTGGCAATATCACACCGTACTGGTGCAATTGTTGAGAGTTATCAAGTAGCAATTTTGTCGTGATCCTTCAACGTGTAGTTTTCCATTTAAATAATTTTATTGTCACTGACTCCTACTTCTTTAGTGCGTTTTTGAGAATTTCCCCAATACTGTTTCTCTTCATGAATGTCGTTGAAATCTCCTTTCAAACGATCATAGGAGGGACATTTGCCCCTATACTATCGCTGGAAGAAGTCTCCAAGCCCTCATTAAACTTTTCAGCTAAGGTATGACCGGAAGAAAAATAGGTCCTAGGACAGCATGGTAGAAATAGAAACCATGGGTGTTTGTAAGTTATATTTTGGAGGACGATCGAAAGAAAGCTGGATCCAACCGCTGCGGGAAGTTACGAAGAAAACAGAGCAACGAAGATCTCTTTGGAGATAGGGGAAAAAAGAAAGCCGAAGGAAAGTCCGCACAATTCAGGATGTAAACATGATCTGTCCTGCACGAGCAGAAAACGCGATAACACGTTCTTGGAACGATACAACAAAAAGATCAAAAGAGATCACTGTGTGCTAGTGGTACGGAAATTATCAAATGAAGACAACTATTAAGTATTGCACCTAACAGAAAAGTCGTACAACTTGTGAATTGGCTGAAATGAGGCAAGGCTGCAGTTGTCGATACCATTGGTGATTGCATCCCTGTATTTTCACACAAACATGGCGGATAACGGTACATCCTAATTGCCACTCGCTGCAAAATCTGACCACTAGAGAGTGGACTATACTATGGAATAAAATCTATTGTACTTTATCGAAAACTGAAAATTTCTAACACAGCCAGAACCACAACGCCCTTTATTTTGATCAGGCATGCAATCAACACTTGAATTGATTACAACAACAAAATGTACAGAAGCCAAAATTCTTGAACACTTCACTTACCTTGGATTCAATGTAAACAACGAAGGTTTCACAACCAATCTGCTCCCAACGACAGCAAACACAACAGCGATGGCCAGACTGACTGTTCTGACTCAGTTTCGAGAAAAATCCTTCGAATGAGACTATAAACCAAGGTTTTGTGAATGCACGCATGAGATCTTGCGCGTACGGCAAACTCCATCACCAAGTTTCCGAAAAGACGGTCAGTTTGACCGTTGATATGGATGACACGTATACACATAGCATGAATCATCCGTAGAAGCTGACAAAATGAGCGAAGTTCTGAGTGATCGACATTCGACTGAATGACACGGGAAACGAATGACTAGCGCCAGCAGACAGCTCGTCGGTCGGCTCTATCCAGGTAGGTCCTCGACTACAGTGGAGAAGAAGACAAACATATGCGTGGAATGAAATTATAGTTAACAAGAACTTAAAAAATCACTGCACTGCAATGCTACCCTGTCTTCAGCAGGATTACAATTGTGCGCCTGCAAGTGAAACCAGTCAACATCACTAGTGCAGATAGACGCTCCCACATCAGACTATAATGATGACCAGACCGAAGAATTAGTAGTCCCAGCTCCGAACGGTTATCAATGCGGTTGACAAGAAAGACATCTTTATCGTTCAAGGTGACTCTGATGCCAACGTTGGTGCCGTTATCCAAGAAGACGGGAACAATTTCTGCTGTCCTTATTGTAATGAGACAACCAAAGATAGAGGACAAAGTCGACTGGAATTTACTAGTAAGAATGGCTTGGTTCTTGCCTTCCTTGATATGGACACGGCACCCGTCATTACCACAACCAGACAGATTGTATCCTTGTGAAAACCCGGTACTGGTCTGGCATCAACAAGTCTAAAACAAGGACATTTCCAGGAGCTGATGTTGGTAGTTACCATGACCTTGTCATCTTCAACTTTAAGATGCCTTTGAAGAACGAGAGAGGGATGAAAACAAACGTCTCAAACTTAACGTTGTCAAACTGAAAGATCTTGACATCACTGAACAGTGCCAAGCAGCGGTAGGAGGAAAATTCTCCCTGGTACTTCCGTTTGAAGAAGATCTTGAAGCCATCACAAGTAACTGATGACTGAAACAGCAAGAGAGGTCTTAGGAATAAGCAAACAGAAGTCTAAACCATGGAGCTCAAACAACATCATGGAGATATCTGATACTAGAAGGAACTTAAAACCGCTCAAGAAGATTAAGCTTGATGGGATAACACTAGTGTACGTACACTTGACAAAATTCTCAGGCGAATATTTTCACATCCAACCTAAAATGGAATTTCCATATTGATTGCCTCTGAAACAACACAAGAAAGAGTTCTAATTGTCTTAAAGTATATAGCAATCAAAGCTGGTGTCAGTATGAGAAAAACGTCGAAGCACTGTGCAATGTAATTGGTTTGTTCTAAGTTATCATATGCTCAAGAGGTTTTCTTTAGTGTGCCCAAATGTTTGTCACAAACATTACAAAGTGTGAACAGCAAAACCTTTGATTTATGCTCTGGAGTCCCAGTGCGCGCAGTTACTATTGCATAAAGCTAACAACACTGAAAGTCCTCACCAAGTTAGTCTACGAATACATAACTAACTATACTGTAAGCCATCACTTGAAGTAGCTAAGTAAGGCTGGGAATATGTAACTAGCAATACTGAAACCTTCACATGAAGTAGCTAAGTGAGTCTATGTAAGATGGATAAACACATGTCAGACAATTGGAAGTTTGAATACAACATGATCATCATAAACACTGGCAAAAGTATGAAAAGAAAAGGGCCCGACATGTAACACACCAACATGTATTTTTACACACACACACACACACACACACACACACACACACACACACACACACACACACACACACTCATAGAGACATTACATACCGCATATGTCATGTACGTGAGCACCCAGTCATTCACGTGGAAATTAGGTAGGATTACGAGTAATCTTGTTCTCCTGTGGAGGGGACAGCCTTGAGCGGGAAGGGACAGGAAGAAAAATGTCTTCGAGCTGTAGCATAACACTTTGTCTCCACACAGCAGGGCTAGTTACAGTGAAGAAAGTTATCAAAATTTTCACTTTCCAGATCGGGCAAAGTTAACAGAACTGTACTTGCCTGACATGGTCATGCATTTGTGGAGGCAGTCTTCCAACGGTTTATCGTATGTCCTTCCATCAACTTTTTTGCTGTAATTATATTGAAAACTGGCATTGCTAATCTTATAGTATAGCATTAGAATTAGGGTCAGGATGAGCAACTTCAATTCCTGGATCAGGATTAGCAACCCGTCTCAAATCCAGATTAACTCTAAGCATATGGGGCCTCTATATTCCTTGTACTGATACAACTATTTTCATTGAATCAAAAGATGAAATACATAAGTGCTAGATTTGTACTTGGCTTCTTCATCTGAAAGAAAATGAAAGATTATATGAAGCACATATCCAAATTGGCTGTGGGTGTTGTGACACTGCAAGTGTCTCCAGTGCAGCCAATTAGCTCTTCTTTATTCTCTTCATTGTCACCATTCATATGATCGGACAAAGGGCTATCACACCTAAACTGAGCCACATGATAAACTCAGCTTTGACCTATCTCTGTATGTTAAAATCTCCTATCTTAGTGTGTAAAATCAGATTCTGTTAAAAGTTTGCAATGAAGTCCTAACAACGTCCATAGCTGTTCTTTCTGGAAGAACGTGGAAACCTTATGAAAAGATTATGTGCTGAAATCGTTGAGAAAGAGATGGGTTTCCATATTGTTTGGTAGTAACTGACAGTATTTTTTTCTGTGTCTCTTTGACAGGCAGGAAAAGAAAAGCCCCAGATAAGTCCTTTCGTCAACCGCCAAGAACGCCGTGGACAGACGAAAAAGGTAAGTGGATATTAGGAACTTAGGCACTGGTATTTTCTTTTTATCTATAATAGGAACTGTAATTTCAAAGAAAAACAATTGAAGGGAAAATCTTTAATGCAGGCCTGATGTTTTTTTTTGTTTTTGTTTTTTTGATGAGTGGATTTTAATTTATTATTTTGAAAATCAGATTATGCTGGTTGATAGTGTTTCCCAATTCCTGCAGAACCAAATTTTGTATTTGAATAATTTTCAAGGTTCAGACACAATTTTTGACCAGCAATATTTTTTCAGTTTATTTTTTATCGTAGGGAAAGAGAGGGAGAGGGAGGGAAAAGTGTGTGTGTGTGTGTGTGTGTGTGTGTGTGTGTGTGTGTGTGTGTGTGTGTGTGTGTGTGTGTGGAGGGATGTTTAAAGATAGAGGTAAATTTATTACAAGGATATTTTTGTTTAAAGAACAGTTGGAAATCTTTTTGTGGTGTGCTGATTTAGCTGTTCAATTGGAAAGTTGCAAAATGCAACTTAGTTCTCTTTTTTTTCTCACGTAAGGGCCCATCCAGTTGAACCTGTTGACAGTGAAGTTATTGACCAAAAGAAAACATGCTGTTGCTCTCTGAAACGGATGGCTCGGTAAAGTAGTAGAGATGGCACTATTTGCCGTGGCGCGGTGGTTAACATCACCAATTCTCAGCTGGAAGGTCTTTGGGGTGATACCTATCACAGCCATTTACTTTAAGATTTTTCCACTCCATGGGTTCATACCCAGAGTTTGCTATGAACTCAGTTGGGAAGGCTTGAACCACACAGTTGAGTTTCATTAATTTAATGGAAGCATCTTTGAGAGAGTTGCTTAAATTTCCAGACCCACACTGCAGGTATGTGCCAGGCCTGAACGACACCAGGAATACAGCTCTGTTTTGCAGCCTCTAACCAAAAATGGAACTTCAAGGCACCATTGTCATCATCCTCGTTGATCAGCATAAAGTACTCTCATATTTGTTACCTTTCATGCCTCGCGATCATGGTGATCTTGGTTTTGATTTTCTCTTCTTAGTTGCGCCCTTTTGTGAGTTTATTTTGGGGGTGCTTGCATTGGCAAGTGAATGAGATTGTTGAATGGAAATAGTTGCAATCGTTGGAAGAGAAATGGTCGTCATGCTAGCTTCACAACGTTTTAGTTACTGTCATCAGTTCGGGGCTTAGTGGGTCTCTTCCTATGAATGTTGAATCAGAACGGATTCCACTGATGCTCAGTTTAAAAAGAGTAGTTTACAACTCACAGAAAGAATTAAATATTCAAAGATTATATGGTATGAAAGGGCCTAAGCTTTAGGTTTCATGTTACCTCTTAGTCTTTTTAACCTGAGTTTTGCCTTTCTGCCTCACCCCCCTTCACATCGGTACCGTACTTCTTCCTCTTTGTTCTGACGTCCTGTCCCACCACTCACTCAGGCACGCCAATACATACGTCAAGTCAGTAAACTAACAAACTTTATCCCCATAGTCACACCCTCAGACATGCCAACACTATCCCTGTCTACAAACTAAGAAACCCTACCCCCTCAACCACATCATCAGGCACACCAACACAGTACCCTGTCTACAACCAACAAACCCTACCCCCTGTCTAGAAATGATCAAACCTATCCCTCCACCAAACCCTCAGCTACACCAATACTACATCCTCTCTGCAAACTATCATGCCCTACCCCCTCGACCACATCTTCAGGCACATCAGTATTACATCTTGTCTACAATCTAACATACCCTACCCTGTCAACCACATCCTCAGGCACATTAGTACCACATTCTATGTGGAAATGATCCCATCGCTTTGCAGTCTTCTAAGCTTGATAGGATAGTACGTACACTTGATAAAATTCTCAGGTGAATATTTCACATCCAACCTAAAATGAAATTTCCATATTGATTGTCTCTGAAACAACACAAGAAATAGTTTTAATTGTCTTAAAGTATTGAGCAAACAAAAACTGGCGTCAGTATGAAAGAACGTCGATGCACTTTCCAATGTAATTAGTTTTTTTCTAAGTTATCATATGCTCAAGAGGCTTTTTTGCTTTCTTTAGTGTGCCCAAAACTTTGTCACAAGCATTACAAAGTGTGAACAGCAAAGCCTTTGACTTATGCCTCGGAGTTCCAGTGCGTGCATTTACTATTGCATAAAGCTAACAACACTGAAAGTCCTCACCAAGTTAGTCTAGGAATACATAACTAACTATACTGTAAGCCCTCACTTGAAGTAGTTAAGTAAGGCTAGGAATACTAACAATACTGAAAGCCTTCATATGAAGTAGCTAAGTGAGTCTATGTAAAGTGGATAAACGCATGTCAGACAATCAGTAGTTTGGATACAACATGATCACCATAGACACTGGCAAAATTATGGAAAAAAGGCCCAACATGTAACACACAAACATGTATTTTCACACACACACACACACACACACACACACACACACACACACACACACACACACACACACACAGCCTTGAGCGGAAGGGGAGAGGAGGGAAATGCCTTCGAACTGCAGCATAACGCTTTGTCTCCACACAGCTGGGCCAGTTACAGTCATCTGCTCTATTGCAGCAGCATGGGGGAGGGGGGGGGGGTACACAATGGAAGAAAGTTCTCAAAAATTTTCACTTTCCAGATCGGGTTTAAGTTAACAGAACTGTACGTGCCTGGCATGGTCATGCATTTGTGGAGGCAGTCCTCCAATGGTTTATTGTATGTCCTTCCATCAGTTTTTTTTTTGCTGTAAAAATATTGAAAACTGGCATTGGTAATCTTATACTTTAGCATTAGAAGTTAGGGTCAGGACGAGCAACTTCAATCTCAAATCCAAATTAACTCTAAGCATATGGGGCCCCTAAATTCCTTTACTGATAGAAATATTTTCACTGAATCAAAATATAAAATACGTAAGTGCTAGATTTGTACATGGCTTCATCTGAAAGAAAATGAAAGACTTAAAGGTGCACATATCCAAATTGGTTATGGGTGTTGTGACACTGCAAGTGTCTCCAGAATGCTGCCCTTGTGCTCTTCTTTGTTCTCTTCATTTCACCATTCATATGATAAGACAAAAGGCTATCACACCTAAACTGAGCCACATGATAAACTCAGCTTTGACCTATCTCTGTACGTAAAATCTCCTATCTTAGTGTATAAAATCATCGTCTGTGGAAGGTTTGCAATGAAGTCCTAACAACGTCCATAGCTGTTCTTTCTGGAAGAATGCGGAAACCATATGAAAAGATTATGTGCTAAGATCGTTGAGAAACAGATGGGTTTCCGTAGTGTTTGTCTGACAGTAATTTGTTTTCTGTGTCTCTTTGACAGGCAGGGGAAGGAACACCTCAGGTGTGCCCTTTCCTCCACTGCCAAGAAATCCGTGGACTGGTGAAGAAGGTAAGTGGATATTGAGAACGTAGTCACTGGTGTTTTTTCTTTTAATCTATAATAGGAACTGTAACTTCAAAGAAAAGAATTGAAAGAAAATCTTTAATGCAAGAATTCATCATTTTGAAAATCAGATTATGCTGGTTGATAGTGTTTCCCAATTCCTGCAGAACCACATTTTGTATTTGGATAATTTCCAAGCTTCAGACACAATGTGTACTGACCGGCGATATTTGTTCTCTTTGTTTTTTTTTTAATGCAGAGAAAGAGAAAGAGGGAGAGGGAAAGAGGGTTGGGTATGTGGAGGGATGTTTAAAGATAGAGATAAATTTATTACAAGGATGTTTTTGTTTAAAGAACAGCTGGAAATCTTTTTTGTGGTGTGCTAATTCAGCTCTTAGTCCTTTTAACCTGATTTTTGCCTTTCTGCCTAATCCCCCAACGGTACCTTACTTCTTCCCCTTTGTTCTGACGCCTTCTCACACCATTCATCGGGCACACCAAAACATACGTCAAGTCAGTAAACTAACAAACTTTATCCCCATAGTCACACCCTCAGACATGCCAACACTATCCCTGTCTACAAACTAAGAAACCCTACCCCCTCAATCACATCATTAGGCACACCAACACTATACCCTGTCTACAAACCAACAAACCCTATCCCCTGTCTAAAAACTATCAAACCTACCCCCTCCACCACACCCTCAGGTACACCAATACTACATCCTCCCTGCAAACTCACATGCCCAACCCCCTCAACCACATCCTCATTCACATCAGTACTACGTCCTGTTTACAACCTAACATACCTGTCAACCACATCTGCAGGCACATCAGTACTACTTTCTGTATGGAAATGATCCCATTGATTCGCTGTCTTTTAAGGGAAAGATATACAGTGTTAGAAACATGAGAATCAGTGAAGAAGTTAAGAACGCAATGGAGAACTGGTTCGAACAACATCTTTAGAAAATTGAAAGAGATCTAGACAAAACACACACAAAGAAGGCTTTCAAAATTGTAAAGGACCTGACTTAAAAAGCACTGTCAAATCAGCATTGACCTGGACGAAGGCTTTCAAAATTGTAAAGGACCTGACTTAAAAAGCACTGTCAAATCAGCATTGACCTGGACGAAGGCTTTCAAAATTGTAAAGGACCTGACTTAAAAAGCACTGTCAAATCAGCATTGACCTGGACGAAGGCTTTCAAAATTGTAAAGGACCTGACTTAAAAAGCACTGTCAAATCAGCATTGACCTGGACGAAGGCTTTCAAAATTGTAAAGGACCTGACTTAAAAAGCACTGTCAAATCAGCATTGACCTGGACGAAGGCTTTCAAAATTGTAAAGGACCTGACTTAAAAAGCACTGTCAAATCAGCATTGACCTGGACGAAGCCGGCAACTGTCTCTCACAGGAAAAAGACATGGAAAAAAAAGGTGAACAAAATATTGCTGTACAACAAACAGAGCACCGGATATCCAAATGTGCTAAGAGCGCAGGATTCCTCAAATAAGGAATCAACAATACTAGTACACAAACTTGGTAAGCAGCACGAGGTCCTAAAACAAATAATGCTTCTGATTTGTTTTGCGTGTTGATGATGATGACAGTAATGATGATTCTAGTGACTTTCCTTTGAAAGGCAACTTCACGTTAACAACACGTCACTGATCTGTCCACAGGTACAATAGGAGAGACAGATACGGCGAAAGAAAGACCCCAGTCAGTGATCGGGATGGAGAACGCCATTTTGATCCGTATTGTTGCATCACCACCGTTCGGATTTACATGTACCGAGAACTGCAATGTCGATTTTTTCTTCTTCTCCTTTCACAAGGTAATTCACTAAAGGTGAGTCAGTGGGTTTCGTGCCATTTAACGTTTTAAGCTTGTCATCTGGTTCACTCACAGTGCGGCCTCGGGATCCTCTTCCTAGTGCCTCGCTCTTCATTCTACAACCTCTGCGCCTACAACAGTCTTTCATTCCCAGTGTCTAGGTCAAGCACAGGTTTTTACGAATCAGTTTTTGCTCGACTATTGACCAAAAATTTTGTTATCCCTCCACCGTGTGTTCCATAAATTATTGAAAATCGCTTAATAGTATGTATCCTGTAAAGTTAAAAAAAAAAATCCATGGATCTACAAGAAAGCTGCCGAGCCCCCCAGCCTTCATACACACGTATTCGCTTACAATCGTTCGCCATTTTAAAGGAGTTCAGAAGGGGTCCCCTCATTAATGTCAAAGAGGCTTTCCAATGACGCTTTTGATTCTAACACAGAATAGTTGTTGATAAGGTTGTATGCAGTTTTTGTTCTATCCTCCCTTTTTGCTCGTTTGTTTCCTCTTGCCTGGAATGCACACGCTCCATGTGGCATCTGTTCGTCAGTGTGTGTGTGTGTGTGTGTGTGTGTGTGTGTGTGTGTGTGTGTGTGTGTTGTGCGTGCGTGCATGTGTGCGCATGCGTGTGTGTGTGTGTGTGTGTGTGTGTGATCTAAATTGTTTCATCTCCTTTTTTTTGTCACGTCACCAGGTAGTCCGACGGAGTTACCGTGATCATTGCCGCTATCTTTATCCATGATAGTCTGAAAAGGGATTTGCCCCAACAATCCGTACTAGCGTGTTTTGTTTGTGTTTGTTTGTTTGTCTGTTTTGTTTGTTTTTGTTTAATTTCAAATGATTGCTTTGATTATACTTCTAAACCAAAACTGTTTTTAGGTAGATGAATGAATGAGCATTTTTAATGTATGAAAATGCAGAGTGGTGCAATATTCATGATTATTCATACACATCTCAGAATCATGGGAATTTTTTTTCAGTATTTTGCCAGGAGGCAAGCGAACACACTCAGTCAGCTTTGAAAAAAAGTCTGACTCGGCCGTGAAATGTCTGGTTCAATAAATATACGCTGGGCAGATTTCTTCACGTTGCCACAGAAACACTTTCTTTCACATCTGTTTGGTTATAGCCGGTAAAGTGGTGTTTAAAACATGTTATGAGTAGACTGCGAACGACAAATTTTGTCTTTCTTGTTTGTACACATGCATATACACATATTTACCAGGTATGCATGAATTCTGATTGTTTTCACCTTCATCAAGTGCTTTTGTTTGTCTTTTGAAAACACTTTTCATATGCGCAGGAGACTCAGCTCGATTGTGAAAAGTTTGCTGGGTTTTTTTTTATTATTTAGCAGAGAGCGCTGCTCATCAGCCAGGGTCCAAAAGTGAGCCTGATGAGCTTTTCGCCAAATGAAACTGCGTTCGCTTGCTGGACTTGTTGACATCCACATTGGAGCAACAATGAAAAGAATTAGCACGATGTTTGAATGTACTCAATGGATGTTGCTTTTTTTAATTTAATTATTAGTAAACAAGTAAGCAAACAAAACTCTAAAATGGTCATTCCATTGACATACTATTTTCCTTTCCTTTGTTTTTTTTCACCTGTATTATTTATTCACGTACACACACATATATATAAACATATATATATACGTGTATATAAAAAACACACAAGGTAAAAGCCAATATATATATATAATATTCAATTATAAACAAAGCTTGCTCTTATGTCTTAGATTGAAGAAATAGTGGGAGATACGCGTTCATATCTGTAGTGGTAGATGATTCTGCCTAACTAACAGTATGTTAGTTGAGTGGGTGAATGGGGAAAATATAATAAACGCTTCTCAAAATGAGCCTTCAGCAAGCTTATAGTCTCCAAAGGGGAGACAATCTCCAATACAGAGAAAACTCACTAACATATAACTACTGGTCAGATACTGATATTTCGAAACCTGATTGTTTCTCCTCAGTGACCGCGGAAAGTGGTAATTTGACTCCCCTGCCTTTTCGGTTTTAAGAAGAATGCTGTCCCAGAAAAGGCTGGTGTGCAATACCGTAGTATGTTTGTTGAGTTTTCAAAAAACCAACCGAAGGTGCCACCTAAGAAGCAAAAGGAAATCATGAAGGAACAAAACAAGCTACATTTTCTTGTGAAAAGTAGAAAATATAAAAAGATAACCTCTTAAGACACAAGTGCTGAGGGCCAGTTCTTGGAATGAATCCGCAAGGGACTAAATTACAATAAACTAAAAAAATTCCAAGGATAAGTACCGCACCATTCCAGCAACTTACAGAGCAGCTTGGTGTTGCAATGACTGTAAGCTTGCTGAAGGCTCATTTTGAGAAGCATTTATTTTATTTTCCCCATTCACCCACTCAAGCACATACTGTTAGTTAGGCAGAATCATCTACCACTGCAGATATGAATGCTTATCTCCCCCTGTTTCTTCAATCTAAAACATAAGAGCACGCTTTGTTTATAATTGAATATTTCTTGCGGTCATTGCAACACCAAGCTGCTCTGTAAGTTGCTGGAATGGTGCGGTACTTATCCTTGGAATTTTTTAGTTTATTATATATATATATATATATATATATATATATATATATATCCATCTATTATTTGCCTGTCTGTCTGTCTCTCTATCTATATATCTATTCATTTATCTGTCCGTCTACTTCAATCTTTATCTTTCTTCCTTCTTATCCAGTTATCTTTCGCCAGGAATGTGTGAGACAGATATGAGTGCTTGTAACCACCATCTGTTTTCTGCATTTTAGAAAGTGCAATTTTCATTTTATAACCTTTAACCAGATAGACAGAGAGAGAGAGAGATACAGACCGACCGACCGACCGACCGACAGACAGATGGGTGAGAGGGTGAAAAAGGAGACCAGAGAGAAAGTGCCGTCGTCTTTTAGGACAGGAAGCCCGAAGCTCTTGCCCTTTT